>LR738715.1:202247567-202262047 GCA_902687465.1 Secale cereale | reverse complement strand
TTGGCGACCGTTGGCACATATCCTCTTCTCGCTCTGAATTCATAAGCTAGTTGCTTAGTGATTGCTGCAGCCACTTTATTACCTCTCCACACCTATAAGGCTTTGTTAGTTTTGATACCCGGGAATGGGATTGCTGAGTCCTTGTGACTCACAGATTACAACACACACCAGATGCAGGTACAACTGAGGACAACGCATGAGATGGTCAAGAACTTCACTGGGAGTTCGATGAAGAGCGTGGCCGTATGTATGTGCCATATTTCGATGGTCAGTAGTGGTTCCTACTAGGGGCGATCAGGACTTGTGGATGCGGTATCTTCTCTCATTTGATTTCGTCCGTAGTCGGACCTTGTGTTATTTGGATGAATGTATGCTATTGTATTTATTGTGTGACGTGGCGAGTGTAAGCCAACTATTTTACTCTTTCATCCCTGTTCATTACATGAGTTGTGCAAAGATACCACGCTTGCGATCATTCCAGAATGCGCTTATGTCTCTAACCCATGCCTCGATACGTAGGAGATATAGTCGCATCCTGGGCATTACAGTCCAGCAATCCTACGATGGAATTACTCACGTACGGCGGTGAGCATCATGAAATTGGTGATGGAGGAAGGTTGATGATGACGACGGCGACGTATTGCCCTTTTCGGAGCCCCGAACGGACTCCAGATCAGCCCTCCCAAAGAAGATTAGGGTTAGGCGGCAGCTCCGTGTCGTAAAACGTGATGAATCCTTCTCCCTCATTTTTTTCTCCCCGAATGAAATATTTGGAGTTGGAGTCGAGGTCGGTGGAGCTCCAGGGGGCCCACGAGGCAGGGGCGCGCCCCCACCCTCATGGACAGGGTGTGGGCCCCCTGGTGTTGATTCTTTCGCCAGAATTTTTTATAAATCCCAAAAATATTCTCCGTGAATTTTCAGGTCATTCCGAGAACTTTTATTTTTGCACAAAAATAACACCATGGCAATTATGCTGAAAAAAGCGTCAGTCCGGGTTAGTTCCATTCAAATCATGCAAGTTAGAGTCCAAAACAAGGGCAAACGTGTTTGGAAAAGTAGATACGTTGGAGACGTATCAACGAGACGCATTCTAGCAGTCCGCCGCGCAGGCAGACCGGGAGGCCGAGGCATGTGCGTGTTCGCTTTGAAGTGTCACCGGTGGCATGCTAGTAGTTGTGTGAAATGACGGTATGCATGCTAGCAGTCCGCTGTGCAGGCCCACGGGGAGGCGAGCCATCCCTTTGACTGCCTCCCACCCCGCTCCCACCGCTCCATATTAATGGCGCGCCCGATCCACTGGTCATATCAGGAGGCCGCACCCCCTATCCACAGTTGTCAGCCGCTGCATGAGTGTGTGAGGATGTTGCAGAAGCACACCATCGGAGGGAGTGGCGACGCCAGGGCTGGTGAAGCACCCGCACAATGCATGAAGCTGGGCACAGAGGTTGCAGTCGCTGCCGACGAGGTCTCGCGCGGGAAGCAGCGCGACCTTATCTTCGTTGCTATCATCGTGCCTCCCCTGTCGGAGCCGGAGATCCACAGCTACTCCGGTGACGACTCCGACTACAACAGAAAACCAGTTAGTCCCCCCTTATTTTTTTGGGAATAGAAATTATATGGTTATGTTCACCCAGTCCATGAAGTCAGAGAGAGATTCGTTAGATCAGTGTAGTGTATTGATTGTATGAATGGTATCTATGGCTAGTGATTAACTGCTTGTTCTGTACAATTGGTTTTTTTCCTAATAATCAGACTAGGGTTAGCGTTCATGCTAATAATTCATAGCCAGATTTTGAGAATTGATTTTGAATGTCCTAAATATACGTTGTGCCTTTTTCTTCCAGATCTTGAGAATTGATTTTGAATGTCATACATGTATGTTTTTGCCAAAAAAATCAGATTGGTATGTACACAGATGAGGCTCCGGCCAGCAGCGCCGCCGACCGTAGATTCTGCACCCGGTAGCACGGGCAGAAGTAGCCACGCCTTGGATCCGAGGAAGCCATAAAATATCGGGCGGACCATATCAGCGATCTCCCGGATGCCATCCTTGGGGATATCATTGATGACCCACAAGTATAAGGGATCTATCGCACTCCTTTCGATAAGTAAGAGTGTCGAATCCAACAAGGAGCAGAAGGAAATGACAAGCGGTTTTCAGCAAGGTATTGTCTGCAAGCACTGAATATATCGGTAACATATAGTTTTGTGATAAGATAATTCGTAATGGGTAACAAGTAACAAGTGTAACAAAGGTGCAACAAGGTGGCCCAATCCTTTTTATAGCAAAGGACAATCCTGGACGGACTCTTATATAAAGCAAAGCGCTCCCGAGACACATGGGAATTATTGCCAGGTTACTTTTCATCATGCTCATATGATTCGCGTTCGCTACTTTGATAATTTGATATGTGGGTGGACCAGTGCTTGGGTGCTGTCCTTACTTGGACAAGCCTCCCACTTATGATTAACCCCTCTTGCAAGCATCCGCGACTACAAAAGAAGAATTAAGATAAATCTAACCATAGCATGAAACATATGGATCCAAAACAGCCCCTTACGAAGCAACACATAAACTAGGGTTTAATCTTTTGTCACTCTTGCAACCCATCACCTACTTATTACATCCCAATTCCTTGCACTAGGACCAAATAATGGTGAAGTGTCATGTAGTCGACGTTCACATAACACCACTATAGGAAAGACAACATACATCTCATCAAAATATTGAACGAGTACCAAAGTCACAGGATTACTTATAATAAGACTTCTCCCATGTCCTCAGGAACGAACGTAACTACTCACAAAGCATATTCATGTTCATAATGAGAAGGGTATTTAATAGTATGAAGGATTTTTACATAGGATCTTCCACAAAATAAACCAACTAGCACTAACTACAAGGAGTAATCAACACAACTAGCACTAACTACAAGGAGTAATCAACACTACTAGCAACCCACATGTACCAATCTGAGGTTTTGAGGCAAAGACTGAATACAAGAGATGAACTAGGATTTGAGAGGAGATGGTGCTGGTGAAGATGTTGATGAAGATTGACCCTCCCTCGATGAGAGGATCATTGGTGATGGGGATGGCTTCGATTTCCCCCTCCTAGAGGGAAGTTTCCCCAGTAGAACAGCTCCGCCAGAGCCCTCGAGACGGTGGAGCTTCGCCCCGAAAGTTCTCTCTTGATTTTTTCCAATTCAAAAGATATCATATAGCAGAAGGGGGGCACCGGAGGCCTGCCACAGGGCCCACAATCCCTGGAGGCACGCCTTGGGGGGTAGGGCACGCCCACAGGCCGATGGCCACCTGGTGGGCCCCCCCTATGGATTTTCTTCGCCCACTTTTTTTTTCCAAAATAATTCTCCATTGATTTTAAAGACTTTTGGAGTTGTGCAGAATAGGCCACTCATATTTGCTCCTTTTCCGGTCCATAATTCCAGTTGCCGGCATTGCCCTCTTCATGTAAATCTTGCAAAATAAGAGAAGAAAGGCATAAGTAGTGTACTATAATGTGAAATAACATTCCATAATGCAATAAATATCAACATAAAAGCTTGATGCAAAATGGACGTATCAACTCCCCCAAGCTTAGACCTCGCTTGTTCTCAAGCGAAAACCGAAATCGATAATCATGACCACATGTTTAGAGATAGAGGCGTCAATAAAATAAAATACGGACATGATGGCATCATGAGCATCTTTAAAACAACAATATATTATCATATAGCTTATCATATCAAAGTGATAATTCGTTCACAATGTAAAGTACGAACCACAAATCTTATTGAAAACTAACAAACTAAGGTCTCATTCATTGAAGCAATTGCAATTTATCTTAAGGTCGGAAAGAGTCAATGTAAGAGCTTTGTATAGCAAGTTTCACATACTCAACTATCTCTTAGTCTTTAGTAATTTCTAACACTCACGCGATACATATAAAATCAAAGCTTCTATCGAACACAAAGAAAGATGGGGGCTTGTAATTTCGCCTCCCAACGATTTACCTCAAGGGTAATGTCAGCAATAATGGTTCTTGGTTCTTTACATCCGCGTGGATATATATAATAGATCTATGTACAACATATTGTGCTTGCCAAAGGATAAAAAAAGGAAAGGTGAAGATCACCTTGACTCTGATATTGAGGCACCCATTAATCAAAGATAGGCCCTTTGCAGATGGAAGCAAAGGTTGCCATGAGCTTTTTAGTTGGATGCACTAAGTCTTAATGCAATGGAACATCACTTTGTATTGCCACTTGTGATGGAGACCCTTATTATGCAGTCTATCGCTTTTATTTCTTCTCTATCACAAGATCGTACAAAGTTTATTTTCCTCACACTAATAAGTAGCACATATTTAAAGAGGAAAGTTTATTGCTTGCACCGATGACAACTTAATTGAAGGATCTTACTTAATCCGTAGGTAGGTATGGTGGACTCTCATCGAAAAACTGGGTTGAAGGGTTTTGGATGCACAAGTAGTATCTCTACTTGGTGTAGGAAGTTTTTGGCTAGCATGAGAGGAAATGCAAGAACAACATGTTGGAGGATCTATGACAATATAATTTCAATTTGGATATAAAGGAGCATAACACATTACGTTGTCTTCCTGGTCTAACATCAACTTTTTAGCATATAATATTTAATGAGTGCTCAGAATCACAAAAGATGTCCAAGATAGTATATTTCTATGTGAGACCTCTCTTTCTTTATTACTTTCTATTAATTGCAACAATGACCAAAACTATGTTTGTCAACTCTCAACAAGATTCATGTAGCATACCCCTTTTAATGTGAAGTCATCACTCTCCATAAGATTATTATATAATCTCTTCTTATTTTAATCTCTTCCTTTTTCTTTTCCTTAAGATCAAAGACAGAAAACATAACCCTTAACTCAAAACTACTCTTTATTATATAACTCTCAGACTCGATTACATAGATAGGTCAAAAGCAAAACTCAAAGACTAAATCATACTAAATCTTTTATTCGACTAGATAAAGATATAACCAAACCTATCGAACTAAGATAGACGATAAATGTAAAGGTGTGATGGTGATACGATACCGGGGCATCTCCCCCAAGCTTGGCATAGGCTAAGGGGAGTTCCCATACCCGTGTACTCAAGTCTCCTTCTTTGGTGGTGATGGTGAGGTCGCAAGCTTCTCTAGTTTGCGTCTTAGACTGAAGGTTTCCTCCCTTACATCCTTGTTCTCCAACTCAAGCTTTAATATCTTCTTACAAAAAGCGGCCTTACTATCCTGCAGAAAACGAGAAGGGATAGATTGGGTTTTATCGAGAAGGCTTGACTTCTTGAATTCCACATGCATATCTTCAGGTTGAGGTAGAGGGATGTCGTCTTCATCCAAGCTCATATCATTTGTATCTTCTAGATCAAAGTATTCTTCCTCCTCCGAATTCTCAACATAAGGAGAAAGATCATCATAAGTCCTCGGGTTCGCAACATAGTGCGGAACATAGCTCTCTCCATCTGAATCTTGAGAAGACATATTTCCAGATCTGCCCAGAAAAATAGCATGAAACAAGAACAAATGATATTGCCGTGATACAATGGTCAAAACCTCCGGGAGATTATATAATGAATTTTAACTGACCAAAAGAAGTATTCCGGGAGAAAACGGAGTCCAGAGGGCACACGAGGTGGCCACAAGCCTGCGAGGTGCGCCCAGGGGGGGAGGAGTAGGGCGCGCCCCCACGGCTTGTCGCCTCCTTGTGCGCTTCTCGGACTACCTCTTATTTTTATAATTTTTTAAATATTCCAAAACGAATATACATTGACTTTGGAAAGTGTTTGGAGTCGGTTTACTTACCGTACCACATATCTCTTCCTTTTCATGGTCTAAAACTTGCTGGAAAGTTTCCCTTATGTACTCCTCCGGTGTTATGGTATCAATAACATTGGTTTCAATATTTATGGGAGTAGTTGAGATATAATGTTTGATTATTTGTCCATTTACCACTCTCGGGTTATTGCCCGTGACATTGTTGATCTTGATGGCGCTAGAACGATAAACTTCTTCGATAATGTAAGGTCCTTCCCATTTAGAGAGAAGTTTTCCTACAAAAAATCTTAAACGAGAATTGTATAGCAAAACTTTGTCACCTACATTAAATTCCCTTTTTTGTATTCTTTTGTCATGCCACCTTTTAAATTTTTCTTTACATAATTTGTCATTTTCATTTGCTTGGGTTATCCATTCATCAAGTAAGCTAATATCAAATAACCTGTTTTCACCAACAAGCTTAAAATCGTAATTCAACTCTGTAATTGACCAATAAGCTTTATGTTAAGCTTTATGTTCCAGTTCAGGAGGTAGGTGACATGCTTTTCCATAAACCATTTTATATGGAGACATGCCCATATGATTTTTTGTAAGCAGTCCTGTAAGCCCATAATGCGTCATCAAGTTTATGAGACCAATTCTTCCTAGATCTATTAACATTCTTTTGCAAGATCAATTTTATCTCTCTATTGCTTAATTTTACTTGACCACTAGACTGAGGATGATAAGGAGATGCAATTCTATGGTTGACAGCATATTTAGCAAGCAATTTACGAAAAGCACAATGAATAAAGTGTGAACCACCATCAGTCATTAAATATCTGTGGACACCAAACCCCGGGAAAATAACTTCTTTAAGCATTTTAATAGAGGTGTTATGATTAACACTACCAGTTGGAATAGCTTCTACACACTTAGTAACGTAATCAACAACAACTAAAATATGTGTATACCCATTAGAAGATGGAAAAGGTCCCATGAAGTCAAAAATCCAAAAATCAAATGGTTCAATGACAAGTGAATAATTCATAGGCATTTCCTGACGTCTACTAATATTACCAATTCTTTGACATTCATCACAAGATAAGACAAACTTACGAGCATCTTTAAAGAGAGTAGGCCAATAAAAACCGGATTGTAATACCTTGTGTGCCGTTCTATCTCCCGCATGGAGTCCTCCATAAGCCTCGGAGTGGCACTTGCGTAGGATTTGTTCATGTTCATGCTCAACTACACTACGTCTAATGACACCATCTACACCTTCTTTATAAAGGTGTGGGTCATCCCAGAAGTAATGTCTTAAATCTTAGATTTGTCTTTTCTTTTGCTGGTATGTGAAACTAGGTGATGTAAATTTAGCAACAGTGTAATTAGCATAGTCTGCATAACATGGAGTGCTACGAGAAATATTTATGACCGCTAATTGTTCATAAGGAAAGCTATCATCAATAGGTAGTGGGTCATCAAGAACATTTTCTAGCCTAAACAAGTTGTCTGCTACGGGGTTCTCAACTCCTTTTCTATCTACGATATGCAAATCAAATTCTTGCAGTAGAAGGACCCATCTAATAAGTCTAGGTTTAGCATCTTTCTTTTCCATAAGGTATTTAATAGTAGCATGATCAATGTGAATAGTTACTTTAGAATCAACAATATATGATCTGAATTTATCACACCCAAATACAGCTGCTAAGAATTCCTTTTCAGTAGTAGCATAATTTCTTTAGCCACTGTCTAGAGCTTTACTAGCATAATGGATAACATTTAATTTTTTATCAACTCTTTGTCCTAGTACCTCACCAACATCATAATCACTAGCATCACACATGATTTGAAAGGGTAGGTTCCAATCAGGTGGTTGAACAATAGGTGCAGAGACTAAGGCTTTCTTAAGTATTTCAAAGGCTTCTACACAATCATCATCAAAACAAATGGAACATATTTTTGCAAAATATTAGTGAGAGGCCTATAAATTTTATAGAAGTCTTTAATAAATATCCTATAGAAACCAGCATGACCAAGGAAATTTCGTCTACCTTCGATATCTTTAGGACACGGCATTTTTTCAATAGCATCAACTTTAGCCTTATCAATTTCAATACCTCTTTCGGAGATTTTATGCCCCAAGACAATACCTTCGTTAACCATGAAGTGTTACTTCTCCCAATTCAAGACAAGATTAGTTTGTTCACATCTCTGCAAACTCGACCAAGGTTGCTCAAGCAATCATCAAAAGAAGTTCCATAAATAGAAAAATCATCCATGAAAACCTCAACAATCTTTTCACAAATATCAGAGAATATAGTTGTCATACATCTTTGAAAGGTAGCAGGTGCATTGCATAAACCAAAAGGCATACGTCTATAAGAAAAAGTACCAAAAGGACATGTAAAAGTAGTTTTTCCTTTATCTTCTTGTGATACAGGTATTTGGCAAAAACCAGAATATCAATCTGGAAAGCAAAAGTGTGTATGTTTTGATAGTCTTTCTAGCATTTGATCAATGAATGGAAATGGGTAATGATCTTTCCTAGTAGCTTTGTTTAATTTTCCAAAATCAATTACCATTCACTACTGCAGGATGCTGCTAACACGACACTACCATCAGAGACCCTTTGACGAAACTGTGTGTGATGCATTAATCGCAAATGATGGTGTAAAAAACCATAAAAAGGGTGCAAAACATTTACGATGAAGGATACATCAAACATAGTTCAGATTTTAGTTGCGTGTGCGATGTGGGTCATACAGTTCAGTTCATTTAACTGTTTGCGATGAGGTAGAACAAAAGAAACGGACATCCAGATGAAGGCGTGTGTGATATACGACATACAGTTCACTCGGATAAACTGTTTGTCATGAGGCGGAACAACAGAAACGGGCAGCCAGATGAAGGTGTGTCCGGTATATGGCATACAGTTCACTCGGATGAACTGTTTGCTTTGAGCCAAGAAAATAGAAACAGTTCAACTTAACAAGATGTGTGTGATCGGGAACGTGTGGGAAGACCACTAACAATGCAGATTCCTGTTAACAAGCTGTGTGTGTTGTGAGCAAACGATTGCTGGCATACAATTGTAGTGATTGATGAAATCATCACGGACGGGTTCCATTGTTTAGTCTGTGTGAGATGTGATTTTCTCTGTCTACAGAGCATTAAAATATATACTTAAAAAGACAGCATTGAAAAACCAAATGGCAGGCGATGCCCAAATTCTTGAGCACCTTTACATCGTTGGTGATGTCCACCGTAGCGAACATGTAGTGGGGGCTGTTGACAAACATGGCGAAGCGTTTTTTTGAAACATGTAGTAAAGTAACGCGATAGACCTTAGATTATCATGTGTTGAAAAAAGGCTCATCTTGCAATTGACGCTGACACATTGCAACACTTCTGCAAGGCCCGGAGTTTAATTTGAGAACAAGTACACATAGTTAATTTGACACACATGACTTATTAGTTTTACAGAAATCATATAACCTTTTTTGGAAAACATTTAATTGCGTTGAATGTATATAGTGCTCCATCCTATTAGTTGAACTAACCTTGAGATCCATGTTTTGGAAACATGTCGTAAAGCAAGCAGATATACCTTCATTCAAGCCAATCAACATGTGTTCAAAAAACAAAAAAATATCAAAAAGTAACGAGATAGACCTTCTTCAAGCCAATCAACATGTGTTCAAAAAACAAAAAAATTACCAAAATTACAAAACAAGGACCTCAAGGTTAATTCAACTAATATGATGGAGCACTATATACATTCAACACAATTAAATGTTTACAGCGATCCATCACATCAATTAAGTTAACATTGAACCCACTTCCCATCAGGTCACCCATCTCATGACTACTCCAGTCTCAGCACAGTTAACTTGGGAGTTCTGTTAGATGAGCTATCAGTGGGGAAGCTGGTCCTTGCTGCTGTAGGATCCCTCTTTGCATCCTTTATTGCGCACTCGGATGACCGACTGTTGCCGCCTAATGGTCAATGCCGCGTCCCCCGCGAATATAAACCAGGACGGGGGTATAGTAGGTAATTAAATCGCAAATGTTTTTTTATTAACCGTATGTGTATGTGTCCTTTCGTCGTCCTCTCGCACATGTCGTAGCTCGTGTACGCCTCCTTGGCTGCGTACACGACGTGAGCTTTGTCGAGTTTCTCCATCCAGGCCGAGTGCCAGGCACGCTTGTCCTTGTTGCAGGAATCCTTCATGTCTCTCTCCTCCACATAGGCAAAATTGCCATGTAAGTAGGCTATAAGCCCACTATTGTAGTACTTGCTCTTAGCTGCATGGTGGACCAACCGTGTGGGGTGTGAAGTGGCTTTGCTCGTGTGGGGGACGGAGGCCATCCCGCGCGGGCGCTAGGTCTGAGAGGTCGGCCTTGTCGTGAGTGTGTTACCTGTGTGGCAACCGTCCGCTCCCAACTAGCCTATTCGTGTACCATGGCAACCGTCCATCGCCTCTTCACCTTTCCCTCTTGATTTGGAACTATTGTCGCACGCTCTTCCTCCCTCCATTTTCCTTCACCCTTCCTTCTTCCATTGTTTGATTGTCTTCTCCATGGTGGGAACAGGCTAGAAACGACCTCGTTATTCTTGCCCCGATCTGAAAGATGACGTGGTGGAGGAACTCACTGATCGGTGCGACGACATCACCTCGGCTAGCATGGCTGGTTCGTTCAAGACCATTTTCGACTCAACAAATAACATCATTTCAAATAACCCAAGCATTCAGGAGCGGTTTGATCTCCCCTATCTTCTTCGCCATGATGTTGGTCACTGGTGTGGTGACGACGGAAGCCTTGCCTTGTGCAAGTTGATGCCGCTTGATAATGATACGTGTGATGTTAAGATGACATCGCTTGAGGGTAAGGCTTGGGCAGGCACAAATAGAGATTGGGTTGTTTATATTGGGTATAACTACGAGTGTGAACTTGTGAATGTGTACACTTGTCACCGGGTTCCACTTCTAAAAATTACAGACTGCCCTGAGGTTGAGCACACGGATGATCTATGTACGTTCAAATACGATCATGGCGACTGTCGTCTACAGAAGATAGCAATTTGTCGAGTTCCCAACCGCTCTTGGGATTACACGAACTATCATGTTGTTGCTATCTTCAACAAGCTTGTTGCCGTCATTACTTCCATGCCTCGATGGAAATTTCTCAAAAATAAATTTTTGTACACGGATGAGCACTATGATGCAATTCAATACGAGGGTTTTATGTTTGCTGCCACCACTCGTGGCACTGTTTTTGCATGGAATCTAGATTGTTTTAGTACGTTTGTCTTCCACGATAATTAGAATGGTTTCATCCACGTGGATGCGAGTTAGTATCCCCGTACTAATTAACCTTCTTGTGTTTCCAAGGTCATGTGAACATTCCACCACCTATACTTGAAACAAATTATAACCAAGGGGGAGATTACGATGGTGATGATTACGAGCATGAGGACGAGCAGGACCTATATACTTAGTGGCGCCTGGCAACTTATTCCGATGGATCACCTCTTCATGTGTGTATACAGGGCATTGCTGATGTTACTAAGAAAGCAGGTGTTGTCTCCCATGGTCGCAGTCTCCGGACCTATTCTAACATACATTGTAGGGTATTCGGGATGGGTACTAATGTGCTACGCCAACACCTTCTGAATGGTTCCGTATTAATAGTCTTGCAGAAAACTCGCTCTTCCTTGGACAAAATTATCCAATGATGGTGAAAGGCGATCCAGCTGCTGTTGGCACAACGTTACTACCATTTATGAGAAGCAACTGTATCTATACCTCGGACATTGCTATGGTTCCCTACCCTGGCTATCACAATATCCATCCTGGTATTGTCCGCTTCAGCCTGGATGATGGGTCCTGTGTTGGTCTCGATATTGACAAAAGCTGGCCCTGCCCACAGGCTTACTTATGGCTCAAAGCAAGCGTTTCCAATGCCGAGGATTGGTTGAGCTGAAGTTCATTTCATTGCTTGTTATTTGTTGTCTGATAAAAACTTTAGTATTTACTAGAATGTTTTGTTGGAAATAATCTATTATCCAACATGTATCCTTGTTGTCATTGTGTGTTGATGACTTGTTGTACTCCCTTGTTTTGTTGGAAATAATCTATTATCCAACATTTATAATACCAAATATATACAATATGAAAGTACATCTTGTGGTGCATCTAATAATATGTATTTGGTATTCTAAATGAATATATTTTTCACTACAAATTTGGTCAAAGTTTATAAAGTTTGATTTTTCAGAAAATCTATATGCGCTACATTATGGAACGGGGGGTGTATGTAATGAATGGTAAATTTGCATATGCGTCCCATCAACTCACGCCTGCTCGCACTTCACACGGGTCGCGTGGCGGCATGTATATTGTTTTTCTATTTGGATGATTAATGCTGCCGCTTTATTGCTTAACCGAAGCACGACACGTATCCATTGTTGGTCTAACACTCACGGTTCGAATAAATAATCCGTTTGAATATGGTTCCCAATTATTAATAATCTCCCGTTTGTAATTAGATAAGGATTACATCAAAACTGGTCTCAGATTTGACAAAAAAACTACAATGCCACTTTGTATTGGTGTCCATATGACAGCACGATAAGTTTCATGAACTTCAAATAAGTTTTGGATGTACTAGAATTTAAAAATCAAGATTCTCAATGTTTGAAATTTCTTGCACGGGGAGTAAACATGCACCTAGTGAGACACATGTATTTTTGCAATCCATTTAGGTGCACAGTCACGTGTGCATGTGGCTCAAATTTGTTTTTTGCACATCATACCCGTAGAAAATAAATCAATTAATATACTAAAACGTCTTAATGATCTCTGTTTTTTCGAAATTAAAACGTCCCTCCTTTGGTAAGATATGTTCACCGCGGGATAATTAATTTAACGTGCATCGTAGTTGCGGTGGATTCACGGTGTGTGTGGGTGTGTGCGTGTGGGGGTGGCGGGTGGCTCGCAGTACACTACGAGTTGTGAGCCACCGTGTGGGTTGACCGTTTTGTTAGGCAGGCCGGTGGCACATCAGAGTCGTGAATTCATTATTTAAAACATTACACAACCCTTTCATAAATACTTGTTTTGGCCACATGCAGTCGATGGTTGTCCTACACGACACTTGATACTCGTGTGTGACGCTTTCTGTGGGCCCGCGAGGTCGTCGTCCATCAGTTTGACGAACGGCCGATAGTGAGGTTAATTTATCCAGCAAGGTAGAATCTTTTTTGTTTGTGTTATGGTGGTATATAATACGCGTCAAGAGGTGGGAGCGGACTAGCATATGTACTATACGTACGCGTCTGTGAACAAGTACACCGCACTCAGTGTCGGGACTTTTCGGTTTCCGAGGCACGCGCCACATCAAAATTGTGGAATTGGCTATTCAAACATCACACAACACCTCTTTGGACCACATGCATGCAGGCGGTGGTTATCCTAGCTAGGACACTCACGTGTGACACTTCCATTTGTGGGCCCACGAGGCCATCGTCGATGCATGTATGCATCACTTTGACCTACATCGGGAGAGGTTAATTAATTTCACCATCGATGAGGATTCTTTTTGGGTTGTACGTATTACGGTAGGAGCATATAGTATGGGAAGGGGACCATCATATTTAGTACGCTTCATGAACCTCGCTCTGTGTGGGTGCATGGTTTAAAGTTTTTGAGGCATGTGGCACATCAAAGTTGTGAATTTTGGGTATTCAACATATATATGTTTGGCCCACACGCAAAGCGATGGTGGTTGTCCTCTCGCACCCACTTAAGCGGTTATCAACGATATTGATGCTTTCCATCTGTGGGCCCGCTTGGTCCATCACTACATTTTTCCTAACAATGAATATATATAAGTCATGCTCTGGGATGACATGCATGATACAGTTTGAGCACACACACATGCATGTGTACGCATGAATCCCTCCAATCGAGTCGAAGTGGCCAGTATAACGACACGTCATGAACCGATCTCGCTCTATGTGGGGAGTGTACGATTTTCGACGCACGCGCCACATCAATGTTGTGATATGGTATTCAAACATGCATGCACGCGTCACCTCCATACATATGCATGTAGTGGTTGCCTTCGAACGGTACACTCCCTCGCGTGGTTATCGGCGACAAGCCTATATATTCATTAGCCCGCGTGGACATCCATGAACACCTTGACCGACAACAAGATAGGTTACCATGGCGGATTCTTCATTTGGTTCGTGTTATCATAGTATAGGTCATGGTGAGATTCAGACCAAATTAAGTTTGAGCGCATATACTATGCACGCATGCATGCATGAATCCCCTTCGTCGGCTTGAAGTGTGGTGTAACATACATATGCATCGTCAACCTAACCCTCACTCAGTGTGGGGATTTCTAGTTCAAAATCGCGGTGCCACATCAAAGTTGTTCCATTGTGTACTCAAAACACACCTCTCCATACATATGTTTGGGCCACATGCATGCAGTGGTTGTCTTCGGGGACTAGCTACTTGCGTGATTATTGGCGAGCTAGCCCATCTCCGGGGTTGCATGGACGGCCATCAATTTGACCAACAACAAGTGAGAGGTTGTACGACCAAAGTGGATTATTCTTGGTCCGTTTTATGATCCATCTTGGTGAGATACCTCTCTGGCTCGCTGAC
>LR738715.1:202172199-202247331 GCA_902687465.1 Secale cereale | reverse complement strand
CATTCGTAGCTTAGGATTCCCTTCATGCTGACACGAGGGGGGCAAGCAATACCGTGCGCTTTGCGAGATAGGTGCCACATCGAAGTTGCATTTGGTATTTGAAAATCAAACCACCCTTTTCATACATAAATTTGGTCCACATGCAAGTGTGTTCATGTTCTGACCCTCTCCCGCGTCATTTTTTGCCAAATTTATGAACATTAGAAAAGTTGGATGAGCAACAGACACAGTTCACTCAAACTAACCTTGTGCATTGGGCTCCACGAGGCTTCCCCTCTAAAAAATATCTACCCGCCTACAGCTTTTTTCTGTTTGATAACACACGGTTATTGTGTTTTGACCGTGTGTGATGTTTCTTGTTCCCAATCCCGCGTGCATCCCTCAAAAATATCTGCCCGCCTCAAGGGTTTTTCTATTTCATAACACACGGTTGTTATCTCCGGACCATGTGCGATGCACCATCATAAAAAAATTCAATAGCCTCGACATTTCACTCCCGCGTTTGATTCCTGCGTAGTCAAATTTTCAGTACCCGCGTCATTTCCTGAAACACACCCCCTCCACACACACAGCAAAACCTCCCCAGGCGTGCGCGCACACACCCACACACCCCCTCCCTCGCTCGAAACCCTAGCAAGGTCCCCATCGCCGCCGTCGCCGCAAGGCCTCCATTGTCAACATGTGCCGGTTTGCCAGTGCAGCTTACCCACCGATCTCCATACCCAGGCCGCCCTAAGTTTCTTAGATGATGCCTGCCAAACGATCCCATTTCCCATAGATCCCCATCCCCACTCCAGAGCGTCGCAGCCTGGCTACGCTTCCCATGGAGCTCGAGGAGCTACTGGCCCAAAAGTGGTGTATCACGGTCTCTTCGCCCGACGTCGCCGAGGAAGCTGACGACCATTACTGGCTGCCAACACTCAATCAGCGGGCTAGAGTATGCGGGTATGTCACGGACGCCGTCTACGACATCGAGGTCATCGACAGCGATGGCCTGAGGCAGGCTATGTCACAGGTTAAGTGACCCACCCCAACCACTCGGGTTCAACCACCGTCGATCTCATCCATGGCCCTGCCGCTGATCTCCTCTGACTCGCTGTCAAGAATTTGCCATCCTACATCTCCATTGAGCCCATTTTGTCATTTTTGAAGGACACGTTCTACGACGCTGGCTTGGGATCCACAGCTTCCTAGTCAGACCTCAGTGACGACGACCACGAGGAGGGCACCCTCTCCGGCTCTTCCAAGGGGAAAGAGCCCATCCGCTCTTCCAAGGGGAAAGAGCCCGTCTGTGACATCTGGGAGGGCACCCTACATCCGTGTTCTTCCAAGGGGAAGGAGCCCATCTGCGACAACATGGAGCGCATCCGGGGTCCTTGCTCTTCCCACGGGAACGAGCCCATCTGTGACAAGTTAGGAAACCCATGCTTTGTTTTTCCATGCCTCTTCACAGGGGAAACCCATGATTTGTTTTGTCGAGTCCCTTTTGTAGTGTAGTGAGAATATGTCCAGTTTTAATTGCTATATCTGGTTGTTTGCAGTATGCCTTGTTTATTTTAGTTGTTCACAATGTGATGCTCTATATGTGCAATTATTTACTATGCAATACATTTCTTCAATCCAGTTTTAAACATACCGATAGGAATGCATATATTTGCTTCCTGTTAAGCCTATTATAGCTAGCATATGCCTCTTTTAAAGTTTTTGGATTGTTCGGTTGTTTGTAGTTAGCATATGTCCAGTTTCAAATGCTATCTTTGGTTGTTCGTAGTATGCCTTGTTATTCCAGTTATTCACAACGTGATGTTCTATATGTGCAACTATGAACTGTGCAGTTCAATTTCATCAGTACCAGTTTCAACAATACCACTATGAATGACACCATTTGGTTGCTGCATCTTGTAGTTAACACACCTTTCCATTTTTATTTAACAGTAACGAGTGTACTTAGATTGGAACAATACCAGTTGGAATGACTATGTTTGCTTGTTGTTAAATGTTAGGCCTGTTGTAGTTAACACACCTTTCCACTTGTTTTTCTTTACTAGCATGCTTAAACCTGCACACTAAAGCTATATTTTGGAGATTATTTTGTCTACCATTGATAATTTTGGTTGATGTTTAGCCTGTTGTGCTTAACATGCTTCTCGATGTACCTACACATGACAATTTTGGGAATGACTGCTGTTTTCCATCGAGGTTAGTTTCATCCCATGGCTTATATATGCTCTTTGTTCAGGATATCGGTAGCTGGTACCATATAGGCCGGGAGCTGATAAGGGACTAATCGGTGAATCGGACTATTAACTGAATATATATGTAACCCATTTATCGTTAGGATAACTAGGGCCATATGGAATATATCTGAGGCTACATAGCAACATGCACTGTACTTAATGTCTAAATATGCAATCCTAGGCTACATAGCAATAAGGAAGAGTGTTACCTTAATGTTCCGATGATGTCTAGATATATCTAGAAGAGCAACAACAACAACAACAACAACAACACAACCCTGTTTGGATACTCAACTTAGCTAGAGTTTAGTGTTAGTTTCTATCTCATGACTAAGCCTGAACTAACTCCATCCAAAGAGTTGTTTGGATGGCAGGGTTAGATTGGCAATACATGCACTAGGAGAACTAGCTCCAATTAGCACCTCTTGGGTTGGTTTTTTTTTGGGTGGGTTATAGATGCAACTAGCTCAAACTAGCCCTCATGTTTAGATATACTTTAGGGCTATTTGATCCCGAACTAGCTCAAACTAACTCTAACCCATGGATACAACATCATTTAATCAACCCATAATTTGTAAGAATGCAATGAACTCCTTGCGGCCCATAATATAAGATGCTAATTCATCTAATATGTGAGTATATTGGATGTTATAAGATATTATAAAAGAGTGTTGTACTATATCATTGTGCAATTGATGTTTAGCTTCTCATATTAACTTGGTGCTTTTAGGTACATATGTCATTGGTAAAGATCCGCGCTTCGACCCTTTCTACGTATGGGGAAATGAGATAACGATGAACCAACATCAAGTAAGGAAGCTGATAAAGATTGTTAGTAAAATGGGTCAAAATATGGCAATTAAACTATTTTTTAAACTTTATCCAATACAACAGCGAACTGCATGATGGTAAGTAAGAACTCCGCAGCCTTCTTTTTACTGCCCATAATGAGTTGTGTTAGATGAAAATGTCTGAATCTTTTTCCTTTGAAGTGGTTCCCAAAGTAGTTTACTCAAGATTACCTCTCAAACTACATGATTGGTGGGCATGCAAAGGTTAAAGTTTTCTACCAGAAAACTATGATTATCTAGATGTTTTCATGAAGACTTTGAAGGATGGGCGGTTGGCGATCACAAGGGGTTGGACTAGAGTTGTGCATGCCTTCTGCATGGAGGAGGGCACAATATGGGCATTCCGCTTCACCTTGTTCAGCAAACAGAATGTATTTTGTCTCTTTCTTTACCGTCTTTAATAGCACAAGTATAAAACTGTGGCTCATCATTCTTTATTTGGTTCATGCGTAATTGTTGATATGTACCTATGAATAGAATAATGCATTAGTTGTTTGAACCTGATGGATATGAATAAAGCTATAGCATACATTCAAATTCAAATTCAAATCCAGTACAGTTTGGAATAGCAGCAATTAAATTACAGTGAAATTACGCTCTCTAGGTCGTTACGGCACACATGGTTGGTAAAACACAAACGTTTGCGATATACACCATAATCCGAGACAGTTCACAGAGAGAAAACGTGTGCAAGCATGCACAGAGTTGCCGTTTGCAAAGCGTGTGTGATGTCAGACAATATCACAAACGATGTGGGCAAACTAAACGTTTGTGATAGTTGCCTTATCGTACACGATTCGCAACCATGAACTCTTACTGATGAAGTATGCATCGTAAACGTTGCACCACATAATAGCGTGTGCGATAGTTGTCGTGTACAGCGATGTCACGATGGTCCGACGTTTCGTAATCCTATCCGACACTCGTACGATGATTAGCTAATCTTCTTAATTAGTTATCGTATATGGTTTGGGACAAGCGAATGTGTGTGATTGTATGCTTATCATACACGTTGTATAATAGAGAACCGTTCGTGATGGGTCGCGCATCGTAAACGTAGCACCACAGAATACCGATTGCGATGGCAATGCAAGCACAAACGAGTAGGAGTACTGTATATGCATCTTGGCTCCCTATCCTCGACGGTTTCTGGGTCGTGTGGGAAGGACCCCCTATCGCCTAGACTCACTTGGCAACGGTTCAGTTCCAAATGCCATCGCGGAAAGGGGTTAAAAATCGTTTGCATAGCATTGACGCGTACCAGTGATTCTATAACCTGTAATAATTCTGTGTGGAATCAACTCATTTTTATCATTAGGACCAGCAGTAATAACTACCTTCTTAGGGACACAATGAACATGACTTACCCATTTACTATCAGCTATGGGATAGATTATACCTACATCTGGAAGTTTTAATATTTCATTTCTTACCACTTCCTTCATGTTGGTGTTTAACCGTCGTTGATGGTCCACAATTGGTTTTGCGGTTTTGTGTTGGCATAGAGTGGGACAAGTGCCCTTAAGATCATCAAGAATATATCCAATAGCGGCATGGTGCTTCCTCAGAGTTTTTAATAATCTATTTTCTTCCTGCTCTGAAAGGTTAGCACTAATAATAACATGCTATATCTTCTTTTCATCAAGATAAGCATATTTCAATGTATAAGGTAATTGTTTCAACTCAACCACAGGATCACTTCTAGGTGGGGGAGGACCTCCTAAGGTTTCAACAAGCGAATTGTGTTTGAGCACATGTTCTTGGTCAAAGAAAATTTTGTCTATTTCATTTCTTTCATTCATGAACATATTATTTTCATGATCTAGCAAATATTGTTCTAAAGGATCGACAGGCGGTACAACAATAGAAGAAAGACCAATAATTTCATCCTTACTAGGTGGTTCTTTATCACAAGGTTGTCTACAAAATTTAGAGAAATTAAACTCATGAGACACATCGCCAAAGTTAACACTAACCATTTCCTTAGTACAGTCAATTCTAGCATTCACCGTATTCAAGAAAGGTCTACCAAATATAATGGGGCAAAAATCATCTTGTGTGGAATCAAGAACTACAAAATCAGTAGGATATTTAATTTTCCCACACAAGACTTCAACATCTTAACAATCTCAATTGGTGAGATAGTATCTCTATTAGCAAGCTGAATAGTAACATCAATATCTTCTATCTCAGCAGGTGCAATAATATTCATAATTTCTTGATAAAGAGTAAATGGAATAGCACTCACACTAGCACCCAAATCACATAAGCTATGATAACAATGATCTCCAACTTTAACTGAGATAACATGCATGCCAACAACATGTCTATTTTTATATTTTTCATTGGATTTGGCAATTCAAGCAGCTTCACAAAGAAAGTAAATAGCATGCCCATCAATATTATCAACCAAGAGATCCTTAACCATGGCAACATTAGGTTCAACTTTAATTTGTTCAGGGGGTGCAGGTGTCCTACCATAACTCTTATGGATCACGGTTGAAGCTTTAGCATGTTCCGTTAACCTAATAGGGAAAGGTGGTTTCTCAATATAAGCAGTGGGAACAACTGGATTATCAATATAAGTAACGATTTTTTCTTCAACCTTAGTGGGTTCTACTAATTTCACTTCAATGGGAGGATGATATTTGTCGGCGTTCTGGGAACGGGGGTACCCAAACTTGCCTGCCTGCGGCCCAGGGTGTGGCTCATCAGGCGGCCTGCTACGGCCCAACATCTTCAGCAAACATTCAAGACCCTCGCGAGGGGCCAAGCCTCGCGAGGCGGACGACACAAGGCATCTCCTGGGGCGGCCTCACTAGGTCGGCTCATGAGGATCGGAGATATCGAGGCGAGGGACACCTCGCGAGGTCCTCCTGACGTGAGCAGTGACGACCAAGGCCAGGCGGGCGCCTGCGGGCGTAGAGTGCCAGTTCCCCCTATCGTGCTAAAGGAGCAGGTGCAAGCGCGGAGTCCGGAGGCATCAGGCAAAGGTTTCCATATCGGTGCAACAAGACCAAGACCAGCAGAACAGTAGAACGGAGGTCACCGCGGAGCCCACGGCGGCGTCACCACCAGAGCCTTTCGCAGGCGAAGACCACGTTTTGTCAGGATAGCTTGTACTAGATGCCCCTTCAAATTTGGCCGTTGTGGGATCCCTTCCCGCTCAATATTTGGGAAGAGGAACCAGACCGCTATAAATAGGACTAGCCACCACCATTGGGAGGATCTCATCTGGAGCTGATCAGATAGAAGACCACACACCACAAGCTCACCCGAGCGCAAGAAGCCCTCTCCTCAGGAGGCAGTTCATCCATGTACTAGTTCTCCATCAGCCTACAAGGCAATCCACCACACCACACTCGATTAAGGTATTACACCACAACGGTGGCTCGAACCAGTATAAACTTCGTGTCTCTTGTTCTTCAGATCTGACGAGCTAGGCTTAGGGATCGGTGAGTAGACGAGCTAGGGCGGAAGGAGAGATCTTCGTGCACACCCCAGAGTTCGAAACTTAAGGGTTTTGCTGGAACCCGAGATCCGACATTTGGTGCGCCAGGTAGGGGTGTGCCGAAATTTATCCCCCGCCTATCCCGCTCTCCATCCGCCAAGCTCCCATGGCAGGTGTCCCTCCTTCGGCCGGCTTGGCGGCCACGCGCGGCGGCGCTCCGGGCCACCGGGCCTTCACCCCTGCCTTCCGACGGGTGCAGTGGCCACCCAGGTTTAGGCCAGATCTGCCGCCCCATTACAACGGGGCAGAGGACCCGGCCGTCTTCCTCCAGGCTTACGAAGAGGCAATCTCAGCGGCCGGCAGCGACAACAAGGTCATGGCCAGCTCGCTCCCCATGGCGCTCATCAGCGTGCCGCACGCCTGGTTCTTCAGCTTGCCACAATCGCTCGTGGCATCCTGGGAGGAGCTGCGTGACCTCTTCGTCGCACGCTTCGGGGCGCCGGCGCTCCATGTCATTGTGGCCTTCCTCGGCGGCTCCCAAGCGCCACCCTCCGGCCACCACATCATGCAGATCTTTCGCCAGGCGAGCGTCCCCTCCATACGCCAGGGGGCTCCTCCTAGATGGGCGGCGCCCAAGACCGACCTCACCTTCGACTCGGGGGATCACCCTGCCTCCACCGCGGGCTCAGGCGCTGCCCCGATGCTCCGGACCCCGACCATCTGCAACGTGGCAGTCACCAAGACCCTCATCGATGGTGGGGCTGGCATCAACGTGCTCTCAATGGAGGCTTTAAGCTTGCTTCAAGTGCCACTCGAGGGGCTGCACCCGACCAAACCCTTCTCAGGAGTCAGCAGCGGTTCCACCAGCCCTCTGGGGCAGATCCGCCTCCCGATCACCTTCGGCACCCGAAACAACTACCGCACCGAGCTGATCGACTTCGACATCGCCCGAATCGGCCTCCCATACAATGCCATTCTCGAGTACCCCGCGCTGGCTCGGTTCATGGCCGCGACGCATTCGGCCTATAACCTCATGAAGATGCCAAGGAGCTACGGTGTCCTTACTATGGCGGGGGACACCAAGGAAGCTCTGGCGGCCCTCAAGCGCGTCTTCCGGACCGCTGCGGTGGCGCATCCGTCTGGTGAAACCGCCCTCGAACCATGGGGGCTGCACCGGCCAAGAAGAAGCAACTTTTCTCTCAAGACTGAGCCGAGACGAAGCAGGTGCCCATGGATGAAGACGACCCGTCGGGTGTGGCCTTCACCAAAGGTTCTGGTCTCCCCCCAGCTCAAGAAGAGGCCCAGGTTGGGTTCCTGCGCGTGAACCGGGTTGTGTTCGCGTGGGAACCCAAGGACCTGGCGGGAGTCCCGAGGAAGGTGATCGAGCATCACCTGAACGTATGCCCCAATATGCGCCCCGTGAAGCAGAAGGCCGGGCGCCAATTGTCGGATTCAGGGCTCCGCAGTACCCGTTAAGTTCGAACACAGGGGCGTGAACGAAGATCTCTCCCACTCACATCTACCTAGCACCTCGCTCTTGTCTCGGTGGAAGGATTCGAGCAAACAACGAACAAACACACAAGAGTTTATCCAGGTTCGGGCCACCGCGAGGCGTAAGACCCTACTTCCTGCTTTGGTGGATTGGCTCCCGGTGAGCTAGAATATGAACTGGTACAAGGGTTCCTGAGCTCAGGAGGCGAGCTCAGGAGGGTCAGGAGGCTAGTGTTCTTGCTCCTTGTGCGGTGGTTAAGTGTGTGAGTCGATCGATTTCTCAGTGGGAATCCTAGCTACTTATATAGGCGGCCACGGTCCTCTTCCCAACGAAATGTTTAGGCGGGAAGGGATTCCACAATGGCCATTTTTAAGCGGGAACACAAGGACTTTCCTACCCTGACAAAAGCAGTCTTCGCCTGCAAAAGGATCAGGCGATGAGGCAGTGGTGGGCTCTACGATGACATCCTTCTTGTCGTCCTTGCAGTCTTCGGTCTCGTTGCACCAATGAGGAAACCTTTGCCCCGCTCCTCAGGAACTTGCGGCAGTGCTGTCCCCCTTGCACCGAAATGATAAACTGCGCCGCTGGCGGACGTTGGCACCCGTTGGCGCGGTGCATCACTGCTGACATCGCTGCCTCCTCCTGAGGCAGGCTTGGCCTTGGATTCTCCGCCCCTCCGGAACGCCTTGCCGAGGACGCTCTTGAGGAGGTCTTGATGTCGTTCTCCTCGCGAGGCCTGGCCCCTCGCGAGGGTCTTAAGCAGCTGGTCGATCAGCTAGGCCGTACCAGGCCATGTGAAGGGGCGTGTCGCGGCCCGCAGACAGGTAAGTCTGGGTAACCTGGTTCCTAGTATTCCAAAAGTAGCCCCCGGGTCCAAGGCGCGTGCGGAGTTGGCTTGGAGGCGAAGCCTTAGGCGAGGACGAAGCGCCGCGGGCCCTAAAAAGCTGCGGGCTAGGCCGGCGCGCGATTTGTTGGATGGGACGTGGCGGCTCCACTTCCCACGCAACCTTGGTGATCGTGCGACTTGACAACTCCTTGGCGCGAGTGACGATGGAGTAATGGCAGCGACACCATTGGCTGGCAGTTGGGCTCCTCCGCCCTATAAATGGGGCTAGGGGGAAGCCCCCTGGCCATTTTCAAGCCAACACCGTCTTCTCCTTGGTTGTCTTTCACTCTCCCTCCCCGTCGCAAGATCTTCATGGCGCCGCCGAGGAAGCCATCCACCGCGGAGAAGGGGAAGACCCCGAAGAATCCAGTCCCGCTACCGCCGAAGAGGGGTCGCGGTCGTCCCCGCAAGCATGCCGCCGCGCCCGCAACGTCTTCTCGGGGAGGCGGGCGCGGCCCTTTGAGCTCTGCTGTGGCCGCCGGTGGGCAGCACCGGGCGTCCTCCCGTGGCGAAGGTGGTCGCGGCCGTGGAGG
The DNA here is from genome assembly GCA_902687465.1 of Secale cereale. Classification (NCBI taxonomy): domain Eukaryota; kingdom Viridiplantae; phylum Streptophyta; class Magnoliopsida; order Poales; family Poaceae; genus Secale; species Secale cereale. The sequence continues at coordinate 202,237,881 of LR738715.1, read as the reverse complement.
AAGAGGGGGCGCGCAAAGGTGCCTGCTGGCCGCGCACCCTCCGCGCCCACAGTTCCATTCCTTCGATGTCTCGTTGGAGTTCATGGTGTGGGCGGAGAAGCCCGGTGGCCCGTGGCTCAGGCTTCCCCGCTCATTTGGCGACGTGCTCCCGACCGGAGGCCTTGGGGGCATATGGCTGCAGGCCGACGGTTGTTGCAGCGGCGCATCCTGGGTGGAGGTCGAGGTGGCTCCCTCGGGCGATGTGTTCTTGGAGTGTGGCTGGCAGTCGTTTTCCCACGCACGCCGGCTGCAGGGGAGGTGTGCGCTCCACTTCAGGTACGATGGCGTCTCCACGCTGTCCGTCAGAGTCTTCTCAGAGGAAGGGATGCGCCTTGGGTGCTGTCCCGAAGCTGACGACGAGGAGGGCGAAGATGTCCAGAGGAGCAGTTCCTCCTCCGGAGACGGCCTCAGTCCTAGGGGGTGTCGTGAGGCCCCCCCTCTGTGGCAGCAGCAGCTCCTCCAGCAGTGGCGGCCGCGATGAACCACAACGCCGCCGTGCCCGGTACGGCGTGGGGAGGGGATCGCCGCGCCGCTGCGGCTCGTTGAAGCCGGAGGAGCCGAAGGATTCTGACTGAGCGGGAGCGGCTTCTGCTTCTTCTCCCTTCTTTTCTTTCATGTCTTTTTTGCATCAAAGTTTCAAGTTGCATTGAGGAGGCGTGTAATGGGTTGTGATGTATGTAAGAAGTGAGAACTCGTCGTCATGCTTTTGGTGCTTGAATGAAGTCACTTAGCTTTATGCGTCCTGCCGTCCTGAGGCGGAGTCCTCCCGACTCCGGCGTCATGAGCCCCTTCGGGTCGTGAGGAGATGGCCGGGTCCGACTCGTACAGCCCCCGAGCGGGGGTCAATCGCTGAAATCTACTGAGAGTGCCGAGCGCGGGTTAGAGCACCAAAGCCTGAGCGGCTCAGTAGGTTGCGCGGGCTGAGCAGCGTTGTGCCAGAGCCTGAGCAGGCTGGGGCAGGCGAGCTCACGGGGCCACAACGGACGAGGTCCGGTGACCGATCGTGCCCCAGCCCCCACGCGCGAGGTGCGTGAAGGAGAGCGAGTGGCATGGCTGGACTTAAAGCCAGTGAGAAAGATCCGAACACAAAACTCTCAACGAAGCACAAGAAGGGCGAGAAACACGAGAACTTCATAGCATGGGGTAGAGGAAGGGCTGATAGCCAAGGAAGTAGAAAAGGCTGACAGCCAAACACCAAGCAAAAAAGGAAAAAGGTCGCGTCCGACCCCTACACTACGTCTTCTTCCCAGCGCGGAGCTAAGGACTGCCACTGGGGCATGGATGGGAGCCCCGTCTGAGGGCCCGTAGGCAACGCACAGGAGACTCCGAGGCGTGTACAGCCCCAACTTATTATTACGTGAGAGTGTCACGGGCGGAGACCTTCACGGGCACGGAGACTTGATTATGGATAGAACCTCCTGAGGTGTTCGATGTTCCAGGAATTCTGGATAGGTATCCCATCCTGCGTCTCCAGGCGCACAGCACCAGACCTAGAGACACAGGCGATTCTGAACGGGCCCTCCCACATGGGCGAGATCTTGTGCAACCCTTCACGGGAGAGGACCCGCCTCAGGACCAAGTCACCAACTTCAAGTGTTCTTGTGCGGACGCTGCGGCAGTGGTACCGCCGCAGCGCCTTCTGGTAACACGCCACCCTTAGGGCAGCCCAGTGGCGTCCCTCCTCGCCGAGCACGAGGTCCATCCGCCAGGCGGTGTCCTGGCATTCCTCATCGAAGGCCAAGACCCATGGGGAGTGAAGCTTGACCTCATGAGGGAGGAACACCTCTGCCCCATAGACGAGAAAGAAGGGAGTCTCCCCCATAGGTTTGGTGGCAGTGGTTCGGATTGACCACATCACAGACTGGAGTTCGTCGATCCAGCCCCTGCCGCAAGCCTCGAGCTTCTTCTTGAAGCTGCGCGTCTTGAGGCCACACAAGACTTCCGCGTTGGCACGCTAAGCCTGGCCGTTGCTCCTGGGGTGGGCCACCGAAGCGTAGCAGATCTGTGTTCCAAGGTTAGCACAATATGACCTGAAGAGATTGCTTGTGAACTGTGAACCGTTATCCATGATGATACAGTTGGGGACCCCGAATCGCCTCACGAGGCCTTGGATGAACTTGACAGCTGACCCGGCTGGGATCGCGCGAACAGGCTCTACTTCTGCCCACTTGGTGAATTTGTCGATGGCGACGTACAGGAATTGGTAGCCCCCTGTGGCTCGAGGGAAAGGACCTAGGATGTCCAACCCCCAGACTGCGAAGGGCCAGTAGAGCGGAATCGTCTGGAGGCCTTGCGCCGGCTGGCGGATATGCTTGGCGTGAAACTAGCACGCCTCGCAGGCTCGCACGAGCTCCGTGGCGTCATTGAGCGCCGTGGGCCAATAGAAGTCGCTACGGAAGGCCTTGCCCACGAGGGTGCGGGACGATGAGTGATGACCACAGTCCCCACCGTGGATATCAGCTAGCAGCTCGCGCCCTTGCTTTCTCGAGATGCACCTTAGCGAGACGTCGTTGGGGCGCCTCCTGTAGAGTTCACCGTCTTGGATGCAGTAGGCTGAGGCCTGTCGGACCACGTGTTATGCGTCTTCTTCCTTGTCTGGTAGGGCATCTATTGTAGGTACATCTTGAGTTCTTGGTTCCAGCACCCCTCCTCGGGCTCCGTAGCGAGCAACAGGCGGGCTCCGGACGGTGGTCCGCAGGGCGGGGCCTTGTCCGGGGGCGCTGTTGGTAGCCCATGACGAGGGGAGGCCGCTCGGGTACTGATGGTGCTGCTGATGGCTTGAGTAATCACTCCTCGAAGACGCCTGGCCTTTGGGGCTCCCACCCGGAGGCTCGCTTGGCGATGTCGTCCGCTTCTTTGTTGGTGCCTCGCGGCACATGCTGCACTTCCAGCCCTTGGAACCGCTTCTCCATTCTATGCACTTCCTCCAGGTATGCCCCCATGTGCTCATCCTTGGGCTTGTACTTCTTGTTGGGGCAATCCACGAGGAGTTGCGAATCGCCCCTGGTGGTGAGACGCTTGACCCCTAGCGCAGCGGCGGCCGTGAGCCCGACAATCAGGCCCTCGTACTCGGCAATGTTGTTGGATACCTTCTCGCCCTGCTGGAAGTAGAGCTGCACAGCGTAATTCAACTTATCCCGAGTGGGGGATACCAGCACGGCGCCAGCCCCCCGCGCCGAGGCGTGAGAAGGCGCTGTCAAAGTACACCACCCATCCGTCTGGTGCTTCATCGCCGGGGGCCAGCGAACGGTCTTCGTTGGCCCCCCGCTCGGGCGCATCAGTACATTCCGCCACGAAGTCTGCCAGAGCTGCTCCTTTGATCACCCGCGTGGTGCTGAATTCCAGCTGGAACGCTTGAAGCTCAATGTTCCACTCGGCGACCCTCCCGACGACATTCGGGCCCCGCATCACCTTCTCGAGGGGGTACGATGAGACGACCTTGATGGGGTGACCTTGGAAGTAGTGGCGCAGCTTCCTGGAGGCGTCGAGGAGCGCCAGAAGTAGCTTCTGGGGCATCGGGTAGCGCGAATGCGCGTCGTGCAGTATTGTGCTGATAAAGTATACCGGGTGCTCCACGAGGGTCGGTGCAGCAGGGTCCGCTTGCACCTCTGGAGCCTCAGGAGCCTCTTGCTGAGCGGCGCGGCCATAGGTGCCCGTGGTCAAGTCCGCCTCTGAGCATGTCAGGGGGCGGCGCGGGCCCTGAGGGTGCTGAGCCGCCTGATGGCCTTGGGATCCGGAGCTTTTTCTCGCGCTCCACGACCAGTGCTGCGCTGGAGGAATGAGGCGTTGCGGCGAGGTAGAGCGTCATGGGCTCCAGGGGTCGTGGTGCTACCATGACCGGCGAGCTGGTGAGGTACTTATTGAGGTCTTGGAAAGTGGCGTCGGCCTCCGGAGTCCACTCAAAGGGCCCCTTCTTCTTCATGAGCTTGAAGAACGGGAGGGCGCGTTCCCCGAGATTAGAGATGAAGCGCCCCAGGGATGTCACGCACCCGGCGAGCTTGTGCACTTCCTTCAGGTTTGTGGACAGCCTCATCTTCTCGATGCCCTTGATCTTCTCTGGGTTGGCCTCAATGCCCCGGTGCGAAACCAGGAACCCTAGCAACTTGCCGGAGGGTACGCCGAACACGCACTTCTCCGGGTTGAGGCACAGCTTCACCTTGCGCAGGTTGGCGAATGTTTCTTCTATGTCCTGGATGAGGGTCTTGGCCTCTTTGGTCTTTACCACTATGTCGTCGACATAGGCCTCCGCATTCCTCCCGAGCTGAGGGCCGAGGGTGATGTGCATCAGGCGCTGGAAGGTAGCGCCCGCGTTCCTCAGCCCGAAGGGCATGCAGGTGTAGCAGTAGACCCCGCATGGGGTCAGGAACACCGTCTTCTCCACGTCTTCCACCGCCCTCTTGATTTGGTGGTAGCCCAAGAATGCGTCAAGGAAGCAGAGCAGGTCGCACTCAGCCGTCGAATCCACGATTTGGTCAATGCACGGAAGAGGGAAGGGGTCTTGAGGGCAGAACTTGTGGAGGCTCGTGAAGTCGACGCACATGCGTTCTTTGCCTCCTTTCCTCGGGACGATGACGGGGTCGGCCAGCCACTCCGGGTGCCATACCTCCCGTACGACACCAGCCTCCTCCAGCTTCCTAACCTCCTGGACAATGAAGGCCTGCTTCTCCGGGGCTTGTCTACGTGCCTTCTGCTTGATGGGGCGCGCATTGGGGCACACCGTGAGGTGATGCTCAATGACATGCCTTGGCACCCCGACCAAATCTGCGGCCTTCCAGGCGAACACGTCCTTGTTGGCTCTGAGGAAGCCAACCAGCGCCGCCTCTTGTTCTGGATCCATGCCCGTGCCGATGGTGAAGGTGGCTCCTGAGCCTTCTTTGTCGGTAGGCACTTGCTTCGTCTCGGCGGGGTCTTGAGAAAAGAGCTGCTTCTTCTTGGCAGGTGCGGCCTCCGGAGGCTCCGGAGCCCCCTTCGCCGTTGGGTGAGCCGCGGTAGCGGCGGCCTTATATGCATGCCCGAGGACCTGGAGGGCGACCTTAGGGTCCCCTTTCACGGTGATGACGTCGCTGCTCTCGGGCATCTTGACGGCGTTGTAGCCCGGGTGAGTTACCGCCATGAACTTTCCCAGGGCAGGGAAGCCGAGGACGCCGTTGTACGGTAGGCGGATGGGCGCAACGTCAAAATTGATGACCTCAGTCCGGTAGTTAGTTGTTGTACCAAAGGTGACCGGGAAGCTGATCTGGCCGAGCGGGACGGCTGAGCCCGCGGCCCCCGAGAAGGGCTTGGTGGGAAGGAGCTTCCTGTAGGATAGGGGCAGGTGATCGAAGGCTTCGGGAGAGAGGATGTTGAGGCCGGCGCCGCCGTCGATGAGGGTTCTTATCACGGCCACCCCGCAGATGGTAGGCGTGCATACCATGGGGAGAGCGCCAGCGCCGGCCGCTTCGCGGGCGAGGTCGCCGGGGCCAAAGGTGATGGCGGGCTCCGGCCCGTCCTGCGCCCGCAAGGCCTCTCGCGGCTAGCCAGCAGCTCCAACCTGCCGAAAGGGCGACTTGGCGTGCCAAGCAGACGCCGGTGCTTGGGACCCACCGAGGATGCAGGCGACCCCGCGGCAAGGCCGCCCCCCGCAGCTGACGCCCCACAGCTCGCAGTTGCGGGCCGTCCGCGCGGTGCGGGTCTTGGTGGGCGGCCGATACTGGGCCTGCCGCCACCCCACCAAGAGCGCGACCGGCGAGGCCACAGGAAGCGGGAGTGGTGGTGCAGGCCGTCCTCGAGTGGCCTGGCCGGTAGAAGCGTCATAGAAGAAGGAGGAGGGGCGCACATTGGTGGCGCGGTCCGCTGATGCTGCTGGGTCGGCGGGGGAGGAGCCAGCCCCCGCACGGCTGTGGCTAGCCGCGGCCATCGTAGAGGTGACGCACCGGAGAGGGGAAGCGAGGTCGTTGGAGAGGCGAGATTTCGACATGCCCCCTACCTGGCGCGCCAAATGTCAGATTCAGGGCTCCGCAAAACCCGTTAAGTTCGAACACAGGGGCGTGAACGAAGATCTCTCCCACTCACGTCTACCTAGCGCCTCGCTCTTGTCTCGGTGGAAGGATTCAAGCAAACAACGAACAAACACACAAGAGTTTATCCAGGTTCGGGCCACTGCGAGGTGTAAGACCCTACTTCCTGCTTCGGTGGATTGGCTCCCGGTGAGCTAGAATATGAACTGGTACAAGGGTTCCTGAACTCGGGAGGCGAGCTCAGGAGGGTCAGGAGGCTAGTGTTCTTGCTCCTTGTGTGGTGGTTAAGTTTGTGAGTCGATTGATTTCTCAGTGGGAATCCTAGCTACTTATATAGGCGGCCATGGTCCTCTTCCCCCGAAATGTTTAGGTGGGAAGGGATTCCACAACGGCCATTTTTGAGCGGGAACACAAGGACGTTCCTACCCTGACAAAAGCAGTCTTCGCCTGCAAAAGTATCAGGCGATGACGCGGTGGTGGGCTCTATGATGACATCCTTCTTGTCGTCCTTGCGGTCTTCGGTCTCGTTGCACCAATGAGGAAACCTTTGCCCCGCTTCTCGGGAACTCGCGGCAGTGCTGTCCCCCTTGCACTGAAATGGTAACTGCATCGCTGGCGGACGCTGGCACCCGCTAGCGCAGTGCGTCACTGCTGACATCGCTGCCTCCTCCTGAGGCAGGCTTGGCCTTGGATTCTCCGCCCCTCCGGAACGCCTTGCCGAGGACGCTCTCGAGGAGGTCTTGATGTCGTTCTCCTCGCGAGGCCTGGCCCCTCGCGAGGGTCTTGAGCAGCTGGTCGATCAGCTGGGCCGTACCAGGCTGCGTGAAGGGGCGCGTCGCGGCCCGCAGAGAGGCAAGTCTGGGTACCCTGGTTCCCAGTACGCGGACACCAATCTAGAGAGAAGCAATCCTTCATCGTGCAGGAGACTCGCAAGCTGGAGGCGGTGGGTGTCATCCGCGAGGTCCGGTACCCAGAGTGGCTGGCGAACCCTGTCGTCGTGCCCAAGAAAGGATGAAAAGAGCGCATGTGTGTCGACTTCACCAACCTCAACAAAGCTTGTCCGCAAGACCCGTTTCCTCTACCCTACATCGATCAGATCGTCGACTCCACCACCGAGTGCGACTTGTTGTGCTTCCTGGATGCTTTCTCAGGTTACCACCAGATCAAGATGGCACTGCAAGACATCGAGAAGACTGCCTTCCTCACCCCGTGTGGAGTATACTGCTACACCTGCATGCGGTTTGGGTTACAGAATGCAGGAGCAACCTTTCAGCGAATAATGCACATCGCACTATGAAAACAGCTTGGGAGGAACGCTGAGGCGTACGTAGATGACATCGTGGTGAAGTCTCAGGAGGCTACAACCCTTATCGTAGATCTGGAAGAAATCTTCACGAACCTGCGCAAGGTAGACCTGCGGCTCAACCCGGAAAAGTGCGTCTTCGGCGTCCTGTCAGGCAAGCTTTTGGGCTTCTTGGTGTCGCACCGAGGGATCGAGGCAAACTCAGAGAAGGTCAAGGCCATAGAAAAGATGAGTCCGCCTAAGAACCTCAAGGAGATGCAGAAACTGGCCAGTTGTGTAACGTCGCTCGAGCGTTTCATCTCCAAGCTGGGGGAGAGAGCCCTCCCATTCTTCAACCTGATGAAAAGGAAGGGCCCGTTTGAGTGGACCCCTGAGGCTGATGCGGCGTTCGAAGACCGCAAGAGATACCTCACCAGTCCACCGGTAATGGTGGCACCCAAGCCTCAAGAGCCATTGGTGCTTTACCTGGCCGCAACACCACATTCAGCTAGTGCAGCGCTAGTGGCTGTTCGAGAGGAGCGTCAAGACAAGACCTTCCAACCCAAGGTCAACACTCCCGAGGCCCCATTAGGGCCGGAGGGCGATTGCGTCCTGCAAGACGACTCCCCTGAGGCGGTAGCTTCCCTAGCTTATGACCAAGCCCCTGGAGCGCCTTTACCTGGTCAGCCATACAGCCGCAGGCGAGTCCGGACCTCAACCCCGTCGAGCACCCGGTATACTTCGTCAACACGGTGCTCCGTGATGCCCGAGCACGCTACCCCATGCCGCAGAAGCTCTTGCTTGTGCTCCTCATCACTTCACGCAAGCTGCACCACTACTTCCAAGGCCACCCCATCAAGGTCGTCTCAGCTTACACTCTGGGAAGGGTACTTCGGAGCCCAAACGCAGTATGAAGGGTCGTGGAATGGAATATAGAGCTGCAGGCATTCCAGCTAGATTTCAGCACCACTAGAGTCATGAAGGGGGCTGCACTTGCTGACTTTGTGGCAGAATGGACCGACGCCCCAGGACCCGAAGCAAGTCAGAACCAGTCCCTCTCGCCGGGGAGCGAAGCGCCGAATGGCTGGGTCATGTACTTCGACGACGCGTTCGCCCGCCAGGGTGCGGGGACTGGGGCTGTGCTCATGTCGCCCACTCAAGACAAGCTCTACTACATCGTGCCACTCTGCTTTCAGCCAGGCGATAAGGTCTCCAACAACATCGCGGAGTACGAGGGCCTCATCGCCGGTCTCAAGGCGGCGAAGGCCCTGGAGGTGAAGCACCTCATCATTAGGGCCGACTCCCAGCTCCTCGTCAACTTCTCCAACAAGGTATATGAGCCGAAGGACGAGCATATGGAGGCATACCTCACGGAGGTACGCAAAATGGAGAAGTAGTTCTTGGGCCTAGAGCTAGAGCATGTGCACCGCGTCACTAATAAGGAGGCCGACGACATCGCCAAGAGAGCGTCTAGACGCCTGCCCAAGAGCCGGGAGTCTTCGAGGAGAGGCTCCCCAGGACCTCGGCGTCACCCCCGTGAGAAGGGCCGGCGAAGCCTCAGGAGGAACTCCCCCAGCCGCCAGCCTCGGGAGCCCCCGCCTGCGGCCTGGCCTCAGGAGCCCGCTTGATCCTGGCGCTCGAGCTTTAGGAGGGATGCTGGATCGAGGAACACAAGTCATACCTGGTGCGAGGATCACTGCCAAAAAAGGAGGAGGACGCCGAACGCGTGGCCCGACAGGCTACGACATACTGCATCCAAGATGGTGATCTCTACAGGAAGTGACCAAATGACGTTTCTTTATGATGCATCTCCAGGAAGCAGGGAGGCGAGCTACTAGCTGACATCCACGCCGGGGACTGCGGACATCACTCATCATCGCACACCCTGGTTGGCAAGGCATTCCACAGTGGTTTTTACTGGCCCACGGCACTCAACGATGCCGCCAAAATGGTAAAGTCTTGTGAGGCTTGCCAGTTCCATGTCAAGAAGATCCACCAACCGGCTCAGGGCCTCCAAACCATCCCACTCTCCTGGCCATTCGCGGTCTGGGGGCTGGACATCCTGGGCCCTTTCCCTCAAGCTCCCGGGGGCTACCCATACTTCTACATCGTCGTCGACAAATTTACCAAATGGGCTGAGGTGGAAGCTATCCGAACCAACCCAGCCGGCTTCACAGTCAAGTTCATCAAGGGCCTCGTAAGACGGTTCTGGGTCCCTAACCGCATCATCACCAACAACGGCTCGCAGTTCACTAGCAACCTTTTCAAGACATATTATGCTAACCTTGGGACACAGATTTGCTACGAAGCAACGACCAGGCCGAGCGCGCCAACGCGGAGGTCCTGAGAGGCCTCAAGACCAGGACCTTCAAGAAGAAGCTCGAAGATTGCGGAATGGGTTGGCACAACGAGCTCCCGTCCGTGCTGTGGTCAATCCACACCACTGCCACCAAGCCAACAGGCGAGACCCCATTCTTCCTTGTCTACGGAGCTGAAGCGGTCCTCCCTCACGAGGTCAGGCACCGGTCCCCGTGAGTCCTAGCGTTCGACGAGGCGCGGCAGGGCGCCGTGCAGGGGCATACCATGTGCTAGGGGAGGAGCGCCGACGTGACGCTTCACTCCGAGCGGCAAGATTATAGAAAGCGTTGCAATGTTACCATTGCCTCAACATCCGCCCCAGGACACTTGAGGTAGGTGACCTCGTCTTGAGGAGGGTCCTCTCCAGGGAGGGGCTGCACAAGCTCCCACCCATGTGGGAAGGCCCGTTCAAGATCACCCACGTCTCCAGACCTGGCGCCGTGTGCATGGAAACAGGGGGCGGCGTCCCCGTCCCGAACGCGTGGAACATCCGGCACCTCCGGAGGTTCTATCCGTGAAACAAGGCCCTTGCGCCTGAGAAGACTAGGCTCCGTGCCTTCGAGGAACAAGGCCCTTGTGCCTGAGAAGACTAGGCTCCGTGCCTGCGTGGAACAAGGCCCTTGCACGTGAGAAGACTAGGCTCCGTGCCTGTGAGGAACAAGGCCCTTGCGCCTGAGAAGACTAGGCTCCATGCCTGCAAGGAACAAGGTCCTTGCGCCTGAGAAGACTAGGCTCCGTGCCTGCGAGGAACAAGGCCCTTGCGCCTCAGAAGACTAGGCTTTGAGCCTGCGAGGAACAAGGCCCTCCGCCTGAGAAGCCAAGGCCCGGTGCCTGTCAAGTAAGGCTCACGCATGTGAAGATCTTCGCTTGTGACACTGTCATGTAATAATGAGTGGGGCTCTACACGCCCAGGAGTCTCCGAAGAGCCACCCTCGGGCCTCGGGGGCTCCCTCCCACGTCCTAGTGGCAGCACTTAGCTCCACGCTGGTGAGAAGACTAGATTAGGTGCCAGACGCGGCCGTTCATTTGCTTTCTGGAGTTGGCTTGCCCCTGTCTTCTCTTTTTAATGGATTCTCAAGGTTCTGGCATTCCTTGATTGCTTGGCTTTGATTTTCCTCTGTGGTCCTTCTCTCAATATTCGGGCTAGCTCAGGGAGAGCGGCAGTTGCACGACGCTCTCCCCAGCGCTCCCCCTTTTTAGGCCTTCAAGAGGCGCCCAAACCAGGGCTTGTGATTGGAACGCCCCCATCCTTATGTCCGTGCCCCACGGGTACCGTGACAGGGGGCGGCCCACCATGCTCAGCCCGCATCAAGGGCCTCGGGCAGTAAGAGATAATAACCACCAAATGAGTTTTTGCAGCCTGATGAAGGGTCAAACATCACTTGATGAAGGCAATCCCAAGTGCGTCAAGATAGGTCTCCTCACCCTAAAAGCGCGCAGCACACAGATCGCGCAATAATGGACAGAGACACTAAGCACAGTAATGAATATCATAAAACCACGGTTCATTACACGCCCTTCCAGGGCTCCATACTTGTTTGTTTGAGTGATGCAGGAAGAAAGAAAAACCAAGAACGGCAGATGACGACCTTCGAGGCGTGACTGCTCACGAGGACCTACACCCCGAGCTCAGCCGGAGCCCTCCTCGCGCTTCACCTGAGCAGCATGACGAGACGACCCAGCACCACCTTCCAGGCGGGCACGGAGGCGGGGCGGCTGGTCGTAGCCATCGCTGCTGGATGATACATCCAAAACGTATCTATAATTTCTGCTTGCTCCATGCCTTTTTTGTGTGATATTGCTATGATATTTATGCACTTCCATACACTTTTGATCATATTTGGACTAACCTATTAACTTAGTGCACCCCAGTGCCAGTTTCTGTTTTCTGCTGTTTTTGTATTTCAGGTTTTCCCATTACTTAAATTGCCAGAAAAATTCCGGGAAAAATATATAAAAAATCAGCGCTCCAGAAGCTTCCATGCGGCAGAAGTAGGGCCAGAGGGGGGCCAGAGGGGCTCCAGGCGCCTTGAGGGGGCGGCCCCCCTCCTGGCCGCCTCGCCAGGCCGCCTGGCCCCCCTTACCTCCTCTGGTGACCCCCTTTGGCATATATTTACATCGCGTCCCGAAACCCTCGATTCCAGACCCCTTTTCTCCAGAAGCTATTCCGATCTCCGCCGCCATCGCCACCAAGTTTCGGGGGACCAGAATTCCTGTGCCGGCATCCTGCCGGGACGGGGAAGTGCCCCCGGATTCATCTCCATCGACGTTGCTTCCTCCCTCCATGATGTGGGAGTAGTTCCTCCTCGGGGTTGAGGTTTTCTACCAGTAGCTATGTGGTCAATTCTCTCTCCCATGATGTGATCTTTGTTGTGATCATAGGCTATGTTAATCTAGGGTGATCCCATGATATTTCCCCTTCCTCTATGTATTGGATTGATGTACTCACTTGTCTTTATCTAGTATAATCTCCGAGACCAAGGTGACAGCGGTCTATTGGACATGGATTAGAAGAATATTTTCATGAGTGATTTCCTCTTTTGTGTGTGGATTGAAGATTGAGAGTCTCTTGGTGCTTGTCTTTGACTATCCTTGAGATATGTTGTGGTGATTGTGGTACTCTCTTTGGATGGCCGAGGTGACATTGGGAAATCCATAGATTGAGAACTACGAACTTAGAGGTGTGCTTTTGTAGCCCTACATAATTCTCGTCCTCTCTTGACCACAAAGGAATGACCTCCGAGTGCGTCCGCCTTGCATGTTTTATGGGAAATATCATGTGATTCGATTATGTTAATGTTGTTGGGAGTTGCCACTAGTGAAAGTATGAAGCCTAGGCCTTGTTTCCACCATTGCAATACCATTTGTGCTCACGTTTACCACATGTTTGCTTGCTGCACTTTTTATTTCAGATTTACAAATACATCTTTTGCCATCCATATCACTTGCCATTTAACATCTCTTCACCGAACTAGTGCACCTATACATCTGACAAGTGTATTAGGTGTGTTGGGGACACAAGAGACTTCTTGTATCTTGATTGCAGGGTTGCTTGAAAGGGGTACGTTCAACCTCCACTTCCCTGAGTTCGATAAACCTTGGGTTACTCACTTAAGGGAAATTTGCTGCTGTCCTACAAACCTCTGCTCTTGGAGGCCCAACACTGTCTACAGGAATAGAAGCGTGTAGTAGACATCACTAGAGCTGCCGCTGAAGGAGGAGTCGCTGTAGCTGGACGAGCTGCGGCCATCGCCCATGCCAAGCACCTCGCCGCCACTGTTGTCCTCGGGGCAGCACTCGGCGCGACGCCCGTCTTTCCCAAACACCCTCATGAAGAGGGTCGAGTCATCGTCATATCTGAAATGAAGGGTGCATCGTCCGCCCAAGCCACGCGCGCCGGCAAACGTCTGCCAGCCACGAGCCAGAGTCACGACACCCGAGGCGGAGACCTCCACCACGACCCACGAAGCCTTGTTGCAACTACCATCCGCCTGCAGCCAAAAGCCTCTGGAGCTCGCAGCGAGAAGTTCGCCGGTTAGGGAGCGCGGGAGCTGGAGCCGGGTGCCGAATGGGCTCTCAGATCACACGACAAACTCCAACGTCACCTCCGCCAAGTGGGAGCGCGGCTGAGGAGGCGTGGCGACCCGAGAGCGCCTCCCTTCGTTCGCAGGACCGCCAGCGCCACGACGGCCCCTGCCGCCACGATTAACAGGAGCGGCTGCCGGTGCCGTGGGGGCCTGCCCACGCTCACTAGCCACTCCGACAGGAGTCGCGGCATGCTTGCGGGGATGACCTCGTCCCCTCTTAGCTAATGGTCAGCCGGCCCCTCTTGCCGAGCCTTCCCCTTCTCCACGGACGAGAACTTCCTGGGTGGCGCCATGAGGGGCCCGGTCAAGCGAAGGGCAAGAGAGAAGAAGGAGCGAGAGGAATGAAGGAAGAAGATAGGCAGCAAGGACTCCGCCTGCCGCCTTATTTATAGCCAGAAGAAGGCCAAACGCCGGCCCCCCTTAATCGCAGGTAATGATGGCTTATGTGCATGAAGGGACTTGTCAAGTCACGTAGTCGCCAAGGCTGCGTGGGGAAGTGGAGACGCCAATGTCCCGTCAGTTGCCACGCGTCAGTCAAGGCCGCAGGATTTCGGGGCCCGCGGCGCTTCGCACTTGGCCCTTGGCTTCGCCGCAAACCAAGCCCGAGCACAGCTTGGGCCGGGGGGCTACTATCGACATTGTGGGAACGGGGGTACCCAGACTTGCCTGCCTGTGGCCCAAGGCGTGGCTCATGAGGCGGCCTGGTATGGCCCAACATCTTCATCAACCATTCAAGACCCTTGCGAGGGGCCAAGCCTCACGAGGCGGACGACACAAGGCATCTCCTGGGGCGGCCTCACTAGGCCGGCTAGTGAGGATCGGAGATATCGAGGCGAGGGACACCTCGCGAGATCCTCGCGACGTGAGCAGTGATGACCAAGTCCAGGCGGGCGCCAGCGGGCGCAGAGTGCTAGTTCCCCCTTTGGTGCTAAAGGAGCAGGTGTAGGCGCGGAGTCGCGATGCATCATGCAAAGGTTTCCATATTGGTGCAACAAGACCAAGACCAGCAGAACGGAGGCCACCGCTGAGCCCACGACCGTGTCACCACCAGAGCCTTCAATTCAGTTCAACTTTAGCTCTAGACAGATAATCACTCAAGCGTTCAATCATATAAGTATTGTGTTGTAATTGTCTACCAACATAAGCATTGAAGTTTTCTTGTTTCATAATAAAATTGTCAAACTCATGTAAGCATTGGGTAGTAGACTTATGACGAGGAATATCACCTTCATCAAATCTATAAAGAGAATTTACCTTTACTACCTGTGTCGGGTTATCAAGACCATGTATTTCTTCAATAGGCGGTAAATTCTTAACATCTTCAGCTTTAATACCTTTTCTTTCATAGATTTCTTTGCCTCTTGCATGACTTCAGGACTGAGAAATAGGACACCTCTTTTCTTCGGAGTTGGCTTAGGGGCTGGTTCAGGAAGTGTCCAATTATTTTCATTGGCCAGCATATTATTCAATAGTAGTTCAGCTTGTTCAACTGTTCTTTCCCTGAAAACACAACCAGCACAACTATCCAGGTGGTCTTTGGAAGCATCGGTTAGTCCATTATAAAAGACATCAAGTATATCATGCATCTCAAGAGGATGATCAGGCAAAGCATTAAGTAATTGGAGAAGCCTCCCCCAAGCTTGTGGGAGACTCTCTTCTTCAATTTGCACAAAGTTGTATATTTCCCGTAAGGCAGCTTGTTTCTTATGAGCGGGAAAATATTTAGCAGAGAAGTAATACATCATATCCTGGGGACTATGCACGCAACCAGGATCAAGAGAATTAAACCAAGTCTTAGCATCACCCTTTAACGAGAACGGAAATAGCTTAAGGATATAGTAATAACGGATCTTTTCATCATTGGTAAATAGGGTGGCTATATCATTCAACTTACTAAGATGTGCCACAACAGTTTCAGACTCATAGCCATGTAAATGATCAGATTCAACCAAAGTAATTAACTCAGGATCAACAAAGAATTCATAATCCTTATCAGTAACATATATAGGTGAAGAAGCAAAAGCAGGGTCATGTTTCATTCTAGCATTCAAGGACTTTTCTTTTAGCTTAGCTAATAACTTCTTAAGATCATATATATCATTGCAAGCAAGAAAGTCTCTAGCAATTTCTTCATCCATAACATAACCCTCAGGCACAACAGGCAATTCATATCTATTGGGAGTAGTTTCATCATCACTTTCATAAATATCATCAGTTTCAACATTTGCACTCTCCCTAACCTTAGCAATTTGTTCATCTAGAAATTCATCTAGTGGCACAGTATCAGGCATAGAGGTAGTTTCATCATACATAGCAGAAGTGGCATCATCAAGAACATACGACATATCAGATTCAATAGCAGGAGTAGGTGTCGCAAGTTTACTCATAACAGAAGGAGAATCAAGCGCAGAGCTAGATGGCAGTTCCTTACCTCCCCTCGTAGTTGAGCGTAAGATCTTGGTTTTCGAGTCCTTCAAATTCTTCATAGTGATCAACAGACATAAATCCCAAGTGACTTAAAGAATAGAGCTATGCTCCCCGGCAGCGGCGCCAGAAAATAGTCTTGATAACCCACAAGTGTAGGGGATCACAACAATTTTCGAGGGTAAAGTATTCAACCCAAATATGTTGATTCGACACAAGGGGAGCCAAAGAATACTGTTAAGTATTAGCAGCTGAGTTGTCAATTCAACCACACCTGGAAACTTAGTATCTGCAGCAAGGTAGTTTAGTAGCAAAGTAATATGATAGTGACAGTAGCAGCAATAAAAGTAACGATAGTGTTTTTGTAGTTTTTGCAATAGTAGCAACGGAAAAGTAAATAAGCAGCAAGCAATATAGGTAAAGCTCGAAGGCATTGGATCGGTGATGGGAAATTATGTCGGATGCAATTCATCATGTAGAAGTTATAACCTAGGGTGACATAGAACTAGCGCCAGTTCATCAATGCAATGTAGGCATGTATTCCGAATATAGTCATACGTGCTTATGGAAAAGAACTTGCATGACATCTTTTGTCCTACCCTCCCGTGGAAGTGGGGTTCTATTGGAAACTAAGGGACATTAAGGCCTCCTTTTAATAGAGTACCGGACCAAAGCATTAAGACGTAGTGAATACATGAACTCCTCAAACTATGGTCATCAATGGGAGTGGTCCCGATTATTGTCACTTCGGGGTTGCCGGATCATAACACATAGTAGGTGACTATAGACTTGCAAGATAGGATCAAGAACACACATATATTCATGAAAACATAATAGGTTCAGATCTGAAATCATGGCACTCGGGCCCTAGTGACAAGCATTAAGCATAGCAAAGTCATAGCAACATCAATCTCATAACATAGTGGATACTAGGGATCAAACCCTAACAAAACTAACTTGATTACATGATAGATCCCATCCAACCCATCACCGTCCAGCAAGCCTACGATGGAATTACTCACGCACGGCGGTGAGCATCATGGAATTGGTGATGGAGGAAGGTTGATGATGACCATGGCGATGATCTCCACTCTCCGGAGCCCCGAACAGACTCCAGATCAGCCCTCCCGAGAGATATTAGGGCTTGGCGGCGGCTCCGTCTCGTGAAACGCGATAATTCCTTCTCCCTGATTCCTTCTCTGGGGGTACGTCGGTAAGGCACCAGGGGGCCCACGAGGAAGGGGGGCACGCCCTGGGCAGGGGGGCGCGCCCCCCACCCTTGTGGACAGGCCCTGGGCCCCCTGGTGCGGATCTTCTTGCAGATATTTTTTATATTTTCCAAAATAATTCTCCGTTGATTTTTAGGCGATTTTGAGAACTTTTTATTCTGCACAAAAACAACACCATGGCAGTTCTGCTGAAAACAGCGTCAGTCCGGGTTAGTTCCATTCAAATCATGCAAGTTAGAGTCCAAAACAAGGGCGTAAGGGTTTGGAAAAGTAGATACGTCGGAGACATATCAATCATTTGCAATGACAGATGCATCAAACACAGTTCGGAATTTAGTTCCGTGTGCGATGCAGGGCATATGGTTCAGCTCAATTATCTGTTTGGGATGAGGAGGCACATAAGAAATGGGCAGCCAGATGAAGGCGTGTGCGATATACAACATATCGTTCACTAGGATGAACTGTGTGTGATTAGGCAACACAAAAGAAATGGTGAGCCAGATCAAGGTGTGTGTGATACGCGGCAAATAGGTCCGTAATCTGAAATGTGTGCGTAGACCAATAATAACACATATGATTGCTGCTAATAAGTCGTGTGAATTGCTCTCTCTACAGTAGAATAACATGTATATATATAACTGAAATAAACATCCAATTACATAAGTGACTATACAGATCATTTGCACACACCTCAATAAACAATCGCATGCATTTTAAAGTAGGAGAACCGATCGTCTAGTCATCTACTTCTTGTGACGCTCCCGCCACTACTATGAGGCTCGATCCCTCGTCAGGGTCAGGAAGAAGACAGTTCCTCATGTCAACGACCCGCCTGTATGTCTCATAGCTTGTGTACGCGTCCTTGGCCGCGTACTAGACATGTTGTTCATCCAGTCTCTTATGCCTCACACTGTGCCAGGCGTTCTTGTCCTTATTGCTCTCTTGCTTCATCTTCATGTGGTAGGGGTCGATGATGGCCGAGGCGAGGTTAACCGAGGAGGTCAGTTTGCTTTTGTCGCTGCCCCAGACCTTGTAGTGGTGCTGGATGTTGACAAGATTCGGGCATTTCAAGTCCGAAACCTTGAGCGCTTTTAGATCGTTTGTGGTGTCCACCGTAGCGAAACTGTAGTCGGAGTTGTTGATAAACCTGGAGAAACGCTCGCAATGCCTTGTGGCAAGGTGGTAGTGGTAGACGAGGACGTCATGTTGCACGCAAAACTGGGCGACGACAACCTTCTGATTGTGCCCGGCATGACCGATGGTGTACTCGAGGTCGAAGCCGACCACTCGGTACTTGTCCTCAGCAAGGAACTGCTCCATGCTACTTCTCGAGCTTGCGTTGTATTCCCTCGAAAAGGAAAGGGAGATGCAACACAGTAGCATAAGTATTTCCCTCAGTTTTTGAGAACCAAGGTATCAATCCAGTAGGAGACCACGCGCGAGTCCCTCGCACCTGCACAAACAAATAAGAACTTCGGAGCCAACGCGATAAGGGGTTGTCAATCCCTTTACGGTCACTTACGAAAGTGAGATCTAATAGAGATGATAGTTTGATATTTTTGGTATTTTTGGTTATAAGAATAGAAAGTAAATGCAGAAAAGTAAAGTAGATTGATATGTTGAGAATAAACCCGGGGGCCATAGTTTTCTCTAGTGGCTTCTCTCATGGTAGCGATATTCTACATCGGGTAAACAAATTACTGCCGAGCAATTGATAGAAAAGCGAATAATTATGAGACTATATAGGCATGATCATTATATATAGGCATCACGTCCGAGACAAGTAGACCGAAACGATTCTGCATCTACTACTATTACTCCACACATCGACCGCTATCCATCATGCATCTAGTGTATTAAGTTCATAGGAACAGAGTAACGCCTTAAGCAAGATGACATGATGTAGAGGGATAAAATCAAACTTAGTGATATAAACCCTATCTTTTTATCCTCGATGGAAACCATACAATATGTGCCTTGCTGCCCCTACTGTCACTGGGAAAGGACACCGCAAGATCGAACCCAAAGCCAAGCACTTCTCCCATTGCAAGAACTATAGATCTAGTAGGCCAAACCAAACCAATAATTCGAAGAGACTTGCAGGGATATTATAATCATACATAAAGAGTTCAGAGAAGAACCAAATATTTCTCATAGATAATCTTGATCATAAACCCACAATTCATCGGATCTCGAAAAACACCGCAATAAGAGATTACATCGAATGGATCTCCTCGAAGACCGAGGAGAACTTTGCATTGAGATACAAATAGAGAGAAGAAGCCATCTAGATACTAGCTATGGACCCGAAGGTCTGTGGTATACTAGTCACAACTCATGGTGAGGCGATGATGATGATGTAGAAGCACTCCGTGGTAGATCCCCCCTCCGACGGAGCTCCGGAACATGCCCCAAGATGGGATCTCACGGGAACAGAAGGTTGTGGTGGTGGAACTAGGGTTTTATCTGTTGTTCCGATAGTTTGGGGGTATGTAGGTATATATAGGAGGAAGGAGGGCACCGGGGGCCAGACGGGGTGCCCACGAGGCAGGGCGCGCGCCCTATGGGGGGGGGGGCGCCCCCACCCTCGTGGACGCCACGTCAGCCCTACTCCGTGGTTCTCAAGTCCCCCGTGCGTATTTTGCTCCAAAAATATCTCTCCCGAAGGTTTCATTCCGTTTGGACTCCATTTGACATTTCTTTTTTGTAAAACCCTAAAATAGGCAAAAAACAGCAATCTGGACTGGGCCTTTGGGTTAGTAGATTAGTCCCAAAAACAATATAAAAGTGTATAACAAAGCCCATTAAACATCCAAAACATCATAAATAATAGCATGGAACAATAAAAATTATAGATACGTTGGAGACGTATCAAGCATCCCCAAGCTTAATTCCTGCTCGTCCTCGAGTAGGTAAATGATAAAAACAGAATTTTCGATGTGGAATGCTAACCAACATAGTTTTTCAATGTAATTCTCTTAATTGTGGCATGAATGTTCAGATCTGAAAGATTCAAGACAAAAGTCTATATTGACATAAGAAATAATAATACTTCAAGCATACTAACAAAGCAATCATGTCTTCTCAAAATACTATGGCTAAAGAAAGTTATCCCTAAAAAATCATATAGTCTGGCTATGCTCCCTCTTCATCACACAAAATATTCATATCATGCACAACCCTGATTTCAGCCAAGCACTTGTTTTCATACTCTATTCTTTTAAACCTTTCAACTTTCACGCAATACATGAGCGTGAGCCATGGACATTGCACTATGGGTGGCATAGAGAGGTGGTTTTGGAGAAGACAAAAAGGAGGAAGATAGTGTCACATCGACTAGGCGTATCAACAGGCTATGGAGATGCCCATCAATAGATATCAATGTGAGTGAGTAGGGATTGCCATGCAACGGATGCACTAGAGCTAAAAATGTATGAAAGCTCAACAAAAGAAACTAGTGGGTGTGCATCCAACTTGCTTGCTCACGAAGACCTAGGGAATTTGAGGATGCCCATCGTTGGAATATACAAGCCAAGTTCTATAATGAAAATTCCCAGTAGTATATGAAAGTGACTAAACACGAGACTATCTATCATGAAGAACAAGGTGCTACTTTGAAGCACAAGTGTGGAAAAAGATAGTAGCAATTGTCCCCTTTTTCTTTTTTCTTTTCTTTTTTTGGGCCTTTTTTCTTTTCTTTGGCCTTTCTTTTTTCCCTTTTTTGGAGGGGCTTTATTGATTTAGCCTTTCCTCACATGGGACAATGCTCTAATATTGTTGATCATCACACTTTCATTGAATTACAACTCAATATTACAACTCGATACTAGAACAAAGTATGACTTTATATGAATGCCTCCGGTGGTGTACCGGGATGTACAATGAATCAAGAGTGACATGTATGAAAAATTATGCATGGTGGCCTAGCCAAAAATACGATGTCAACTACATGATGATGCAAGGCAATATGACAATATGGTGCGTGTCATATGAACGGAACGGTGGAAAGTTGCATGGCAATATATCTCGGAATGGCTATGGAAATGCCATGTTCGTAGGTATGGTGGCTATTTTGAGGAATATATATGGTGGCTATTTTGAGGAAGGATATATAGTGGGTGTATGATACCGGCGAAAGTTGCGCGGTACAAGAGAGGCTAGCAATGGTGGAAGGGTGAGAGTGCGTATAATGCATGGACTCAACATTAGTCATAAGAACTCATATACTTATTGCAAAATTTACGAGTCATCAAAACGAAGCAATCAACGCATGCTCCTAGGGGGGAGGTTGGTAGGAGTTAACCATCGCCCCCCCGACCTCCACACAAAGGTTGACACTTTACAAATACCTCATGCTCTAACTTTGTCACATAGCGGTTCACCATACGTGCATGCTACGGGAATCACTAACTTTAACACAAGCATTTCTCAATTTCATAATAACTCCACTAGCATGACTCTAATATCACTATCCTCATATCTCAAAACAATTATCAAGCATCCAACTTCTCATCATATTCAATGCACTTAGTGTGAAAGTTTTCACTACATTGATATTGGATGTCTATCATGTGAAGACTAGTATTATAGCCTGAGCACATTACCATGTTGTTTTAATAGACTATCAAATGGATATAAGTGAAGAATGAGAGTTCAACAATTTCTTCAAAAGATTATCACCACCGTGCTCTAAAAGATATAAGTGAAGCACTAGAGCAAAAACTATTCAACTCAAAAGATATAAGTGAAGCACATAGAGTGTTCTATCAATTCCTAGGCCATTTTTAACTCTATCAAATAGGTGTGTCCAGCAAGGATAATTTTGGCAATCTAACAAGCAAAGACTCAAATTATATAAGACGCTCCAAGTAAAACACATATCATGTGGTGAATAAAAATATAGCTCCGAGTATAGTTATCGATGGATGAAGACGAAAGAGGGAATGCCTTCCCATGGCATCCCCAAGCTTAGGATTTTGGTTGTCCTTGAATTTTACCTTGGGGTGCCTTGGGCATCCCCAAGCTTAGACTCTTGCCACTCTTTGTTCCATAGTCCATCAAAGCAATACTCAAAACTTGAAAACTTCACAACACAAAACTTAGACAAAAAATCTCGTGAGCTCCGTTAGTATAAGAAAGAAAACCACTACTCAAAGGTACTGCAACGAATTTATTGTTTGTTTATATTGGTGTTAAACATACTATATTCCAACTTCTCTATTATTCATACTTCCCAATACTACTCATAGATGCATTGAAATAAGCAAACAACACACGAAAAACAGAATCTGTGAAAAACAGAACAGTCTGTAGTAATCTGCAGTTTTCGCATACTTCTGTAACTCCAAAAAAATTAAACTAAATTGGTAAACGTGAGGAATTTGCCTATTAATCATCTGCAAAATAAATCAACTAAATAGCATGCTCCAGTAAAATCTGGTGACCATTCTAGCAAGCGCTAACGATTCTGTATTTCACAGCAAGATCATATAAACTTCACACAAGTCTTCCCAAAGGTTCTACTTGGCACAAACACTAAACAAAACACAAAACCACATCTAAAAAGAAGCTAGCTGCAATATTTATTCATAAACAGAAGCAAAAACAAAAAATATAAAATTGTGTTGCCTCCCAACAAGCGCTATTATTTTACGCCCCTAGCTAGGCACGATACATGGATAGATCTAGGTATTGCCATCTTTGGAAGGCAATTCTCTAATTAAGCACTTGTGATTCTTAGGCACTTCTCTATACCTATTGATAATCAAACTTTTGGGCAAGAAATCAAGAAATTCTAAAGTGTCAAAAGGGTCTCTTGCAAAAGTAAGAAAATTAGGGTGAACACTTATGGATTTGAGAACCATGATTCCTTTACTAGATGTTTCACCCTTGTCTTTAGGGACATACATGAACTTAGATAATTTAGTGGTAGAAGGATTTGGAGTAATTGTTATAGCAGAAAGAGCAGAACCCACATTAGTAATAATATCCTCAAGCTTATTGATTCTAGTAGAATCCTGATCTAATTTTTGTTTAACTATGGGTTCCTTTTCCTTAAGATTTTTCAGAACAACTCCTACCTTGGATCCATATTAGGTAATTTCATTATGGATTTTTCTATCCAAGTTCTCTACCAGTTCTACCGTAGCAACTTTGTTTTCAATGATTTCTAACCTTTGCATAACATGCTCCAAAGTTAAAACGGTCCCATTAACCATAAGAGGTGGTGAGCCAAATAATTCAGTCATTGCATTATAAGAATCAAAAGTATGGCTACCCAAGAAATTCCCTCCGGTAATGGTATCTAAGATAAATCTATTCCACGGAGTTATGCCAACATAAAAATTCCGAAGAAGCACGGAAGTGGAAAGCTTCTTATTAGATCTATTTTGAGCATTGAAAATTCTATACCAGGCATCTTTTAAGTTTTCTTCCTCCCTTTGTTTAAAGTTGAGAACCTCACTCTCGGGAGTGTTGATAATGATAGGTGTGCTAGACATGATGACTAGCAAGCAAGCAACACACAAGCAAACAAGAAGCAAGCGAACAATAAACACACGGCAAAAAGAAGGGCAAATAAAACGGCAAGGGTGAAGTGGGGGAGAGGAAAACGAGAGGTAAAAATGTAATGCGAAGGATAAGGGTTTGTGATAGGTACTTGGTATATGACTTTTGCATAAGCCTCCCCGGCAACGTGGCCATAAATTCTTCTTGCTACGTCTCGAGCTTGCGTTGTATTCCCTCGAAGAGGAAAGGGAGATGCAGCACGGTAGTGTATGTATTTCCCTTAGTTTTTGCGAACCAAGGTATCAATCCAGTAGGAGACCACGCGCGAGTCCCTCGCGCCTGCACAAACAAATAAGAACTTCGCAGCCAACGCGATAAGGGGTTGTCAATCCCTTTACAGTCACTTACGAAAGTGAGATCTGATAGAGATGATAGTTTGATATTTTTGGTTATAAGAGTAGAAAGTAAAAGCGGAAAGTAAAGTAGATTGTAGATTGATATGTTGAGAATAGACCCGGGGGCCATAGTTTTCTCTAGTGGCTTCTCTCATGATAGCGATATTCTACGGCGGGTAAACAAATTACTGTCGAGCAATTGATAGAAAAGTGAATAATCATGAGACTATCTAGGCATGATCATTATATATAGGCATCACGTCCGAGACAAGTAGACCGGAATGATTCTGCATCTACTACTATTACTCCACACATCGACCGCTATCCAGCATGCATCTAGTGTATTAAGTTCATAGGAACAGAGTAACGCCTTAAGCAAGATGACATGATGTAGAGGGATAAACTCAAACTTAGTGATATAAACCCCATCTTTTTATCCTCGATGGTAACCATACAATATGTGCCTTGCTGCCCCTACTGTCACTGGGAAAGGATACCGCAAGATTGAACCCAAAGCCAAGCACTTCTCCCATTGCAAGAACTATAGATCTAGTAGGCCAAACCAAACCAATAATTCTAAGAGACTTGCAAGGATATTATAATCATACATAAAGAGTTTAGAGAAGAACCAAATATTTCTCATAGATAATCTTGATCATAAACCCACAATTCATCGGATCTCGACAAACACACCGCAAAAAGAGATTAATTACATCGAATAGATCTCCTCGAAGACCAAGGAGAACTTTGTATTGATATCCAAAGAGATTGAAGAAGCCATCTAGATACTAGCTATGGACCCCGAAGGTCTGTGGTAAACTACTCACAACTCATGGTGAGGCGATGATGATGATGTAGAAGCACTCCGTGGTAGATCCCCCTTCCGGCGAAGCTCCGGAACAGGCCCCAAGATGGGATCTCACACGAACAGAAGGTTGCGGTGGTGGAACTAGGGTTTTCTCTGTTGTTCTGATAGTTTGGGGGTACGTAGGTATATATAGGAGGAAGGAGGGCACCGGGGCCAGATGGGGTGCCCACGAGGCAGGGGCGCGCCCTATAGGGGGGCGCACCCCCACTCTCGTGGACGCCACGTTAGCCCTACTCCGTGGTTCTCAAGTCTCCCATGCGTATTTTGGTCCAAAAATATCTCTCCCGAAAGTTTCATTCCATTTGGACTCCGTTTGATATTCCTTTTCTGTAGAACCCTAAAATAGGAAAAAAACAACAATCTGGACTAGGCCTTTGGGTTAGTAGGTTAGTCCCAAAAATAATATAAAAGTGTATAACAAAGCCCATTAAACATCCAAAACATCATAAATAATAGCATGGAACAATCAAAAATTATAGATACGTTGGAGACATATCACGCCATAGTATGGATGGAGCTCTCCACCGAGACAGGATCATTCGTGTACACCATCTAGCGGGCCTTCCCCCTCACGTGGGTGTCCACTACGTAATGCGTGGTGTACTGCCCGCCGTTGTCGTAATCGGCCGCTGGGAGCGCCATTGGAGCCACGGGGAGCGCTATTGGAACCGCTGGATGTCCTCTCTGTATGTGTCCTCGTGGGTGTGCTTATTGTGTCGTGTGAGACGAGAGATGAAGATAAATGGCCGCAGGAATGAAAGGAGGCCGGGCGGCGTGGATTCTCGGCACGTTCGCATGGCAGTTTTTGTAGCGGGTAACTGCATCGTCGCGCTGCGCCCGGCACAACTGCTTGCACACAAACGTGCGTGATCGTGCGCGTGGAGGGACGAGGGTAGAGCACCCGGAGGGACTCGAGAGCACAGCACGCACGGCGGGATGCGAGCATAGCGCGCCGCGGCCGCCTTAACCGCAAGCAACCACACGCATAGACCAGTTGAACACGTAGGAAATGGTCGCCTACAAGCCCGCCGACAGTTGCGTCGCTGTGTAGAGAGCGGCCGTGTGGTACCACCTCAGTCTAATATATAGTCTCCTTTATATTCCGTGCCATACTTTGCCCTCAAATTTAACCAACAAAATGTTAATGAATGTTATAAAAATTATAAAATTGGAAACTAACTTTCAAATACAAATCCAACTATATAATCTTTGGCGACATGCATTCGTATTTTATTAGTTAAATCATACTTATAAACCAGGATCGTGGTATAGTAGGTAATTAAATCGCAAATGTTTTTTTATTAACCATATGTGTATGTGGCCTTTTGTCCTCCTCTCGCACGTCTTGTCACCCCGCTGCCGCAGACGGCTTACATCGCAAGCTTGCGCAGCGCGCGGGGGCGTTCTTTTTGCCAAACAGTGGCGCTAATGAATTGTCGGTGAGCCTGTTCCCGCGCAACCTCGCAGGTTCACGTGCAAGCTTCCCGTCCGACTCGGTGAAATCCCCCAAAATCCCAATGCTTACCTGCCTGCTATAAAAACCCTCACGGCCGGCGAGTCATGCGTCACATTTTCCCCTCCATCCCTGTAGCTTATCTCATCTGCTTCTCCCACATTCGCCAATGGCACCGGTCTGTCGTCGTCGCTCAGCCACTCCGCCGTCATCAGAGGACAGGTCCAGCTGGGAGGCTACACCGCAGCGACGGTGCAGTCCCCGGCGTAGTGTAGCGCGCATGGCGTCCCTATTGGGTGTGTGCGAAACACCCACCACATGCTCCGCCGCCGGTGCCCGTCGGCAGCTGTTGCCGGCCGCCGTTGCCGCCACCCCATCGTCGAAAGCTAGGGCCATCGCCCGCTCCTCCGCCGCGAACCGAAGGCGGGAGATGGCCGTCGTGGCCATCACCCCACTGCCAGCCACTGTGGCCATCACCTGCTCTGCCACCGCGGCCCGAAGGCGGGAGGTGGTGGTCGTGGACGCCACCCCGCCGTCGGCCGCCAGCCCACCGTCAACCGCCAAGGTCATCACCCGCTCCGCCACCACCGCCCGAAGGTGGGAGGCGGAGGTGGATGCCCCCACGTGCGACAAGGACCTTGCGCGCTATACCGAGTTCATGTGGGAGGAGGAGGAGCGCCTCGTCGAGCACGCAAAGAGCCTTACCGCCGCAGTGGCCGTGGCACATGCCGCCTCAGAGGCGAGGAATTAGGAGATCTACGAGGAGAACCACCGCTTCGACAGGGGTCATCTGGAGCGGCAAAGGGCGTTCGAGGTGAGCGTTGCTGAAGCTGCATTAGCGGTAGGCACCGCATTGCGGTTGCCCAGCTCGTCGGTAGGCTCATCCTCCTCCGCCTGTTACTGAGCATTCTCGGCAGAGGAGAGGCAGCCGGAAGTAATACAAAGCCCCTCCGTAGTAGTAGTAGTATTTAGGGGCTATTTTGTTCAGTTCATCTGACTATAGATGTGGTGGAACTGTACAACGTACTTAAAATTAGCTAGTATATATAGTTGAACTAGCTATTTTAGTACGTGGTTGGCAACTATTGGGGAAAAGTTTGGTCGGTTCAGCTGTCGAGTTGAATTATTTGTATAAATTAAGAACGACTGCTTAATCTATGAATGAAATCTATGCTTAATTACAGAATTTCAGTTGCAAAAATTAGATACTGCCAGTGACTTTTAGCTTCATATTTTGACAAATCGCAGTGTTACTAGGATTGGCAAATCTTACCAAATTGTTTGTACGTGGTTGCACACGGGTCATCCAAAACAACCGTTTGCATTGAAGGGATGCACAAATCCTGCGTTGCTCTCACTTTGCGTACAGGTGTTCTATCTAAAACGTTTGCGATCAAGAGCTGCAAAAATCCTGCCCGGCACATTTTCTCTTGGTTTCCTCGGGAAGCTGTTGGTTTGCATACAGGTGTTCTAACTAAAACATTTGCGATGAGTGTTTTATATTTCAAAAGCGAATTAAACTGTGGCTTGGGCGCCATTAACGAAGAGGATGCGACCAAGGCGGGCAGCCATGGAAGTCAAAGGGCTCGCTTCCTAGTGAGCCTGCGCAGCGTACAGCTCACACACTTCCCGGTGAGCCTGCGCCCTCGAGCACAACTTGCACGCCTCTGGGCCAGCCTGTGCACCGGACGACGCTCGCACGCCTCCCGTTCAGTCAAGGTCAAGCAGTTGTCCGCACGACACCTCCTACATCCATTAAAACCAAGACACATGGCGTCTCGTGAATGGTTAACAGAATTTTGGATTTACTAGAATTTAAAAACCAGGCATCTCAATGGTTTGCCAGCAATCAACGGTGCCCTGGTGTTTGAAATTCATTCCCATTTCTTGCATGGGACCTAAGCATGCACCCAAGGACACATATTTGATTTTTCAACCAATTTATATGCACTAGAGCATGTGCATGTAATTCAAATTTGAATTATGCACATAAATGCATTGAAAACTCAGTTTATGCATAAAAATGCCCAAAGAAACCATGGAAAATCACAACAATTCACACAACACTCCTGTTGTTCTATGTTGACACGAGAAAAAAATTGAAAGCAATAAGAGGCAATGGATATCGTTTCCTCCCTAAAGGTGGGACGTTCCCTACCGAAAAGCATCATGCTTGTTGTGAGGAGCTCCGGTTTGTGAGAAGCATATACCAAAACCTGCCCCAAATGGGACAAAATTTGTACCACGACATGTTGATGGCGCTCCATGATAGCATGCCAAATTTCATGAATTTCAGACGAGTTTTGGATTTACTAGAATTTAAAAACCAAGCATCTCAATTTGGTCCATTTGGGTTTTTAACAATTTGGTCTTGCACATGTAGGTCCTGCTGTTAGAGGTTTTGACCGACTGTTCGACCCTTTTGCATATGGGGAAATGAGTTGTCCATGAATATCAATCAAATCAAGAAACTCAGAAAGATTGTTAGGATAAAGAAATTAGCGACAAAAAACAACAAGATCTTTGTCTTCACAATGAAGAAGACATCAGTTCACTACAAGATGGTACTAACTATTATACCTTGCCTTTTTTTATTCCTTTGCCCCAATTCCAATATAGAGAAGATATTTATGCACGTCCTTGTTTTCAGGCCTTTCCAAAGTAGTTCACTGATGATTACCTCTCAAACCACCTCTATGGTCAGGAGGCGAGGAAGGTTTTCATACAACACCCACGGTTCAATATTGAACTATTCCAGAAGAGGACGAAGGACGGACGGTCAATCATCCTCAGGCACAGGCCTAAAGTTGCAAAGACCTTCAACATGAATGAAGGCTCAATATTCGCCTTCCGCTTTAGCTATTTTCCAGATGAGATGCGTCTGTCTATATACCGTCTATGATGCTAATTTCAAAAGGTTCTACAAGTTGCATGTGGAGCTTGCTGCTGGTGCAGTTGTGTAATGGGGTAGCTGAGTGCTGAAGCTATATAATGTTGTACTCTGATGTATTTCAATTATGAAATTCGGCTTCCTTAATATGGAAATGAAAGATATTGTGTGCTTAATATGAAATGTCAATTAGATTAATAAATGGATTATGAATAATTGGATAATTAGCCTGCTAATGGGGAATTAGACTGCTAACTGTGTTTTGCTATTGCAAACGGTTGTTGAAAAAATACCGTGGGCGATGACCTCAGGCAACGCACACAGTTTCTAGGAATAAACCGTGTTGGATCAATGAACAATCACACACGTCTTTCTCTTGAAAACTGTTTGCATTAGGCCACCTTGCACAAACGTCTACCACCTAAAACTGTGTGTGATGGACAACCTTTGCCACACAGTTTCTTCTATGGACCGTGTGTGATACATTCAATAAGGCAAACAATTTAACGGGAAAAATTGCGTGTGATGAACCTATGAACGGAAACGTTTTCCTTGGGGCGACTGTGTGGGATGTGCATACGAACGGAAACGTTTAGCGGGGACTGACTATGTGGGATGTACTTGCGACCAGAAACAATTTTGATGTATAATTGTATTTTTTAGATCTACTGTACGTATTTCCATATTTGAGTGCTCGTCGGTCGCACACGACCTCATTTTGCCTAACGTGTGTGTGCCAGGAGGGCATATCCCCGAGGTGTCTGGGTCGTGTGGGAAGGACCCCCTCTATCGCCCACACTCACTTGGTGATGGTTCCAGCCGTCGCAGAAAGGGGTTTTAAACCGTGTTTTTAGGATAGACGCGCACCAGTGATGGTAATGAGGTTTGCCCTATATTTACCGCGTAGAAGTGAATGGATTGCTAAAGAGCGCATGCGTCTACAATTGAACGGAAAAGGCTCTGCAGAAGCAGAATTTCAGTTTGTAACTTCGTTTGACAGATTATTCAGAAGTCACTGTATCAAGCCGCTATATGACTTCTCCATGGCTGATCCTTTTGCAGAAATAATGCATCAAAAAGGTTCCTAAAAAGATGACTTTATTTGTCAGAATAGTTTGAACCTTGTAATCTTTGAATATCGGCCTTGTAATGCTTGAATTTGAACCTTACAATATTTATGGTATTTGTTATGTAACATAATTGTATGTTTAACTTGATTTTGCAATCATGTCATGTTATATGTATATATGTTGTTCTTCTGTAGACAGAGCGTAGATGTTGTGCAGGAAGAGCATATCACATCACACACGGACAACACTAGGGAACCCGTCAGTGATGAATTCATCAATCACTGACAACTGTATGCCCACAACACACACTGCTTATTCCATCACAAACTGCTCGGATGGATCAACTGTATGCCACATATCGCACACACAACTCTAATCTGGATCGTGCTTGATGTCTCCGTCATCGCTCACACATTTCGTCTTATTTGCCACGTATCACTGTGCCGGCCTCTGCTCGCATGCCTCTGTGTGCTCTGCTCGCCGTTAGGTGCCGCGACGCGCTATGGTCGCGTCCCTGAGCGCGCTCTGCTTTCGTACCTCCATTCACTCGGCTTGTGGATAGATTTTCCTTGCATGTTCAACTACTATATGCTTGTATATGGTTGCTCGTCGTTGAGGCGCCCACGGAGCGCTCTGGTCGTGTCCCTCCGCGCGCGCTCTGCTAGTGGTTGGGACGGCGCTCTGCTCGTGTCACTACTATATGATTATATGTGCATGCGGTTGCGCCTGGCGCGTCGCCACTATGCACTTACATGCAGCATGATGGAGTTACATGCTGCAAATTAGAACTGACATCCGGGGGTGGCGATATTCCAGACCGTCCGGCTTCCCCTTTAATTCCCGTGGCCATTATAATCTTAGTCTCTTTAAGCTTTCGATCGCGGCCCACAACACAACAAGCACATCCACGATGACACATACAGAGATGATATCTAGCAGCGCTCCAATGGAGTTCGGCAAGCATAAAATAGAGACCAACGCGAGAGAAAAGGATCTCTCAGTTGTGTACACCATCAACCCGGCCATGGTGGTTGACTACATCAACAACGTGTAGCAGTTGCTTGCTTGAGACAAGTACAAGGTGGTCGACATCGACCTCCAGTACACCGGCGGTCATCTCGGCATAGATCAGAAGGTTTCCATCGCCTAGTTGTGCTGCGCCATCATGTACTCATCTACCACTACTACATGGCCACAGAGCCTTGCGATTGTTTTGCCAGGTTTGTCAACACCATCGACCAGAAGTTAGCTCCGGTGGAAACCACCGACAATGTAAAGTCGCTCAGGTTTACAGGCTTTGCCTGCAAGAACCTTGTCGAAATCCATGAGCACTACAAGGTCTAGGGCAGCACAAAGAAGGACCCCCTTGTTGAACTCGCCTCAACCATCATCGACCCCTACTACGAAAATATGAAGCAGGTTGTCAACAAAACACGTCCCGTATCCTGGCACGGGGCCTGGATGCAGCAACTGGATGAACCTCACCTCAGGTTTGCGGCCAAGAAAGTGTACACATGCTACGAGATGCACGGGCAGATCGTTGACATGAGGAAGTGCCTCCTTCCCAAAATCGACGAGGCCGGATCGAGCCACCAGTAGAGCAAT
Organism: Secale cereale; assembly: GCA_902687465.1. Taxonomy (NCBI): domain Eukaryota; kingdom Viridiplantae; phylum Streptophyta; class Magnoliopsida; order Poales; family Poaceae; genus Secale; species Secale cereale. Next base: position 202,206,178 of record LR738715.1, on the reverse strand, counting down.
GGCGGCAAGCGTCCCAAGAAGTAGATGATAATTTATCCTAGTTAAACATGCCCAATAGTGAACCACCATGGGGGTCCTCGGCCGATCCACCTAGTCGGGAGATGACTTGGTGAGTACCCCCTAGTCCAGGACACCGTCAGTAGCTCTCTGAACAGGCCTTCAAGTTGGGGACACTCCTCGATTCTTCCGACCTGATCTTCATCTTCGGTTGTCTGTCTTGAAAACTGGTCCAACAAATCTTCCCATCTTCGATCTTGAGGATTGCCGAGCTAATTCCGAAGAGTTCACACGCTGGGCTTCCGAGGAGACCCTTTTAGTCTTCGGCCTTTATCAATGCCTTCTTATTTTTTTACCCCACATCTCGGGTTTGAAGTTTTTCCTGTGCGGTGGTGTCCTCTTACGTCCTAGCTCCAACGCATTATTGTATCCGAGGTATCCTTTTGCAGTCGAGCTCCAACGCCACACTATATCCGAGGAGGCATAGAGTACCTCATCTTTGAAAAAGTTTGAAGGAGGTTATCTGAGCTTAAGATCGAAAATTTTCCCTATGCAGCCAACCACTAGTAGCTGACCTTTATGCCGGACTGCTCATGAAGTGTCTTTTTGCAGCCGAGCTTCAACGCCGAGCTGCATCTGTGATGTCTATTTGCAGCCGAGCTCCAACGCTGATATACACCCGAGGTGTCATAAATTACCTCATTCTTGAAAAACTTTGAAGGAGTTCATCCAAGCTTAATGCCGGAAATGCCTTCTATAGAGCCAACCACTTGCATCCGAGCTTTATGCCGAACTTTTTCCGAGGTGATGCACCACCTTGGTCTAGGGCTGATTCTTTGCAGAAATATTTTCTCTGCGGAGATATATAACCAGTAGCTCTCAAGGTATGTTTCGGTTTAAAACCCAAAATGCACCTAAAGGAAAACATGAAACCGCTGATCCCAGTAGCCCCTGAGACTCAGGAAGATACGCAAAATTGTCCTAAGGATCAATTCCAAGCTCGGCAGCATAAGTAAGAATAGAAACACGGTGTGCATAGTCCTCGAGACTCACATAGGGTGAGGCCGACCAACCTAAGGATTGTAATCTCCTCAAAAACTGTTTTGCACTTTGAAAAATGTTTACATTGAATCGGCAATGCAGTCGACCCCGAGCCGCTGGTCAGGTGCCAACACCAGATCAGGGGATCAACGTGACCCTTTAATATTTGAAAATGAGACGCGTGAAGCCGAGTAATCTCCTCGAAAATAGAATAAAGATCTCTTGAAGGAGCTAGACCTAGCGAAAGCCGAGCTCACAAAGGTTGGCCCCAGGGGCTTAATAGATAGGAAATCAAAGCAAATAGGGAATTATGAGAGCGTTATGCCAGCTGCTCGGTTGTCTCAGCAAGATTGTGCCCTTGACTCTTTAAAAGATGGGATGCGGTAAATTATCTTTACTCGCAATTTATGTGTAATGATTCTTTGTATCCACTCTACATCATAAATTCTTGGATCGGCATTTACAAACTTTGTTGACCGACCATCGGCTTCAACCTCCTCGGCCAGTAGCCTAGGAGTGTTTTCCAACTTTATTAAGTCATTATAAGGGCAAAAATATACAGAAAACAAGGCAATCCGGCGATACAGTTATATAAACAAAGGAACACTGAGAGATATGTTATATTACTATTTAACGTAAGAAACATCTTCTAGGAAAACTAGTTCCTTAATAAGTTCTTTTTCCCAGGCTGTCATGTTGATCATGATCATGAAACCTCACCTCCAGTCAATGTGGGATAAAAATATTGAGGAGTTAGTTTGGGTAAAGTTCCAGAACTCCGTGGTCTTATTGAACCGAAATTTTCACTTCCTTTATTGGCGACCAATTATATTCTTAAGATAGCTAGCTTTTAGCTTCTCCCAGTCTGAGGTACTAACCCGGATAACCAGGTAGTAACAATCACGGAGGTGCTCCCTTTACCACCCTAGTCGAATAATCGGAAAAGTAGGGTGTAAACACAGGAGCCACGCAACCCAGCTTGGAAATCTTATGTCAAATTGATTCATATTTATGTCTTTATAACGATAATTACAGAAGGAAGCGCTCGTATATTGAATACAAATGATGATGATATATGTTTATTTTCACTTTGTTGTGACCGCTTATCATTTTTTATCATTTGAAACTGGCTCATCATCGGCTTCTACCCCTATATAGATGCTATGCATGGTGTTTCCGCGGTAACTAGAAAACCCTTAGCCGGTGTCTCGGTACCCGGAATCGGTTGCGTTGGCGGAAACGAGGCAATCAGATATGCAGGCTTTATAACTTTCACTTAGTCATAGGAGCTTTAAATTTGGGAGGCTAGTTACTAGCCCCCGGTTAGTGTTTGGCATCAGCCGAGGTCAAGCCATCAACACTTCGGCCAATTTTATGAAAGGCCCATGGGGTAACCTCTAGCGATCTATAGTTTGACAGAGTCGTCGGATCGCTGACCGATTTGCGTTCATTGTGACAGTTATTTTTTGTCTTTCTCCACTTAGGTACTTGAGTAGTTAAATCCGAAGTACAATCACAGTGGTTCTCCCTTTGCACACCTAGCCGAACAAAGCGGAACATTGGAGGCAATCACGTGAGCCGGGCAACCCAACTATTGACCAAAGACATAATTCGAAACTGATTTATATAAAGCAATATTCGAGAATGTTTTTATGAGGGCTCCTTGGAGGACCTTGTAATTTGGAGGGTTCGGCTCTAGTCGCAGCCCCCCATTGATATCACCGATGCTTTAAAGGCATGTGTCATTGTACTGCGAGAGTTATGCTGAAGACACAAAGTATCCCCCGAGACTCAGGTTGTGTGTGTCCAACCAACCTGAGGATAGAATCTCCTCAGGAACTAGTCCATATGTCATGTGCATTTTGCCAACGCCGAGGTGTAGGTTGGCAGGAAATATGCCAAACTGCAGGTAGGAATAGATCTCCCGAGCTGAATTATTACATAGGCCATCTTGGTCATGAGGATGTTCCGCCTCCTGAAAAAAATACAAATAGTTTAAAGTGCCATAAGCTCAAAAATCCCAAAAACTTATGTAAAATCTTGACGTCTGAACTAAATCAAGTTTTTTGGTGCCAATCCGAAGATTGGTCTTAAAATAAATTTGTGCTTCTGTCGCGCTTTAGCATGACACATCAAATATCAATACTTCAAGCGGGCCAGCCTTCGGCTTCAACCTCCTATCCCGAAGGTGGAGTGCTTCTCACGCCAATTTAGCAAACTAAACTCGAGCGGCTTTAGAGAGAAACCAGTCTATTTGGCTATTGACCACACACTCAAGTCGAGAAAGGGCTAGTAGAAAATACTTTGCAACGACTTAGAAGAAAAAACACTTGTTATAAAACAACTCATATAAATTTAAGAGCTCCCAATTAACCTGGGAAAAGGATGCATTTTAATAGACAACGTTTTTGACAAACTGAGTTTTTAACAAACAACTATAATGTTTGGTCGAACCGAACAAGAATTAAAATTTTAAAAAATACTAAGCATGGAAGCTACTTAGCTAGTTAATGTGCTCGGTGTTGTTGACGAGATCCAGGCTTGTGACAGGATGAAGATGTATTATTCGGCCTAGTCGAGGTCCCAGCCCCTGAGCCTGATGTAACTGAGCGAGGGGGTTCGGCTTGATGAAGTGGCAACACAGCATGGTCGGTGCGGCACAGCGAAGCCCCCGGTACAGCTAATCATGATGAAGCTAGTCGGCGGGTGGCGCCGAAGTCCTCGAAGTAGGTTAATGAATATATGGCGACGCCCCAGTCTAGCTAAGGTGACAAAGCAGGTTGGTAAGGTAACGCTGCAGCCCCCATGCCAGCCGAGGTGTCAAAGTAGGTCGGCATGCTGGACATCAGCTTGAAGAAGCAATGGAGCAGTGGTACCGACGCAGGTTGGATCTTGTGACGGTGAGAATTACCTCGGAAAAGGCTTAAATTTATGGGCACGTGTTTAAGAACAACACATAATACCCTAGAAAGAAATTCCTTCAAAAAGGTTGTCCAATATCTCCTTCATTAAGAAAGATGAACTCGGCTCTGATTTGTACTCGCACAGAAAACGGATCCAAAAAATGGTCCACTCATCGGAAGTCTCCCGGATTTGAAAGGTTGGATCGAGTTGAAATTTTGAGGGGTGGTAGATGTAGGAATTATGCAGCCAATTAACAGATGGATCTTCCAAAGGACGTCCGATCTAGATGTTGGACTCGTCGCCCAAAACTCAAGCAGATTCAACAGAGCTCTGGTATATCAGATATCACTGGAGATTCCTCCATCGGAATACAATGAAAGTTTACAAGCTTGTTGTAGACTCAATTTCGCACAATTCCACTGAAGAAATTTTCAAATCGATGCTAGAGAAGGTAGTGACTGCGGATACAAGTTTGATGTCCAGAAAAACAGCACGGTAGCCCGAGGGAATGTTGACATTGAGCCCCCGAGCTCCATGAATCATTCGTCCATGATCTTGAAAGAGATCAGAGTTGATGTTGACGAAGGCTCTCGTCCGAACATGAAGATCTGAGGCAGAGCATAGTCCTCGATCAAGCCAAGGCGACCAGTCAAGCCAGCAATGGAGATGCCGACATCGCAGTTGATCTACGGACAAGCCATTAATCATTTGTTGATCATAGTAGAACTCTTAATAAAAGCACCATTGTCGGTGTCAAAACTGGCAGACCTCGGGGTAGGAGGTCCCGAGCTGTGGATCTCAGATCTATGGGTAACAAGGGCCAAAAGAAATGATGTTTACCCAGGTTTGGGCCCTCTTAATGGAGGTAAAACCCTACGTCCTGCTCTTGTTTATATTCATGGAGATATAGCACGTACAGAGTTGATCTACCTCGAGATCGTTAGTTATGGTCTAAACCCTAGGGGTATGATGAATGTCATAATCTCTATCGACTAACCTGGACTCGACTTATGTAATGTACCAGAGGCCTAGGATAACAGAGTTCTAGCCAGATACGTCGTTGTACAAGAGTCATTGTCTTGATCACCAAGTCTTGAAGAATCTTCCTCGTATATGTCACGTGCAGTCCGAACTAGCCCAAGAGTGAACCACCATGGGGGTCCTCGGCCTGATCCACCTAGTCGGGAGATGACTTGGTGAGTACCCCCTAGTCCAAGACACGGTCAATAGCCCATTGAACAGGTCTTCAAGTTGGGGACGCTCCTCGATTCTTCCAAACCGTTCTTCATCTTTGGTTGTCCATCTTGAAAACTGGTTCAACAAATCTTCCCATATTCGATCTAGAGGATTACCGAGCTAAATCCGAATAGTTCACACGTCGGGCTTCCGAGGAGCCCCTTTTAGTCTCCGGCCTTTATCAATGCCTTGTTATTTTTTACCCCACACCTCGGTTTCGAAGTGTTTCCCATGCGGCAGTGTCCTCTTGCGTCCAAGTCCAACGTCGGACTGCATCCGAGGTATCCTTTTGTAGCCAAGCTCCAACGTCAGACTATATCCGAGGAGGCATAGAGTACCTCGTCTTTAAAAAAGCCTAAACGAGGTTATCTGAGATTAACGCGGAAAAAAGTTCCCTATGGAGCCAAGCACTAGTAGCCGAGCTTTATGCCAGACTTCTCATGAAGTGTCTTTTTGTAGCCGAGCTCCAATGCTGATTTGCATCCGAGATGTCTATTTACAGCCAAGCTCCAACGCTGATCTGCATCCGAGGTGTCATAAATTACCTCATTCTTGAAGAACTTTAAAGGAGTTCAGCCAAGCTTAATGCTAGAAATGCCCTCTATAGAGCCAACCACTTGCATCTGAGATTTATGCCGGACTGTTTCCGAGGTGATGCACCACCTCGGTCATGTGCTGATTGTTTGCGGAAATATTTTCTCTACCGAGATGTATAACTAGTAGCCCTCAAGGTGTGTATTGTTTTAAAACCTGAGATGCACCTGAAGGAAAACATGAAACCATTGATCCCCGTAGCCCCTGAGACTCAGGCCGATTGGAAAAATTGGCCTGGGGGTCAATTCCTAACTCGGCAACATACATAAGAATAGAAACACGGTGTGCACAGTCCTCAAGACTCGGGTAGGGTGCGGCCAACCAACATGAGGATCATAATCTCCATGAAAACAATTTTGCACTTTGTAAATTGTTTGCATTGAATCGACAATGCAGTAGCCCCCGAGCTATTGGTCGGGTGGCAACACCAGATCAGGGGATCGATGTGCCCTGTTAATATTTGTAAATGAGAAGCGCAAATCCGAGTTGCCCCCGACTTTAATGTGGGGACGAGTGGCCGAATTAAGGATCGATATCCATTGACAGGAAATTTTGTTGTGTTTCACACAGACTTCTCGAAAAGAGAATAAATATCTCTTAAAGGAGCTAGACCTAGCGAAAGCCGAGCTGACCAAGGTTGGCCCCAGGGGCTTAATAGATAGGAAATCAAAGCCAATAGGGGATTATGAGAGCGTTATGCCAACTTCTCGGCTATCTCAGCAAGATTGTGCCCTTGACTCTTTAAAAGATGGGTTGCAGTAAATTGACTTTATTCGCAATTTATGTGTAATGATTCTATGTATCCGAGTATTTTACATCATTAATGAACAAATCCGCATTGTACAAACTTTTTTGACCGACCATCGTCTTCAACCTCCTTGGCCAGTAGTAGAGGAGTGTTTTCCTACTTTATAAAGCCGTTATAAGGGCACAGATTAAGGGAAAACAAGGCAATCTAGCCATACGGTTTTATAAACAAAGGAACACAGAGAGATAAGTTATATTACTATTTAACGTAAGAAACATCTTCTTGAAAAAGTAGTTCCTTTATAAGTTCCTTTTCCCGGGCTATCATGTTGATCATGATCATCAAACCTCACCTCCGATCAATGTGGGAGAAAAATGTTGAGGCGATAGTTTGGGGAAAGTTCCCGAACTCTCTGGTCTCATTAAACCGAAATTTTCACTTCCGTCGTTGGCAACAATTTTTATTCTTAAGATAGCCAGCTTTCAGCTTCTCCAAGTCCGAGGTACTACCCCGAATGACCCGGTAGTAACAATCATAGAGGTGCTTCCTTTACCTCCCCCTTGCCGAACAATCGGGAACGTAGGGTGTAAACGCAGGAGCAGGGCAACCCGGCTTGGCCAAAATCGTAAGTCAAATTGATGCACATTTATGGCTTTATAATGATAATTACGGAAGGAAGCGCTCGTATATTGAGTACAAACGTTGATTATATATATTAATTTTGACTATGTTGTGACCGTTTATCATTTGAAACTGGCCCATCGTCGGCTTCTACCCATTTCTAGATGCTATGCAGGGTGTTTCCACGGTAACAAGACAACCATTAACCGACGTCTCGGTACCCGGAGGCGGTTGCATTGGCGGAAACGAGGCAATCAGATTTGCAGGCTTTATAAGTTTCACTTAGTCATAGGAGCTTTAAAGTTGGGAGGCCAGTTACTAGCCCCCGGTTAGTGTTTGTTGTCATCCGAGGTCAAGCCATCAAAACTTTGGCCAATTTTATGAAAGGCCCTTGGGCTAGCCTCTATCGATCTATATTTTGATGGAGTCATCGGATCGCTTACTAGTTTGCGCTCATTATGACAGTCAGTTTTCGGCTTTCTCCGCTGAGGTACTTGACTAGTTAAATCAGAAGTGCAATCACAGTGGTTCTCCCTTTGCACACCTAGCCGAACAAAGCAGAACATTGGAGGCAATCACAGGAGCTGGGCAACCCAACTATTGTCCAAAGACACAATTCGAAACTCATGCATATAAAGCAATATCTGGGAACATTTTGCCGAGGACTCCTCGGAGTACATTAGCATTTGGTGTGTTCGGCTCTAGTCGCAGCCCCCCGTTGATATCACGAATGCTTTAAAGGCATCCAAAGTTGTATTGCGAGAGTTATGCCCAACATACATAGTATCCCTCGAGACTCAGGTTGGGTGCGGCCGACCAACCTGTGGATCAAATCTCCTACGGAACTAGTCCATATGCAATGTGCGTTTCACTAACGTTGAAGTGAAGGTTGGCAGGAAATATGTCAAACTACAAGTCGAAAAAGATCTCCGAGGTGAATTATTACACAGGGCACCTTGGTCATGAGGACGTCCCGCCTCCTGGAAAAAATATACAGATAGCTTAAAAGTGTCATAAGCTCGAAAAGCCAAAAAACTGATGTAAAAACTTGACGTTCGAACTAAATCAAGTTTTTTTGTGTCAATCCGAAAATTGGTCTTAAAATAAATTCGTGCTTCTGTCACGATTTAACATGACACATCCTATCTCAATACTTCAAGCGGGTCAGCCTTCGGCTTCAACCTCCTATCCCGAAGGTGGAGTGCTTCTCAAGCCAATTTAGTGAACTAAACACAAGCAGCTTTAGAGAGAAATCAAGCTATTCGGCTATTGACCACACACTCGAGTCGAGAAAGGGCTGGTAGAAAAATACTTTGCAACGACTTAAAGAAAAAACACTTGTTATAAAATAGCTGATATAAATTTAAGAGCTCCAGTGAACCTGGGAAAACGATGCGTTTTAAAAAACAACATTTTTGACAAACAGAGTTTTTAACAAACAACTATAATGCTTGGTTGAACCGAACAAGAAATAAATTTAAAATAACACTAAGCATGGAAGCCACTTAGCTGGTTAATGTGCTCAGTGTTGTTGTCATCGGCCTGGCCGATGTCCCAGCTTTTAAGCCCGAAGTGACTGGGCGAGGAGTTCGGCTTGATGAAGTGGCGACACATCATGGTAGGTGCGGCGAGGCAAAGCCCCCGGTCCAGCTAATCGTGATGAAGTTGGTCGGCTAGTGGCGCCAAAGCCCCCGAAGTAGATTAGTGAAGATATTGTGAAGCCCCGGTCTAGCCGAGTTGACGAAGCAGGTCGGTAAGGTGACACTATAGCCCCCATGCCAGCCGAGGTGTCAAACAGGTCAACGTGGTGGACAGCGACTTGAAGAAGCAATGGCACGGTGATACCGACGCAGGTCAGATCTTGTGACACGGTTGATGCCGGCTTGATGAAGTGACCGTGCGGCGATGCCAGTGTGCCTGCTTTGTGTTATCTGTGGGGCGATGATGTTGGTGATGATTTATTCTTAGCGATTTCGTACACTTGTTCGGCTCGCTGAGATGATAATCCAAAGAGGTTGAGCTCGACTCAGCGAAGTGACGATGTCTGTGGCGTGGGCCGGTAGCCGTGGAGCAACATTGCCCGACTGGTTTGACACTGGCGTGATGGTGAAAATTACCTCGAAAAAGGCTTAAATTTATGGGCATGTGTTTAAGAACAACACACAATGCCCTAGAAAGAAAAATTCCTTCAATAAGGTTGCCAATATCCCGTTCATTAAGAAAGATGAACTCGGGTCAGATTCGTACTCGCGTAGAAAACATATCTGAAAATTGATCCACTCATCAGAAGTCTCCCGGAGTTTGAACGGTCGGATGGAGCTAAGAGTTTCAGGGGTGATAGATGTTGTAATTCCACAACTGATGAACGGTTCGATCTTCCAAAGGATGTCCGAGCTAGATGTTGGACTCCTCGCCTAAAACCCATCCAGATTCCATCAGGATTCGACATGGCTCCGGTATATCGGAGGTCGCCAGAGATTCCTCCATCGGAATACGACAAAATTTTGCAGGGTTGTTGTAGACTCAACTCCACACGATTTCGCCGAACAAATTTTCAAATCGATGCTCGAGGAGGCGGTGATGACAGATACAAGTTCGATGTCCAGAAAAACAGGACGGTCACCCGAGGGCAATGTTGACGTTGAGCCCCCGAGCTCCATGAATAATTCCTCCAAGATCTTGATAGAGATCGAAGTTGATGTTGATGAAGTCTCTCGTACGAACATGATGATTTGAGGCGGAGCACGGTCCACGGTCCAGCCAAGGAGACCAGTCAGGCCACCGATGGAGATGCCGACGTCGCAGTTGATCTGCGGATGAGCCATTGATCATTTGCTGATCACACAGTGAAACTCTTAATGAAAGCACCATTTTCGGTGAAAAAACCGGCAGACCTCGGGGTAGGGGGTCCTGAGCTATGGATCTCAGATCGATGGATAACAAGGGACGAAGGAGACGTTGTTACCTAGGTTCGGGCCCTCTTAATGTAGGTAATACCCTACGTCCTGCTCTTATTTATATTCATGGAGATGTATCAAGTACATATTTGATCTACCTCGAGATCGTAAGTTGTTGTCTAAACCCTAGGGGTATGGTGAATGTCATAATATCTATCGACTAGCTTGGCCTCGGCTTATATAATGTATCAGAGGCCTTGGATAACAAGAGTCCTAGTTAAATATGACGGTGGACATCTGTCCTTGTATTGACCACCAAGTCTTGTGGAATCTTCCTCATATATGTCACAGGTTGTCTGAACTGGCCCAATAGTGAACGACCATGGGGGTCCTCGGCCCGATCCACCTGGCCGGGATATGACCTGGTGAGTACCCCCTAGTCCAGGACACCTTCAGGAGAAAACAAGCCGGAGGGGCGTGCCCTGCCCCCCTGGGCGCTCCTACCGAGCTTGTGCCCCCTCGTGGACTTTTCTGACTCCATTTTTCTTCCTTCTTACTTGCCCTAGATGGGAAAAATTCATTATTTATACTTCCTTAGATTACGATCCCTGTATCATAGAGATATCCCCTGTTCTTGTTTCGTGCTATGTATCTGACATATCTGAAAGTATGTCGTCCCAGGACTCAAATGGAGAGAGCTATGTTTCCCTCTACATCGAGGACCCAAGGACCTACGGTGATGTGGATCTTTATGGTTGGTCCACGGAAGAAGAACTAGGTGTTGATCTGAAGGGAACAAGGAATGCCAGCTCAGAAGAAGATCAAGCTCCTCTACCTCAACCTGGAGACATGCGTGTGGAATTCAAGAACTCGAGGCTCCCAAACAAAGTAAACAGACCTAAGTTCCAACTTATCTCGTCCTGTTTTCTGCAGGAAAGCAAGGAGGCATTATGTAAAAAGGTATTGCAGCTTGTGCCAGAAGTTGATAGGTCGAGGGAGGAAAATTTCATCCTGAAATGTAAGCTGGAAAACAAGCCTACTACTTCATCATCACCTAAGAAGGAGACTTGAGTACACAGGTATGGGCACTCCCCTTGGCTTGTGTCAAGCTTGGGGGAGGTGCCCCGGTATCGTATCACCATCACTTTTATCATAATTATCTATCTTAGTTTGATCCTTTGTTATTTCATGAATTAGAAGAATAAAGTATTAGTATGATCTATTTTTGAGTGCTTGCTTACTAATTTATCTATCTATGTAATCGCGTGCAAGATATATAATAAAGAGTAGTTTGAGTTTTGCTTTCTTGTTTCAATCCCGGCAATGAAAAATAAAAAGAATAAAATATCATATGCCACTCCCATGGGGTGTAATGACTTCACATAAAATAAGTATAGTTGATAAAATTCATTGGAGGTTGACAAACATAACATTGGTCATTGGTACAATCCATGAAAAAGTAATAAGGGAAGAGAGGTCTCACATATAATAAATATACTATCTTGGACATCTTTTATTATTGTGAGCCGCCATTAAATATTCTATATTAATTAGTTAACATTGGACAAGGAAGACAACGTAATCATTTATGGTTGTTTACATTCACATAGAAGTTATATTGTTATGGATCTCCTAACATGTGGTGCATGTCTAGGATCTTTTGCTAGCCAAAAATTCGCACTAAGTAGAGATACTACTTGTGCATCCAAAACCCTTAAACCCAGTTTCCTGACATGAGAGTCCACCATATCTACTTAGGGATTGAATAAGATCCTTGAAGTAAGTTCTCATTGGTGCAAAAAGGAATAAACAATGCTCCTTAATATGTACGATCTCTTATTGTTAGGGTAAATAAGCTTTGTACGAACTTGTGATGGTGAAGAAATAAAAGTGACACACTACATAATAAAGGTTGCTATCACAAGGGGCAATATAAAGTGACATTCATGTGCATTAAGAGCTTGCACATTTAAAAACAAAAAGCGATGATAACCTTTGCTTCCCTCTGCGAAGGGCCTATCTTTTACTTTCATGTATTTACCATTATGCAAGAATCATTAGTGTTTATTCCCAATTTCCCTCTATGTGTTCTTTAGTGGCAAGCATCATGTGGTACATATATATCCAATTGAATGTAGGTGATCATGAGTTATTATTGTTGACATTACCCTCGAGGTAAATAAGTTGGGAGGCGAAATCATAAGCCCCTATATTTCTATGTGTTTGATTGAGACTTTTTGCTCTATAAATATGCTTTGAGTGTCAGCAATCATAGAAGACTATATGATGGTTGAGTATGTGAACTTGTTAAATGAGGCTCTGACATAGACTCTTTCTGAAAACATGATGGATTCTGATTGTTTCAATGACTAAGACCACAGTTTGTTAGTTTCCAATAAAGTTTGTGTTCCATACTTTAGATTATGAATGAATTGTTACCCTAGCATGAGAAGTTTGATGATAATACATTGTTGTTATGTTATTGACCATGATGCTTTCATGTCCGTATTTTATTTTTATGTAGCGACCACGATCCGAATGGACTGAAGTCTCTGTGTTCTGTGTCATCCCTGGATTGGTAATGCTGACACACACAGTACTTTGAAGGATTTATAACAGAGTGGCAATCACACACTTATTACATCGAATGTCTCAAAAGAGAACTTATTACAAAAGTATATGGCATAAGGCCATCTAACACGATAACAGCGGAAGGCTTGGAAAATAAGTGAGTCCATCAACTCCAACGGCATAGCTGGGTGCATGACAAACGACCTAGCACACCTTACTCTTCTTCTGAAAAGTCTGCAATGTAACATGTCGCAGCCCAAAATGGGTCAGCACATGGAATATGCTGGCAAGATAACACAGTAGAGCAAGTAACAGAAATAAAGGCTAACACTATATGCATATATGTCTGGTGGAGGCTCTAAGGTTAAGGGTTTTTGCATAAAGCCAATTTTTCCCTACAACAAAGGAATAAATTTTATTTTAACTATCATGGTAGTTGAAACATCATTGAGAAGGTTCCTCCAACTCAATCCCAATTAAGGTAGTCATCATTAACCCAACAAATTAATTTTAGAGTGATGAGATCAGCCAATAATTCAAGTACCAGATACTCAAGATGTCCATAACCGGGGACACGGCTAATCATGATTAGTTTGTACAATCTACAGAGGTTTGTGCACTTTTCCCCACAAGACTCAGTCTCCTCCGTTGGATTTCTCGCACTGCATGGTGTTTGAGAAATGGATGACCGAGACACAGTCTTTCAGAAGCATTTACTCTTTACCCCGGGTGGACCCGTACACCTACTTTCCGCTACATCTACTAGTCCACCACTGAAAGAGCTCACACAACCTACTCATACTATGCCAGAGCCCATAATGGCATTGCGGCTGCACACGGAAGTTTCTAGCATGAATAGTTTTATGATCCCTTTGAGCCTGGGTAGCATTCCATTGGATAATCACACGGTTCCTCCGGGATTTCCTGGGACAACACTGGATTCTCCAGGTGCCCTGCAACCACCAGATGTGTATTAAAGTAGCCACCTTAAGTTGAACCATTAATTAACATCTCACATCTGTCATGGATATTCTCAAACCCAATCCACGTCTACGAGCATAGCATAGCAACCTAAGCATAACATAGGAGTAACTCCCAGGGGTTTGAAAATAATGCAGGTAATAGGTTCTACCTCAATCTACTTCCCAGACCCACAGTTTAAGAGATCCTACTCATGCAATGTGTGATGGTTTGTTCTAATGCATAAAAACTGGGTAATAAAGGGTATGATCAAAGTGTTACTTGCCTTGCTGATGCTTCGCAAAACCTAGGGACTCGTAGTAGCACATTTCGCACTTCGGTAATTCTATCGCAAGCAAACAATATCATACATAAGCAAACAAGCAAAGATGCACAGATAAAACTCCAAATAAAATATCTAACCAGAAAGTTCAACTTAAGAACTCCGGTTTGCAAAAAGAATTAAATCAAACGGAGCAACGAAACTCAAACTGCGAAAGAAACAAGGCCCGTTTACTAGATCGATCTAAAGACAAATTTTACAGTAGCAAAACCTTGTTCAAGTTGGTTAAACAGAAAGAGGGCTTCAAGATGAAGATCTGGGCGCTTGAATCGCCTGATTCCCACTGACGAGCGAAGAGAAAAACTAAAAATAAGATCAGGGCAGAAATCACGATCGAAAAATAATCGCGGAAAAACCCTGAAAAAGAAAACGGACGAACAGGCTAACGAACGGACGTTTGCTGTCTGTTACTAAAAGACGAAAAGCATTCGTTAGAATGAACGAACGGACGAACGTCCGCTATTTAACTAAACCGACGGAAAACCGAACCGCTCTATATAAAAAAAATAGATCTAGGGTTTCGAAACAAAACCCGATCGGTTTAAAAAAACGACGGCGGCGGTTCGGCAGCTACCTCGGCGGCGGTGAGCTCCGGCGGCGGCGGCTCTCCAGCGGGGTGGCGGCGCGCAGCAGCGGCGGCGTGGGCTGCGGCGTCCGGCGGCAGTGGCTTAGGGTTTGCGGGGGCTGGGGCTGTCGGCTTCGCGGGCTTCGGGCCTCGCCTTATAAAGGCCGGCCGGAGGAGTCCTAGTCGGTTACGGCCCGACTAGGTCGGTTGCCTCTTTTTTTCTTTAAACAGTCCTAACGTAGCAAAACGGGCGAAACAAATAATAAAGGGACTCGAAAAATTCCGAAATAATTTTTCACCGTTCTCTAATAATATTTAATACAAAGTGAACATTTTTCCCGGACCTAAATGCAATTTTGAAAAAACACGTATTTTTCCTATGCAAATAAAATCGCAAATAAATCCGAATAAAATACAAAAAGTGATTTTAATATTTTTCCTCCAATATTTCTTTTATTTTGGAGAAGTCATATTATCTCCGCTCATATATTTTATTAAGAAATATTTTTCGGAGAGAAAAATAATTAAAACCAACGTGATCCCCGTAGCGGTATTTGAGAAAACTCAAATACGAAGACGGTAAAATCCCCAACTCTCTCCATGGGTCCTTGAGTTGCTTATAATTTCGAGGATCGCAACACACAAAAATTCAATAAACATGCTATGCAATATGATCTATGTATAACATTCCAAATTGAAAATTTGGGATGTTACAAACCTACCCCCCTTTGAATGAATCTCGCCCTCGAGATTCGGGTTGGCTACAGAATAGGTGTGGGTGGTCCTTGCGTAGATCATCCTCTTGTTCCCAGGTGGCTTCATCCTCGGTATGGTGACTCCACTGAACTTTGCAAAACTTGATAACCTTGCTGCGGGTGACTCTGCTTGCATACTCGAGGATCTTCACCGGTTTCTCCTTGTAAGTTAGATCACTATCCAACTAAATTGCTTCCAGGGGCACCGTGTCTCTTAAAGGAATATCGACCATCTCAACATGGCACTTCTTAAGCTGAGAAACGTGAAACACATCATGAACTCCTGACAATCCTTCGGGTAACTCTAACTTGTAGGCAACCTCTCCCATGCGTTCCAAAACACTGTAGGGTCCCACAAATCTTGGGGCTAACTTTCATTTAACTCCAAAACGTTTAACTCCCCACAGAGGAGACACTCTCATGTACGCTCTGTCTCCGATTTCATAGACTACTTCCTTGCGCTTTGAGTCTGCATAACTTTTCTGCCTGGACTGAGCTACCTTCTGTCTATCTTGAATCAGCTTAACCTTCTCTTCTGACTCTTTGATCAGATCTAGTCCAAATAACTGACGGTCTCCGACTTCATCCCACATCAACGGCGTTCGACATCTCCTCCCACACAATGCTTCGAACGGTGTCATCTTCAAACTGGCCTGGTAACTGTTGTACGAGAACTCCGCATAAGGCAAGTTGTCATCCCAACTAGATCCATAATCCAGCGCACAAGCTCTCAACATGTCCTCCAGAATCTGATTGACTCTCTCGGTCTGTCCATCAGCCTGCGGGTGAAAAGTTGTACTAAATTCTAGCCTAGTTCCCAAAGTCTGGTGTAGCTGATGCCAAAACTTTGAGGTGAACTGTGTTCCTCTATCTGATATGATGGTCCTCGGAACTCCGTCCAGACATACGATCCTGGTCATGTATATCTTGGCCAACTTCGCACTGGTATATGTGGTTTCCACGGGGATAAAGTGGGCTACTTTGGTCAAGTGATCCACTACTACCCAGATTGAGTCATATCCCGATCTGGTCCTGGGTAATCCGGTGATAAAGTCCATGCCAAGCTTATCTCACTTCCATTCGGGTATCAGCATAGGCCGTAGTAGTCCTGCTGGCTTCTGATGCTCCGCCTACACTCTTTGGCATACAACACATACGGCTACGTACTCGACAATGTCCTTGTTGATTCCCGTCCACCAGAACGTTCCTTCAAATCCAAATACATCTTAGTGTTTCCGGGGTGTATCGAGTATGGTGAATCATGTGCTTCCTGTAGTATCAACTTCCTGATCTCGGCATTGTTGGGCACATAGATTCGATCCTCAAACCACAAGGTGTCGTGTTCGTCCTCACGAAAACCCTTGGCTTTTCCTTCACTCATCTTCTCCTTTATTTCGGCAATCTCTTTGTCATCCTTCTGGGCTTCTCGTATCTTTCCCAATAATGTTGACTGAATCTCCAAGGCTGCAACAAAACCTCTAGGAACTATCTCCAAAGGAAGCTCCCTGAGATCTTCTGCTAACTCCTTTGGCAATACTCCCTTTACTAGGTTATTAGCATAACTCTTCCGGCTCAAAGCGTCTGCAACGACATTAGCCTTGCCTGGATGGTAGTGCAGCTTCATATCATAATCCTTTATGAGCTCCAACCACCTCCTCTATCTGAGATTCAACTCCTTCTGAGTAAAAATGTACTTCAAACTCTTGTGATCCGTGTACACATCACAGCGATTTCCAATAAGGAAATGTCTCCAGGTTTTGAGCGCACGTACTACAGATTCTAGCTCCAAATAATGCGTAGCATAATTCAACTCTTGGGGTCGAAGTTGTCGAGATGCATAAGAAACAACTCTTCCGTCCTGCATGAGTTCTCCTGCAGGTCCTAAGCGTGAAGTGTGGCAATACACTTGGAAATCCTTGCGTATATCTGGCAAGATCAGCACTCGGGATGTTGTCAAACGTTTCTTCAACTCCTAGAAACTTTCTTCGCACTCTTCAGTCCAATAAAACTTGGTGTCCTTATTTAGCAATGCCGTCATAGGCTTTGCGATCTTGGAGAAATTCTCTATGAATCTCCGGTAATATCCCGTGAGTCCAAGAAAACTGTGGATCTCTCCAGCTGAAGTGGGTGCCAACCACTCAGTGAATGCTTGCACCTTGACAGGATCCACTGCTATACCTTCTCCTGATATAACATGTCCAAAGAATCCAACTTCCTTCAACCAAAACTCACATTTGCTAAACTTGGCATACAAATCATGTTCTCTAAGCTTCTCCAGAACCAAACGCAAATGCTCCTCGTGTTCCTCTTCGTTCTTCGAATAGACCAAGATATGATCAATGAATACTACAACAAACTTATCCAAGAACTCCATGAACACCTTATTCATCATACTCATGAAATAGGCAGGGACGTTAGTCAATCCAAATGACATAACCGTATACTCATATAGCCCATACCTTGTGGTGAAGACTATCTTAGGTATATCCTTCACTCGGATCTTCAGCTGGTGGTATCCTGATCGTAGATCGATCTTGGGGATCTTGAAATTGGTCGAACAAATCATTGATCATCGGCAGCGGGTACTTATTTTTAATTATCACTTCGTTCAATGCTCGATAATCAACGACCATACTTAAAGATCCATCCTTCTTCTCGACCAAAAGCACAGGGGCTCCCGAAGGTGATGAACTTCATTGAATAAATACTTTCTCCAACAACTTCTTAATCTGCTTCTTGATCACCTCTAGATCGTTTGCTGGCATCTGGTACGGTCTCTTCAATATTGGTCCAGTGCCAGGCAATAGCTCTATCAAAAACTCAATATCCCTATCCGGCGGCATGCCTGGTAGCTCCTCTGGAAATAGATCGGGATAATCCCTTACTACAAGCACTTCCTCCTGAACAACTCCCGAGAGAGAATTTACTTGTGTCTTCCTAGGCGAATGCCTAGATACATACTTGATACTTTTTCCATCCGGGGTGGTAAGCAAAATAGACTTACTGGCACAGTCGATGTTCCCTCCATACATCGATAGCCAATCCATACCTAGTATCACATCCAATCCTTGTGACTCCAAAACTATCAGGTCTGAGGGGAAAACATGGCGTCCTATGGTCAATGGCATCTGAAAACATCCTTGATTTGCCATATATTCCGCTCCTGGTGAGCTTACTAACATAGGGGTTATAAAGACTTTGGTGGGCAACTTATATCTATTCACGAATCCCCTTGAAATGTCTAAATGCGATGCACAAGTATCGAAAAGAACTACTGCGGTAAATGACTTAACCAAAAACTTACCGACAACTGCATCAGGCTGCTCTTCAACCTCCTCCACGGTCACGTGGTTCATTTGTCCTTTGTTAAAAGAGTTGGGCTTCTTCCCAGCGCTTCCATTGTACTTCCCATTGTTAGCTTCAAGGCACTCCATGGCATAGTGTCCATTCTTCCCGCACTTGAAACAGGTAATATGACCTAGATCCCTCTTGGCGGGTGTGGATGGGGTAGAGCGGTTCTGATTATTGTTTGCTCCATTCCCGTTCCCATTCTTGGAGCCATTGTGGTTATGAGAACTCCCTCCATTATGGGTGTGGCTTCCATGGTTATTCGTGTACCCTCCCGAGTTTGGGGTGAAACGGGGCTTCTCCTGGGCTCCAGAATTAGTCTTTCTTTGTCCATACTTCCTCTTGCGGCTCTCAATCTGCTGCTGCTTCCCTTCAATCCTAAGAGCTTTATCTACCAACTCCTGGTACTTGTTGAAGGTTGCCACCATCAACTGTATGCTCATCTCATCATTCATCCCTTCCATAAACTTCTCCTGCTTCGCGGCATCTGTGGCCACATCATCAGGGGCATAACGTGATAGAGTACTAAACTCATCTACGTACTGAGCCACTGTACGATTTCCTTGGCGCAAGTTGCGAAACTCTCGCTTCTTCATGCTCATGGATCCCGTTGAGACATCAGCATTGCGAAAAGCTTGCTGAAACTGATACCATGTGACATTGGCTATAGGGAAAGTGGCTGTGTAATTCTCCCACCATGCTGCTGCTGGTCCAGCCAATTGATGTGCGGCAAAACGCACCTTCTCAGCATCCGTGCAATTTGCGGTGGTAAACTCCCTTCCAATCTTGCGCAGCCAGTCATTGGCAACTATTGGCTTAACGCTACTAGAAAACACTGGTGGTTCCAACCTTAGGAAACGGGTCAGGTTGTCCACGTGTGGTGGTGGAGGGTTGTTGTTGTTGTTCTGATTTATCTTGACAAGAAGTTGCATCAAAGTGTTCTGCTGCTGGATCAACTGAGTGAGCTCAGGGGGAAACTGAAATCCGGGCTCACGTCTCCGAGGCATCTGATGAGTCTAGAGCGGAGAGATTATAATAGAAATGAGGTCTAGGGGAAAATTCACTACCCATATGGACATGAGACAAACACAAACATATCATACCAATCAATTTCAAGCAAGGGCATACAAAAGATTCTAACTAACGTTACAAAAGTGCTCTAAATTCTAATATAAGGGGGAAACTACTAGTCATAGGGTGGTCATCTAGAAATTTTGATCGGCGGAAGATTCCATGATATCTGCTCTAGCTTCATCTTCATAGTCATCATCGCTATCATCGGGGTCTGAGTCTGTGTTGTCGGTGATGATGTAGTCCTCAGAACGAATCTCCTTGGGTTCTTCTTCTTCTTCTTCTTCTCCTGGTGCTGGATCTCCCACGAATACTCCTAGCTTCCTTGTCAAGTCATCATTCTTCTCCACAAGTATTGTCATCTCCTCCTCGTATCCGTCACGTGTAGACTTGAGTTCCTCTTCTAGCTCCAAGTTCCTGGTTAACGCCTTCTTCAAATCTATCATGCCTGTGCACATCTGGTGCTCATGTCGATGAATGTGCTGGTTTAACTACTAGATGAACGCTGCAATGGACCTGTCCTTTCGGGTACTAATCATGTCCCATTGCTCATCTCGGCGTCCACAGATCTGGTAGATAGTGTCCTTCAGCTCCTGCTTGTAGACTTCTCCGATTCGCCCCATGGTAATGTGGGCTGCCATACTCTTGCCTAGGCTCCAGGTTGGTGCATCAAAGGAAAACTCTATGGGCTCATTGGATGGTGCGAATGTCCTCCCGGGAATTTGAACTTGAATATTCCATCGCTCCTCTTCTGGTAGAGTGGCGGTGTAGGTCCAGGTGAAGCTTGGTATTCTGATGTTCAGGTACCTAGTGACTTCCTTCAAGTGTTGTCCAAAAGGTGTGTCTTCCTCCGGTTGAGTGAACTTGTTCCTTGGCTCCACCATCCTAAAGAGTAGATAATGGAGAGGAGTCAGAAATGAGTAGAGAAGAGTGACCTAAGGTTATCTTTGTGGTCATGTCCTACATTCAGCGTGTGCTCTGATACCATCTTGTAGTGACCATGATCCGAATGGACCGAAGTCTCTGTGTTCTGTGTCATCCCTGGATCGGTAATGCTAACACACACAGTACTGTGAAGGATTTATAACAGAGTGGCAATCACACACTTATAACATCGAATGTCTCAAAAGAGAACTTATTACAAAAGTATATGGCATAAGGCCATCTAACACGATAACATCGGAAGGCTTGGAAGATAAGTGAGTCCATCAACTCCAACGGCATAGTTGAGTGCATGACATACGACCTGGCGCAACTTACTCTTCTTCTGAAAAGTCTGCAACGTAACATGTTGCAGCCCGAAACGGATCAGCACATGGAATATACTGGGAAGATAACACAGTAGAGCAAGTAACAGAAATAAAGGCTAACACTATATGCATATATGGCTGGTGGAGGCTCTAAGGTTTAGGGTTTTTGCATAAATCCAATTTTTCCCTACAACAAAGGAATAACTTTTATTATAACTATCATGGTAGTTGATTCATCGTTGAGAAGGTTCCTCTAACTCAATCCCAATTAATGTACTCATCATTAACCCAACAAATTAATTTTAGAGTGATGAGATCAGCCAATAATTCAAGTACTAGATACTCAAGATGTCCATAACCGGGGACACGGCTAATCATGATTAGTTTGTACACTCGGCAGAGGATTGTGCACTTTTCCCCAAAAGACTCGATCTCCTCCATTGGATTTCTCGCACTACATGGTGTTTGAGAAACGGATGATCGAGACACAGTCTTTCAGAAGCATTTACTCATTACCCCGGGTGGACCCGTACACCTACTTTCCCCTACATCTGCTAGTACACCACTGAAAGAGCTCACACAACCTACTCATACTATGCCAGAGCCCGTAATGGCATTGCGGCTACACACGGAAGTTTCTAGCATGAATAGTTTTATGATCCCTTTGAGCTTGGGTAGCATTCCATAGGATAATCACACGGTTCCTCCAGGATTTCCTGGGACAACACTAGATTCTCCAGGTGCCCTGCAACCACCAGATGTGTATTAAAGTAGCCACCTTAAGTTGAACCATTAATTAACATCTCACATCTGTCATGGATATTCTCAAACACAATCCACGTCCACGAGCATAGCATATCAACCTAAGCATAACATAGGAGTAACTCCCAGGGGTTTGAAAATAATGCAGGTAATAGGTTCTACGTCAATCTACTTCCCAGACCCACAGTTTAAGAGATCCTACTCGTGCAATGTGTGAGGGTCTGATCTAATGCATAAAAAATGGGTAATAAAGGGTATGATCAAAGTGTTACTTGCCTTACTGATGATTCGCAAAACCTAGGGACTCGTAGCAAGCTTCACATTCCGGGAATTCAATCACAAGCAAAAAATAGCATACGTAAGCAAACAAGCAAAGATGCACAGATAAAATTCCAAATAAAAGATCTAACCAGAAAGTTCAACTTAAGAACTCCGGTTTTCAAAAAGAATCAAATCAAACGGAGTAACGAAACTCAAAGTGTGAAAGAAACGAGGTCCGTTTACTAGATTGATCTAAAGTCAAATTTTACAGTAGCAAAACCTTGTTCAAGTTGGTTAAAGGGAAGAGGGCTTCGAGACGAAGATCTAGGCACTTGAATCGCCTGATTCCGACTTACGAGCAAAGAGAAAAACTAAAAAGAAGATCACGGCAGAAATCGCAATCGAAAAATAATCGCGGAAAAACCCTGAAAAAGAAAATGGACGAGTAGGCTAACGAATGAACGTTCGCTATCTGTTACTAAAAGACGAAAAGAGTTCGTTAGAGCGAACGAACGAACGGATGAACGTCCGCTTTTTAACTAAACCGACGAAAAAACCGAACCGATCTATTAAAAAAACAGATCTAGGGTTTCGAAAAAACCCGATCGGTTTAAAACAAACCCAACGGCGGCGGAGGTTCGGCGGCTACCTCAGCGGCGGTGAGCTCCGGCGGCGACGGTGGTGCGGCCTCGGTGCTCCGGCGACGTCTGGCGGTGCTGGCGGCTTAGGGCGGCGACGGCCTAGGGTTTGCAATGCTGGGGCTGGCGGCTTCGCGGGCTTCGGGCCTCACCTTATAAAGGCAGGCCGGAGGAGTCCTAGTCGGTTACGGCCCGACTAGGTCGGTTGCCTCTTTTTTTATATTTAAAAACAGTCCTGACATAGGAAAACAGGCGGAAAAAAATACTAAACGGACTCGAAAAATTCCGAAATAAACTTTCACCGTCCTCTAATAATATTTAGGACAAAGTGAACATTTTTCCCGGACCTAAAAGCAATTTTGGAAAACGCGTATTTTGCCTATGCAAATAAAATCGCAAATAAATCCGAATAAAATACCAAAAGTGATTTTAATATTTTTCCTCCAATATTTCTTTTATTTTGGAGAAGTCATATTATATCTGCTCATATATTTTATTAAGAAATATTTTTCGGAGAGAAAAATAATTAAAACCAAAGTGATCCCCGTACCAGTATTTGAGAAAACTGAAATACGAAAATGGTAAAATCCCCAACTCTCTCCGTGGGTCCTTGAGTTGCTTAGAATTTCGAGGATCGCAACACACAAAAATGCAATAAACATGCTATGCAATATGATCTATGTAAAACATTCCAAATTGAAAATTTGGGATGCTACATTTTATCGACACCTCTCTCTCTAAACATGTGGTCATGATTACCGATTTCGGTTTTCGCTTGAGGACAAGCGAGGTCTAAGCTTGGGGAGTTGATACGTCCATTTTGCATCATGTTTTTATAATGATATTTATTTCGTTATGGACTATTATTTCACTATATGATGCAACTCTAAGGTCTTTTATATCTTATTTTGCAAGTTTCACATAAAGAGGGTGAATGGTGACAGCTAGAAATCTGGACCAAAAAGGGCTATGTCGCATGCATTTTTTTGAATATCTCCAAATGAGTTGAAAATTGACGAAGAATTATTTTGGAATATATTAAAATTGTTCGTGAAATAGGTACCAGAGGGGGATCCACCGGGCAGCTACTAGCCTGGGGGCGCGCCCCCTAAGCTTGTGGTGATCTTGGCAGGCCTCCGGGGCCCATCTTCACCTATATGATACCATTTGCCCTAGAAAAAATATCAGAAGGAAGGTTTCGAGACAAAGCACCGCCGTCTCGAGGCAGAACCTGGGCAGGAGCACTTTTCCTCTCCGAGGGGGATATTCTACCGGGAAAACCTCCCTCCGGGAGGGGGAAACCGAAGTCATTGTCATCACGAAGGACCCTCTCATCGTGGGACGGCAAATTAGCATCAACATCTAGTTCATCTCATCTCAAACCCTAGTTCATCTCTTGTATTTAATCTATGTCTCAAAACCTCATGTTGGTACATTTGGGTTGCTAGTTGTGTTGATTACATCTTGTAGTTGATGCTTGTTGGTTTATTTGGTGGAAGATCATATGTTCAGATCCATTATGCTATTCAATACCCCTCTGATCTTGAACATGAATATGTCTAGCGAGTAGTTAATTTTGTTCTTGGGGACATGGGAGAAGCCTTGTCATAAGTAATCATGTGAATTTGGTTTTCGTTCGGTATTTTGACGATATGTATGTTGTTGTTTCCCTTAGTGGTGTTATGTGAACATCGTCTACATGAAACTTCACCATCTTTGGCCCGAGGGAAAGCATTTTGGAGAAGTTATTAGATTATGGGTTGCTAGAGTGACATGAGCTTAAACCCTAGTTTATGCGCTATTCCGTAAGGGGCTGCTTTGGATCCATATGTTTCATGCTATGGTTCGATTCATCTTAATTTTTCTTTCATAGTTGAAGATTCTCGTGAGAGAGGGTACTCATAAGTGGAAGGCTTTTTAAAGTAAGAACAACACCCAAGCACCAGTCCACCCACATATCAAATTATCAAAGTGACGAACGCGAATCAAACAAACATGATGAAAGTGACTAGATGAAATTCCCGTGTGTCGTCAAGAACGATTTACTTACTATAAGAGTTTGTTCCGGCCTGCCATTTTCTACAGAAAGGATTGGGCTACCTTGATGCACCTTTGTTACGGTTACGGTTACTTCCTCATTACAAATTGCCTTGCTATATAACTATTTGTTACCGACAATTTTAGTGCGTGCAGAAAATACCTTGCTAAAAATTGCTTGTCATTTCCTTCTACTCCTCGTTGGATTCGACCCTCTTACTTATCAAAAAGAATATTGAGTGTCGTGGTATAGTGCCACAAGTATAGGGGATCAATCATCGTATATCCAATTCGGTGCCCACGCTCATCTGCTTCCGCTCGGAATAAAAATCAAAATAAATACTAAAAAAATTCCAAAAAATCCAAAAAAAAAACTGTGATAGATAATTTGTCGCGTGAGATCCGCTCGAAATTTCAAGTTATTTGTACATCTGAGTAGCTCTCGGCAAAAAAGACAAATTAGGTCAGAACAGTGTGTGAACAGTAAACCTTTTTACAGACCCCAAATTTGTCTTTTTTGCCGAGAGCTGCTCAGATGTTCAAATGAGTTGAAATTCGGAGCGGACCTCATGCATCAAATTATCTACCACCCAAAAATTGAATATTTTGATTATTTTTTCTAGTATTTGTTTTGATTTTTTTCCAAGCGCGGGTGTAGATGAGCTCGGGAGCAGAAACTCTGTGTCTTTTGTCTTTTTTGCAAAGAGCTACTCAGATGTCCAAATAATTTGAAGTTTGGAGTGGACCTCATGCGGCAAATTATCTATCACACAAAAAATTTGATTTTTTTTGAATTTGTCTTATATTTATTATGATTTTTTCTGAGCGGGAGCAGATGAGCCTAGGCACCGAATTGGATATCCGATGATCGATCCCATATACTTGTGGCACTACACCACGACACTCAAAGCAGCGTAAAACAATCTGCGAGCATTGATCCCCTATAGTTGTGGCACTACACCAAGACATGACGAGCAAATCTACTAATCGTCGTGCACAGTCTCTTAGAAACCATTCTTTGAAACAGAAGGTGTTGTAGAACACATAACAAATCAACAACAAGAAAAACAACATTAAAATAAGATGATGGTGCTAATCAAGAATAAAGAGTTGCAACATAGATAAGTGAATAAAAAAATATAGATTGACTATAAGAATTACATAATTAAACATATAATAACATAGCACATAACACTGGTCAGTAAAATATATATACTTCAATCTGTCCAGAAATCAACTAAATACTTAATCTACCCTAATTGTAAAATGAGAGATGGATGATTAGTACTCTAAAATCTCCAATCTCAAACAAACTGACATGATCTTGTTTAGTTCATCGGTGAGCCAAAAAGATTTCAGGGTCAATCACATTCATGGAGAAACGAAAGGTAACATATGAACCAGAAAAGAAAAGGCGGGATCTATTTTCAAGATTACATACAGGGGCTGAATTTGGGGGCGAGCTAGATGAGGGGGTCGGGAGTCCTCGCTGGTGGTGGAAAAGGGATGGCAGGGTAGATCCTATGGATGCAGAGGGCAGGGTGGCTCCTTGATTATGGACATCGTCACCATGGGCTGGATGAAGCTTCAGGTGGCAATGCCGATAGTCAGAGAAGCAGAGGCGTGAGCACATCAACCTGATGAATCTTACCTACAGCAGCCTGGATCTTGAGGAAGTACGACATGGCTGCTCTATGGCGGTCGACTATGCACTGGCGATTGGCGGCGTGAATCCTCGGTGGCAGTCAACGTGACTCCTCAGTTGCGGGCGGTGGAGGGGCTCCTCTGGTGCAGATATGAGGTGGCTGTTGGAAATATGCCCTAGAGGCAATAATAAACTAGTTATTATTATATTTCCTTGTTCATGATAATCGTTTATTATCCATGCTATAATTATATTGAATGGAAACTCAAATACATGTGTGGATACATAGACAACAACATGCCCCTAGTGAGCTTGTACCGGACTAGCTCGTTGATCAAAGATGCCTATGGTTTCCTAGCCATAGACATGGGTTGTCATTTGATAACAGGATCACATCATTAGGAGAATGATGTGATGGACAAGACCCAAACTATAAGCATACCATGTGATCGTATCAAGTCTACTGCTATCGTTTTTCTGCATGTCTAGTATCTGTTCCTATGACCATGAGATCATGCAACTTACTATCCCCGGAGGAGTACCTTGTGTGTATCAAACGCTTCAACATAACTGGGTGACTATGAAGGTGCTCTACAGGTATCTCCGAGGGTGTCTGTTGAGTTGGCATGGATCAAGACTGGGATTTGTCACTCCTTACGATGGAGAGGTATCTCAGGGCCCACTCGGTAGTATAACATCATAATAAGCTTGGAAGCAATGTAACTAAAGAGTTAGCCACAAGATCTTGTATTATGGAATGAGTAAAGAGACTTGCCGGTAACGAGATTGAACTCGGTATGGAGATAACGACGATCGAATCTCGGGCAAGTAACACGCCGATGGATAAAGAGAACTGCATACGGGATTCTCTGAATCCTTGGCATCGAGGTTCAACCGATGAAGATCTTTATAGAATATTTAGGAACCCTTATGGGCATCCAGGTCCCGCTATTCGTTATTGACCGTAGAGGTGTCTCGGTCATGTCTACATAGTTCTCGAACCCGTAGATTCTACACACTTAACGTTTGGTGATGATATAAGTATAGTTGAGTTGTTATGGTGGTAACCAAAGGTTGTTCGGAGTCCCGGATGAGATCTTGAACATAACGAGGAACTATGGAGTGGTCCGGAGGTGAAGATTGATATATAGGATGGAGGAATTCGGTTCCGGAAGTGTTCCAGGAGGCACCGGGTTTTCGTCGGAGGACCGAAAGGGTTCTCAGGAGGCCCTGGCAAATGGGGATTTGTTTGGGGGCCTCATGGACCAAGGGGAGAGGGGACGTGATACGTCTCTGTCATATCTACTTTCCCTAAAGCTTTTCCTCTTATTTTGGACTCTAATTTGCATGATTTGAAGGAAACTAACCCGTACTGATGATGTTTTCAGCACATCTACCATGGTGTTGTTTTTGTGCAGAAATAAAAGTTCTCAGAATGGAACGAAACTTTTTGGAGAATTATTTCAGAATAAAAGAAAAATACTGGAGACAAGAACAACTGGAAGGGGCACCTAGGCGAGCATAACCGACGAGGGCGTGCCCCCCTCCAAGCGTGCCTAGGTGGGTTGTGCCCACCTGGTGGCCCCGCAGACCCTGAGTCCAACTCCATAAATACCTATTTTTCCAAAAAGATAAATCAAGGAGGAAGTATTATCTCGTTTCGTGATACAGAGTCTCCGCCACCTCCTGTTCTTCATCGGGAGGCCAGATCTGGAGTCCATTTGGGGCTCCGGCGAGGGGGATCTTCGATCTTCGTCATCACCAACCCTCCTTCATCCCCAATTTCATTGTGCTCTCCACCGGGAGTGAGTAATTCCTTTGCAGGCTCGCTGGTCGGTGAGGAGTTGGATGATATTCATCATGTAACCGAGTTAGTTTTGTTAAGGCTTGATCCCTAGTATCCATTATGTTCCGTGATTGATGTTGTTATGACTTTGCCATGCTTAATGCTTGTCAATTTGGGCCCGGGTGCCATGAACTTATGAACCGTTTATGTTTTCACCATTATATCTATGATCTAGATCCGATCTTGCAAGTCATATTCACCTATTATGTGTTATGATCCGTAAACCCCGGAGTGACAATATTCGCGATACTTTCCGGTGATGATCGTAGTTTGAGGAGTTCATGTATTCACTATGTGTTAATGCTTTGTTCCGGTTCTCTATTAAAAGGAGGCCTTAATATCTCTTAAGTTTCCTTATGGACCCTGCTGCCACGGGAGGGTAGGACAAAAGATGGCATACATGTTCTTTCCATAAGCACATATGACTATTTACAGAACACGTGCCTACATTATATTTATGAACTGGAGCTAGTTTTGTATTGCCCTAGGTTATGGTTGTTATATTATGAATATCATCCAACAAACCACCAATCCAATGCCTATGAATTTCCTACATATTGTTCTTTCTAAGTTACTACTGTTGTTGTTAACGTTACAACTGCTACAAAATCATTGATATCACTGTTACCGTTACTAATGTTGTTACCAGTACTATCAAAACTATCATACTACTATGCTACAGATCACTTTGCTGCATATAATTAATCTCCAGGTGTGGCTGAATTGACAACTGAGTTGCTAATACTTGCCAACATTCTTTGGCTCCCCTTGTGTCGAATCTATAGATTTGGGTTGAATACTCTACCCTCAAAAACTATTGTGATCCCCGATACTTGTGGGTTATCAAGACCTTTTTCTAGCGCAGTTGCCGGGGAGCATAGATATATTTGTTGAGTCACTTAGGATTATTATCGATTTATCATTATGAGGAATCTGAAGGACGAAAGAACTAAGATCTTTCCCTCAACAACGAGGGGAAGTAAGGAATTGCCACCGAGCTCTGCACTTGATTCTCCTTCAGTTATAAGCAAGCTTGCAACACCACAATCTGCTACTAATCCTGATATGTCACAAGTTATTGATGATGCTACTTCTACTATGAATGATGCTTATGATGATGCTAGTACCTTGCTTGATAAGACTATGACATTGGGTGAATTTCTCGATGAAAAACTTGCTAGAGCTAAAGATATTGGGAATGCTGAAACTCATGAAATACTTCAAACTTTAAATTTTGAAAATCCTACTAGATCTAGCCATCCTAGATATGAATTGCCTAAAGTACCCGAAGGTTATGTTACGGATGAAGAGACAACTAGAGACTTTCTTGCTTGCAATGATAGAGATGATCTCAAGAAATTATTATGCAAACTAAAGGAAAAGTTTTTGAATTGTAGAAAGAAATGTGATCCTAAGTTTGCTACTTCACCTAGATGTGTTACTGATAAGGAATATGAGTTCTTTGTTTACCCAGAGTTAATTACTTTGGTAGAATCTAGTGCTGTCCATGGCCATGAAACTAAAACCATAGTGCCACATCTTACTAAACTGAATGATGTAGCCATCCTATTTGCACATGATGAGAAAATTTGCTACTATTATATCCTGAAATTATTTCCGTTCTCATTAAAGGGTGATGCTAAATCTTGGTACAATACTCTTGCTCCTGCTTGGGTGTGTAGTCCCCAGGATATGATTTATTACTTCTCTGAAAAATATTTAGGACACTACAGGAAACATGTAATTTGCCATCTGTGGATCAGAGACGGCAAAGACCTAAATCCAGACGGCAAAGATTTTGCCGTCAGGAAGCAGCCGGCAAAGTCAAACGATAAAGATAAGTCGGCAAAGAATACTTTGCCGTCAGCTTTCCATCAGACAGACGGCAAAGACTTTGCCGTCAGCTAAACTATGGCTTTGCCGTAAGCCTTTCTATTAACAGACGGCAAAGTGAGTGGATTTGCTGTGAGTCGTTCTATTAACAGATGGCAAAGTGAGCAGAGTTGCCGTCAGTCGTACTACACTACAGACGACAAAGTGAGCAGAGTTGTCGTCAGCCTTTCCACACTATAGAAGGCAAAGATTTCTTTTTTAGTTTAAAAAAAAAATACACTTGGCACATGAACATCAAAACAAACATGAACGACTAGAGCAGAATTCTGCTCCAACATTCTCCATAGATCAATTTACAAAATTTACAGATCTGAAACACATGAACATGAACATTTTCCATAGACCGAATTGCAAAACTCTGGTACAACTTCTGTATATATCAATATACAGAGAAGATTTACAGACAAATATTTTTTCGAGAGCGAGAGAGTGGTGGATCGGGCGCAGCCCTCCTCTTGCGCGGAGGCGCGGGGTAGCCCAGTCAGCAGCCGCGTGAGCCTTCCTCTTGCGCGGGGGCTCGGTGTTCGGCGCTGCTCCCTGCGGCGGCCGGTGAGGCGAGTGGCGGCAGCGGCCGGTGAAGCGAGCAGCATGCAGCAGCAGCCGGTGAGGTGGAGGCAGCGAGGTGGTGGCCGATGAGGTGAGCTGCAGGAAGGGCAAGAGGTCGTGGCCAGCGAGATGGTGGCCAGCGAGGTGAGCTGCAGGACGGGGAAGAGGTTGTGGCCGGCGAGGTGGATGCCCGGGCAAGGTGAGGGGCGGGGCGAGGGAGAGGTGGTGGCCGGCGGGGGTGGCCGGCGGGGCGAGCTGCGCCGACGGCCTGTGGGGCGAGGGCGCCGGCCTCCTACGCGTGGAACAGAGAGGGATCGGGGAAGATAAGGAGAGAGATGAAGTAGGAGAGAGATACAGGAGGATAAGGGAGTGGTGGGGGTGGGCTGTCCGGCGTGGTGGGTGGGGACATGGGGCAGGGCACGTGGTGGGTGAGGACATAGGGCAGGGCACGTGGTGGGTGGGTGTGTGTGGTGGAGATCATGGCCCGGTGTGATGTGCGTGTGGAGTAGATTTTGCCAGGTCATCGATCCGTGGACTCAATCCGTGTGCTGTGTTTTTTCTTTGCCGTCTGTGTTTAATTTTACAGACGGCAAATACCACACTTTGCCGTCTATAATGGAAAATACAGACGGCAAAGACTTTGCCGTCTGCCTTTTCCATTATAGACAGCAAAGTGAGCTCTTTGTCGTCTGAAAAAAAAACACAGACAACAAAGTAGTTTTGCCGTCTGCCTTTTTCATTACAGAAAGCAAAGTGTGCTCTTTGCCGTCTGTAAAAATAAACGTAGATGGCAAAGTATCTTTGCCGTCAGTCTTTCTTTGCCATCAGCAACTGTCGGCAAAATTTGCCTTTGTCGTCTTTCCCGACAAAATGCTGACGGCAAAGAACAGTACTGACGGCAAATCTTCTATTTCCTATAGTGGGAGCTGGTGTTAGTGTTATGCATTTCTCTTTATATAAAAGACTTGATTTGAATAAACTCACACCTACTGAAATATCCTTTCAAATATCTGAAAAATCAACTACCATACCTATCGGTATTTGTGAGGATGTTCCCGTTGTTGTTGCAAGCATTACTATCTTAACTGACGTTATTATACTTGATATGTCTGAGGACGACAACATGTCGATTATCCTTGGGAGACCCTTTTTGAATACTGCAGGGGTTGTTATTGATTGTAATAAAAGCAAGGTCACCTTTCATATCAATGGTAATGAGCATACAGTGCACTTTCATAAGAAACAATTCCAAGTGAATGGTATAAATATTATTGAAAGATCTCCGGCACTCACTATTGGAAGTTTCCAAATCCCTCTACCTACTGCCAAAAAATATGATATACTTATTGTGGGCATATCCCCATTGAGGTAACCTAGTGTTTTACGAAAGTTCTTTGGTTTCATGCCAATCGAAGGTGGTTGTTAATAAGACTTGATCAACCTTATTAATGGATCATTTTTTAGAGGTATGAAGTTGATGAATTTAGTAGGCACTACCTTCTATCCCTACCTTTTATTTTCTATTTTTCTTAGTTCAATAAAAATAAAATGTCATACTTTTTCTATTTACTGTTTTTCCCGTGCAAAATGACCCACAAATAAAAGTGCTTAGAATGCCCTAAAAATTTAACACAATTTTGTCTGAATATTTCCAAATTTTTAGTGCAAATAGCATCACAGGGGGGTGCACCAAGTGGGCACAACCCACCTGGGCGCGCCAACAGCCCTAGGTGCGCCCTGGTGGGTTGTGGGCCCCTCACTTATATCTTTAGCCCATGTCATCTCCTACCTCGAGAAAAAAATCACCAATTCTCTCTCTCTCTCTCTCTCATGTTCTTGCTCTCAAACCCGCGGATTTCGATCTCTTTGCTTGAAGCTCTATTTCCAAAACTGTTTTGAGGGATTACTACTTGGTATGTGAGTCCTCCATTGCTCCAATTAGTTTTTGCTTCAGTGGTTTGTATTTTGAATAACCAGCTACTCTTGGTGCTGCTGTAGATGAGCTTGCATGTTAAATTCTTAGAGTTCTAAGTAGTCTGAATGCTCAATATGGCCTCTATGCATGCTTATGAGTAGTTGCTATTAATCTTATGAAGTTTGGTTGACAAAATTTTGTGGACCAATTTTTTTAGAAATTGTACGCAAATAAATGTACCTATTTGGAAGGAGTTCTTTGAGGAGGAGGTCCTTGGAAGGATCATCCAATAGTGGTTGGATACGTCAGTCTTAAGTTGAACAAAGCACAAGCTCAATATGAGAGGCCGCTATCAAATCATGCTGATGGTTGTGCAATGAGTTCATGGTGAGTGCATGTATTAAAGAAGAACTTGAGCAATATATTCATAATGCCGAGCTTGGTCCCTACATCGAAGATAAGTGCAACCAACATCTCAGCCTCACAGAAACATTTACTAAAGAATTTAAATTCTATCCTCATGAGTCTAGAGTTTTGTTTAAACTTTATGATAGTCCATTTACCTTGCCTCTAGAGATGTTTTCTAATATCTGCAAAATTCCATTTTGGGGTCCGCTAGACGAACCACCACGATCAGAGTATGAGACATTCCTGACTAGTCTTTGTTATGGATAGGATAGAGGAGTGACACAAGGTAGAATAAAAAGCATTCACTTTCCATCAATTCAATACTTTGCACTGTTTAATGGCAAATGTATCATAGGCAAATGGGACTGTAGTACACTGTGTGCTCCTGACTTGAGCCTCATACACACCGCCCTCACCGCTATCCAATGTTATAACCTTGGAGCGGTTGTTTTACGCAGATTGCAACACAACGCTGGTAGTGGTTATTTTTATGGTGGGATTTATGTCTCACGATTAGCAAGGGAGCTCCGTGCTTCTCTTTGGCCTAATGATCCTATTTTACCTACTCAGTACTTACACTCTGAGGCTATGAAGCGTCATAAGTTCCTTAAAGGAAAAATCGATAACTACACTTATTACTTGAGGTTCAATAAAGATTCCAGTGTGCATACATTTTTGCCTGCACCTATTCTCTTTCCTTTTCAGAGCAAAAGAAGATATTATGTTTCTAAGAGTGAGGCTCGTGCACACAACACGGAGGTCGCGGCTGCTCGGCAGGCTGAGGTGGTTGCACCAAGAGCCTCCATGAGCTACCACTCTAACTACTATGCATGCCGCAGATGATGATTACCAAGCTAGGCCAAAATCCTAAGCTTGAGGGAGTACGTGTTTCCAGCGACATTATATTCATGTTCACACATTTCATTCCAGTTGTTGGTGTTCCCACTTTTTCATTGTATTATCCGTGCTAGATATATTTTTCTCGCTTTCTTTTTGTATGTTTGAAAAACTTCGAGAAAACCCCAAAACATTTCCTGTCTCTTTTTAGTTTTTCTTTCTAGTTTAATCAGCTGTAGTACTAAAAGAAAACCCAAAAAAGATTTCTCTTTTCTTCTCTTTGTTTGTTG
>LR738715.1:202136487-202158060 GCA_902687465.1 Secale cereale | reverse complement strand
TCCGGGGGTGGCGAGGGCGGCGGAGGGTCAGGGGCGGCGGCCGGTGAGGAGAGAGTGGGGGGGTTGGGGGAGGGGAAAGAGGGGCGGGGGTGAGGGGCGGGGCGCTGTTAGGGGCAGTTATATGGTGTTTTCTTTGCCGTCCGCTGGCAGACGACAAAGAATCTTTGCCGTCTGCTAGCAGACGGCAAGGAGTTGGCTGATGGGAAAGATAATATTTGCCATCAGCCATTTCTTTGTCATCTGCTTTCTCGTGGCTGACGGCAAACACCTTCTTTGTCGTCCGCTAGCACACGGCAAAGAACTGACAGACGGCAAAATCCCTGATTCCAGTAGTGGCTAAGCGGGTTATTCTCATAATGTGTGTTTATTCAACTGTCCTTGCACGAGAGGGGCGATAATAGGGATTCCCTATCCCGAATTCAATAGGAAAAAAGACTTACACATAATCAAACAAAACTCCTACGGAGTAAAACCTTTGCTTTATCGCTTGGGAACTGCCACTAATGTGTTTAGCATGGAAGATATTGATAACTTTTGGTCATGACGTAAATAGGAAGGGTGCATTTCTCAAAATTATATTTATCTTTTTCTTAAAACTTTGAGCTCTAGCAGCGTCGTATCTACTTTTCCTAATGCTTTTCCTCTTGATTTGGACTCTAATTTGCATGATTTGAATGAAACTAACCCGTACTGACGTTGTTTTCCGCCGAACTACCATGTGTTGTTTTTGTGTAGAGGTAAAAGTTCTGGGAATGGAACAAAACTTTTTGGAAAATTATTTCAGAATAAAATAAAAATACTGGAGCCAAGAACCACCAGAGAGGGCCCTGGGTGAGCACAACCCACCAGGGCGCGCGCCCCCTCGAGGCGCGCCCAGGTGGGTTGTGCCCACCTGGTGGCCCCGCAGAGCATGAGTCCAACTCCATAAATACCTATTTTCCTTTGAAAAAAACCAGGGAGGAAGAATTATCTCATTTCGCAAGACGGAACCGCTGCCACCTCCTGTTCTTCATCGGGTGGCCAGATCGGGAGTCCGTTTGGGGCTCCGGAGAGGGGGATCTTCGATCTTCATCATCACAAACCCCCCTTCATCCCCGATTTCATGATGCTCTCCACGGGGAGTGTGTAATTCCTTCGTAGGCTCGCTGGTCGGTGAGGACTGGGATGAGATTCATCATGTAATTGAGTTAGTTTTGTTAGGGCTTGATCGCTAGTATCCATTATGTTCTGAGATTGATGTTGTTATGACTTTGCCATGCTTAATGCTTGTTAGTTTGGGCATGGGTGCCATGAACTTAGATCTGAACCGTTTATGTTTTCACCATTATATCTATGTTCTAGATCCAATCTTGCAAGTCATATTCACCCATTATGTGTTATGATCTGTAAACCCCGGAGTGACAATATTCGGGATACTTTCCGGTGATGACTGTAGTTTGAGGAGTTTATGTATTCACGATGTGTTAATGCTTTGTTCCAGTTCTCTATTAAAAGGAGGCCTTAATATCACTTATTTTCCTTATGGACCCCGCTGTCATGGAAGGGTAGAACAAAAGATGGCATACAAATTCTTTCCAGAAGCACGTATGACTATTTACGGAATACATGCCTACATTATATTTATGAACTGGAGCTAGTTTTGTATCGCCCTAGGTTATTACTATTATATTATGAATATCAACCAACAAATCACTGATCCAATGCCTACGAATTTCCTACATATTGTTCTTGCTAAGTTACTACTGATGTTGTTACCGTTACGACTGCTACAAAATCATTGCTATCACTGTTACCGTTACTACTGCTGTTACCACTACTATTAAAACTATAATACTACTTTTCTACTGATCACTTTGCTGTAGATAATTAATCTCCAGGTGTGACTGAAATTGCAGTTGCTAATACTTGCACATATTCTTTGGCTCCCCTTATGCCGAATCTATAAATTTGGTTTAAATACTCTACCCTCGAAAACTATTGCGATCCCCTATACTAGTTGGTTATCACGGCGCACCATCCCACAAGGGGCTGGGCGGACCCAAAGTCCCGCTCCCATGTTGCTAGAGGAGTTGGGGCGCCCCCTAGGGCTGCCGCCCCCTTTGCCTTGGGGGCCCAGGCTCCTTGGGGGAGGCGCCCAAAACCCATCTAGGGTTGCCCCTTGTGGCTTCCCCCTAGGGCGCCCCTCCCTCCTCCCTTCCCCCTATATATATAGAGGAGGGGAGAGAGGGCAGCTACACCCCATCTATGCCATGGCGCTGCCCTCCCTCTCCCTCGTAGTCCTTCTTTTTCTCCGTAGGGTTTGGTGAAGCCCTGCTGAGATTTGTCCACCACCACCGACGCCACTCCATCGTGCTGCCGGAGGACTCGAGCTACTACTCCACCAGCGCTCGCTGGATTTAGGAGGTGAAGGCATTATCAAGCCGTACGTGTGTTGAACACGGAGGTGTCGTCCGTCCGACACTTGGATCGGGAGTTCGCGGGGGATCGTGAAGACGTTCGACTACATCAACCACATTTCTTAACGCTTCCGCTTAGCGATATACAAGGTATGTAGATCCAATCTCTCATCTCGTAGATGATCATCTCCTAGATTGATCTTGGTGAACATTCCCAAGTAGTGGTATTAGAGCTA
Organism: Secale cereale; assembly: GCA_902687465.1. Classification (NCBI taxonomy): domain Eukaryota; kingdom Viridiplantae; phylum Streptophyta; class Magnoliopsida; order Poales; family Poaceae; genus Secale; species Secale cereale. Next base: position 202,155,428 of record LR738715.1, on the reverse strand, counting down.
GGTCTATGCATAGATGACATCGCGAGTAGAACACAAGGGAGTTTGACGTGTTGATATTCAGATTGCTTCCTTCCTTAGTCATAGTTTGATTCAGTGGTATTGTGGGATGAAGCGGCCCGGACCAACTTTACATGTCCACGTACATGAGACCGGTTCCATCAAGTGACATGCAACTTGATTGCATAAAGATGGCTAGCGGGTGTCTGTCTATCCCACCTTAGTTGTATCGCATTCGACAAAGGTGGTCCTTGTAGCAGGTTGAATAGCAACTTGAGTATCACCATTGTGGCTTTGTGTAGGTAAGAACGGTTCTTACTAGTCACACATAGCAGCCAGATAAAACATGCAACAACAAATTAGAGGACAAATAACTCGTTTTTGCAGGGTATGTTATGATATGATATGGCCAAAGACATGATGAGATATATTTGATGTATGAGATGATCGTGTTTGTATAGATTATCACGACTTGCATGTCCATGAATACGGCAACCGGCAGGAGCCATAGAGTTTTCTTTAATTATTGTATGACCTGCGTGTCAATCATTAAGCGTTATGTAATGCTTTACTTTCTCGCTAAGCGGTAGCAATAGTTGTATAAGCATGGTTGGTGTGACAACCCCGATGGTGACAGGATGATGGAGATCATGGTGTCATGCATGTGACGATGGAGATCATGTCGTTGCTTTGAGGATGGAGATCAAAAGCACAAGATAATGGCCATATCATGTCACTTATGATTTGCATGTGATGTTAATCCTTTTATGCATCTTATTTTGCTTAGGACGACGGTAGCATTATAAGGTGACCCCTCACTAAAATTTCAGGATAAAATTGTGTTCTCCCCAAGTGTGCACCGTTGCGAAAGTTCTTCGTTTCGAAGCACCACGTGATGATCGGGTGTGATAGACTCTACGTTCGCATACAATGGGTGCAAGCTAGTTTTGTACATTCGGAACACTTGGGTTAAACTTGACGAGCTTAGCATGTATAGACATGGCCTCGGAACATAAGAGACCGAACGATCGAACATGAGTCATATATTAGATATGATCAACATGGAGGCGTTCACCATTGAACCCACCTCATCTCACGTGTTGATTGGACTTTGGTTGTTGAATTTGGATCATGTTACACTCGTACAACAAGAGGGATGTTGATTTGAGTGGGAGTTCTTAAGTAATATGATTAATTCATTATCATGAACAATAGTCTAAGTTGTCTTTGCAAATTACATTGTAGATCAATGGCTCGCGTAGTAGTTCCCCCGAATTTCAATGTGTTCCTAGAGAAAGCTAAGCTGAAAGAAGATAGAAGCAACTTTGTGGACTGAGCTCTTAATCTAAGGATTATCCTCATGGCTGCCCAAAAGGTTTATGTCCTTGAGGCACCGCTTGGTGCGCCACCCCCTCATGCGTCTGTGGACGTTAAGAATGCTTAGCAGTCGCGTTTTGATTACTAAATAGTTCAGTGTGCCTTGTTGTATGGCTTAGAACCGAGACTTTAAAGGCATTTTAACGTCATGGAGCATATGAGATGTTCCAGCAGTTGAAGTTTAATTTTGTGAAGAATTCCCGGATCGAGAGGTATGAGACCTACGATAAGTTCTATACAAGCAAAATGGAGGAGAACAGTTATTTCAGTGAGCACATACTCGGAATGTCTGGGTATTAGAACCGTCTGGCTGAGTTGGGAGTTGAGCTCTCACCTGAGGCGATCACTGACAGAGATCTTCAATCACTGCCACCTAGCTACAAGAGCTTTGTGTGGAACTATAACATGCAAGGGATGACTAGGTTAGTCTCCGAGCTATTCACGATGCTGAAAGTCATGGAAGTAGACATCCATAAGGAGCATCAATGTTGATGGTCAATAAAAGCACTAGTTTCAAGAAGAGCAAGGTAAAGAAGGGATACTTCAAGAAGAGTGGCAAAATGGCTGCCCCTCCCGTGAAGAAACTCAAGGCTGGACCCAAGCCGGAAACTGAGTGCTTCTATTGCAAGGGAACTGGCCACTGGAAGCGTAATTGCCCCAAGTATCTGGCCGACAAGAAAGGGGCAACAAAGGTACATATGATATACATTTTATTGATGTGTACTGACACCTCTCCAACGTATCTATAATTTTTTATTGTTCCATGCTATTATATTATCTGTTTTGGATGTTTTATATGCATTAATATGATATTTTATATTATTTTTGGACTAACTTGTTAACCTAAAGCCCAGTGCCAGTTTCTTATTTTTTCCTTGTTTTTGAGTTTCGAAGAAAAGGAATACCAAATGGAGTCCAAACGGAATAAAACCTTCGCGATGATTTTTCTTGGACCATAAGACACCCAGGGGACTTGGAGTCCAAGTTAGAGGAGCCACGAGGTGGCCACAAGGGTGGAGGGCGTGCACAGGGGGGTAGGGCGTGCCCCCTACCTTGTTGGCCCCTCGTGACCCCCCTCACCTACTTCTTCCACCTATATATTCCCAAATATTCCCAAACCTCATAACAAGCCACGAAACCACTTTTCCGCCGCCGCAACCTTCTGTACCCGTGAGATCCCATCTAGAGGCCTTTTTCGGTATTCAGCCGGAGGGGGATTTGACCACGGAGGGCTTCTACATCAACACCATTGCCCTTCCAATGAAATGTGAGTAGTTTACCACAAACCTAAGGGTCCATAGCAAGTAGCTAGATGGCTTCCTCTCTCTCTCTCTTTGATTTCTCAATACCATGTTCTCCTTGATGTTCTTAGAGATCTATCCGATGTAATCTTCTTTTGCGGTGTGTTTGTCGTGATCTGATGAATTGTGGATTTATGATCAGCTTATCTATGAATATCATTTGAATCTTCTTTGAATTCTTATATGCATGATTTGTATCTTAGTAATTCTCTTAAACTTATCGGTTTGGTTTGGCCAACTAGATTGGTTTTTCTTGCAATGGGAGAAGTGCTTTGCTTTGGGTTCAATCTTGCAGTGTCCTCACCCAGTGAAAAAGTAGGGGTAGCGAGGCACGTATTGCATTGTTGCCATCGAGGATAAAAAGATGGGGTTTTCATGATATTGCTTGAGTTAATTCTTGTACATCATGTCATCTTACTTAAAGTGTTACTCTGTTCTTCATGAACTTAATACTCTGGATGCAGAATCGTTGCGGTCTACTTGACACGGACGTGCACTACAGAAAAATACACTTCCGTGATGATACGTGTTTGTCACAGTAGGTCACGTTTTCTGTCATGCATGTACATCCATGACAATTTATGACAGAATCAAGATAGTCATACATGTGCTATCGTAGAAGTGTTCCATGACATTACCAAAATTATCATCACGGAAGTGTCCACTTCCATGACGATAAATCGTGCGACATAGAAGTGCTTTCGTCAAGGGTGACTGACACGTGGCATCCACCGTAACAAAACGCCGTTAAGCTATCGGGTCCGGTTTTGGATCCGATAACCCGTTAACAGCCCCGACCAATGGGGATTTTCCACGTGTAAAATCATCATTGGCTGGAGGAAACACGTGTCGGCTCACCGTTGGGACATATGTTATCCATTCATTGGACCCAAAGCGCCTATGATACATCGACACGTGGCAAGACCCAACAGAGGCCCATTCCTGTGAAAAGGCCGGCCCGTTTGACTTGGTCAAAAGGTGGCGGGCCGGCCCACGGCAAGCCCGTGAACGGCATGTTCGCATATAGCCCATTTACAGCCCGCTAACCCAAGGCCCGTTTACGGCCTATCCGAATTAGGCCCAGTAGCTTCATTTGGGCCATCCAATATAATTCCAGCCCATTTTAACTTCCGGCCCATGTATAGCCCATGACGTCTTTCGACCCATATGAGGCCCTTATTACTCTTGGCCCATTAACGGCCCGTGGTAAAACTGGCCCGTAATGAACAGTGTATCACTTTATACCCATTAACGGCACGTTGTGAAACTGGTCAGTAATGAATAGTGTATCATTTTATACCCATTAACGGCCCATTATTTCGTTGGGCCGTTTCCAGCCCATGTTATCTTTTGGCATTCTCTGGGCCCATTTATTCTTGGGCTCATTTCCACATTCGTTTACTTATGGCCTGTTACTGTCATTTTCTGCTTGTGGGCCAAATTCTGCCCATGGTTACAGTCGGCCCGTTTGTGGCCCGATAATACGTTGTGCCGTTTTCATGTCAAAAAAACCGGTTGGGCTGTTTTCATAGAGTTATCAAATACGGCCTATTAACGGCCCGTTATTGTCCACGAATAGTACGCCCCATAGAAGGCCCATGGATCCTACGGGCTGTAAAAGGCCCATGAATCGTAAACACATGCATGAAGTGCTTTCACCCCGGGTACACACATGCATGCACTTACTCCACTCCGTAGTACTACATCGAGAGAAATTTGCGGTTACCACGCCCTAATTAATTGAGCATTAAACCAAACGCGTCTAAAGTATCTCTGGTGGTGGAAATGCATTGAGAGAAATGCATCATAATGAAGCGTGCCATGTAAACTGTGATGGAGGGAGGAGTAGTATGAAGGTGCAAAACCAAGTACGAGTACTGCCAGTCGGTCAATGCACCTCCTCTTGGCATATCACTGACATGTGGGATCGGAGTGTGAGCAAACCGATCTTAATTGACGGCAAAATTGCCAACCCGCCGTTCCTTGAGAGAGACGAGGAGCGAGAACACACAGACGGGCTTGCACGAAGGCCAAGATATATTCGAGCATGGTTGATCGATTTCATCATTACATGTTGGGCTGCCATTTTCCGCCCTTCTCCGGAATAAATGTGTACTTTATTAGAGATTAAGAAAAATAAGAGTACAGAGGCTCCACCATGCGGTTCTAGTAGTAGTACTACTCGTACTACTAAACCTTGCGCTTGGCTCTTCGCCTCTTCGTGAAGTCGAACAATGATGGTACTCCGCATGTTCGGTACTACAGTGTATTCTTGTGGCAATCTGACACCGAATTAACTGATGCATGTCCACTGCCTGGGCGAGGGTACGTTGCATTAATAAAAAGGCGTAAGCGAGCTTCACCTTGTCCTACAAGCTTCTCCTCGTTCTGCGAGTTGATGGGACACACCAACAAGAAGTGCTAGTCCATACTCCCCCCTTTCCGGTTAATATTGCTTAATATTTTTTGCAGGTAAATGAGAGAGCTTTATTCATATACAAGCATTCTTAGGACGATCAGCCAAGACACTGGGCACTAGGAAGCGAGGTACCCCACAAAAAATAAGTAGGAAGCGAGGTGTTTCATCAAGCCAGCTCTCGGCCGCATTCAAAGTGCAGCAAGCACGGTTCGCACAAAGATGCGCCGCAAGGTTTCCTCGCCTGTTTACATGCTGAATAACGAAAAAAGAGGAAATATTACCGAGCGCTCCTATTTGTAACAAGATATGAGCCAGAATTAAGTGAGAATTGTGGCGAGTGTTCCATGCAATCAACTTCCATTATCACATGTGAGAACCCTCGAAGAGAACCAAATGTGTTGAAGATTGCTTTATCACATTTTTAAAATATAATAAGAGTGCAGACGCTCCTCCATCCGGTTCCTAGTACTAGTATAGTACCTCTATAAACTATATTAGTAGTACTAGTAGTACTAGTACTAGTAAACTTTGCGATTGGCTGTTCACCTCTTCGGGAAGTGCAACAATAATAGTACTACTAGTATAGTGTATGCTTTTGGCAATCTGACACCGAATTAACTGTTGCACGTCCACCTCCTGAGCGAAGGACAACTTGCATTAGTCAAAAGTTTCTCCTTGTCCTGCGAGCCACCGCGCGCAAGCTTCTCCCGTCCTGCAAGCTTCTTCTCGTTCGACAAGTTGACGGGACACATCAAAGTAGTGCTAGTCCATACTTCCTCCTCTCCGGTTAATATGGCTTAATTTCAAACGAGATAAATACACTGTCTGTCATTGTATATTTGTAAAAATACGGTCAGTGGACTTCATAATACGCTCATTGCGCTCAATATATACATTTTCCGGTGTTTATACGGTCACTAGCTCACCCTGGCTGAGTATGTGTGTGCATGCACGTGTAGGTTGAGCACTTGAGCATGACCATGTGTGTTCCGTCGTATGCTCGAACATGCATGCATTAGGGCGTCGCGCGTGCTTTTGGTTCCATGTGTACGTGTGACTGTTGCATACACGTAGGGGGAGTACGTGTAGGGGCCACTAAAGGAGCGGTCAAATCACACAGTAAGTTAGTCGGAAGAAGCAACCATCATTTCACTCTTCAATGACACGTACGCAATATAAAATGGTTGATATGGAGAGAAAAAGAAAACCACAATATATACACTAGCAGGAGCCTAAGCTACAAGCCTGCTTGCTTGGGTTGCTGTCTTCACAAGCATAGAACGATGGTGGCCACACCACTGGTCACATATCCGGTCTGATCCCGCAGCTGGGGGAAGAGAACAATGTTCTATGTAGATGCGGTCGACATCGGCGAGGGAGAAAATCCACAGTCGGTATGTCCCAATCGAGGGTCACCGCGGTATGGGTCGATGCCCTGTCCCAACCGCCCTTCTAGCTACAGCCCGACGTCCGTTTCAAAAATATTAGTGCATGTCAACAAAAATTATACAAGTATCGTTGTTCCGTTTCGAAAAAAACATATAAGTTGTTACTCAAACAGACACAAAATATCCAACAGACACAAAATATCCATTCAACTGTTCAAAATTACTTTCATTGATGATCTGATGTCGAGGTAATTGCTGCATCGCCACCAAAACCCACCATCTCTTAAGCTAAAGTAGACCGAGCTAACCCTATATTATCATATTACTAAGATAAACAGAAGGCACTGTAGAATCATTTAGGACGTGAGCTTGTCAATCTGAATGTGGAGGGACACCAGCTTAGCCCCGGCCAGTAGCTTGGGCGGAACTATGAAGAAGGTCAGCTCCTGCAAGGCGACGTCGCCGGGATCCCTGCTGCTTGTCACCACCATTTCCACCTTGATGGCGTCGGTCCTGCCTTTGGGCTCCCCCGGCAGGCCGTTCACCCACAGCTTGGCCACGTAGTGCGGCAGTGGGGCGCCCCCGCTCGGATATAGACGACCGACACATCGATAGGCGCGCCTATGTAGAGCATGCTGCCCACCAAGAAAAACGTGCGGCCGTCCTCTCCGCGAAGAGCAAGGGCTATGGCTCCAACAGTGGCACTTGCAGCTGGAGCGCCTTGCCGTACTAGATCCTGTGCACAGGCATGGGATGCACGGTGCTGATGTGGTGGGAGAGCACTGGCGGTGGGCCTTCGTAGCCGTAGACGGGCACGGGGCATTTGCAGGGCGCGAGCGAACACACACTCTGGTGATCGGCGAGCTTGTGGTAAGTGACGTAGAGCCCACAGCCTTCGTGCGGGCACTCCACCCTCACCGAGGAGAGGATGGCGTCCACCGCCATGTTCTGCACGTCGAAGCCACCACCGCGCTCGCACTTCTAGCACTGCCGCTGGTTCCTGGGGCGCTCGACGCGGCAGTCCGCGCAAGCCTGGTGCCCTCCCTTGCACTCCACAAATTAGTCGAACAACACATCAATCAAGAAACCTGCACCTTGCTCGATCAGCCGAATGGACGAGGTGTATTCGAACCTCATACACTAGAGGCTTCAAGGGGCGGAGGCACAAGGGGCAGTGGAGCAAGGTGGGGTTCATCGAGACCATAGAGAGCTCCATCGCCGGGTCCTGTTCCGTCTGCATGATCTCGCGCTCCTCGTGCACAACCATCTCCCGCTTTATTAGGCCCGGGGCATTACAAAGCTTTACCGTCACATATTCATACTACTTCAAGGTGCATTAAATCAACACATGCTCGTATGAAAAGGAGAGGCATGGCATGCATGCATGCATGCATTGTAATTAATGCATATGTAAACACAAATTATTGAAATATATCGAGTGTAGTGCTTTGATGTGTCGCATCAACTCGTACAAGACCGAGAAGTTTGATTACTACAACACCCTCTCGCCTTAACCGCGCCTACCTTTGGCTGCATGATAGGTGGGCCACCGACCTGTTGGGCCCACCTGTCCTGGATGCAAAGGCAGGAGCACTAAGTCAATGAAGCTGTGTCCCTCCCTCGCCCATGAGCGTGGTGGCTGGTAGGACTAGGAGAAGCTTTCGTTCACCACATACTCTCCCTCCCGTACGTAGTGGACATGCAGCAGTTCAATCGGCGTCAGATGGCCAGAAGCATACTGTAGTACTCCCCCACTACAGTAGTACTCCCAAAGAGGCGAAGACCCAAGCGTAGCCTGGACGCTCGTGTGGCAGTTTCATGTGTAGAGTAGTCTAGGATAGCGTGTACCATGCTTGTAAGCTTAAAATCGTTGGGCTGAGCCCACTATTGTAGTACTAGCTCCGTCCGGAAATACTTGTCATCAAAGAATATAAGGGGATGTATCTACATGTATATTAGTTCTAGATACATCTTTTTTTTATCCATATTGATGACAAGTATTTTCGGACGGGAGGAGTACTTGCTAGTATAGCCCTGTAAACCAGAAAGGAGTATTTGCCTTTCTAGAGATTTCAACAAGTGACTAGACTACACCGAGACGGAGTACATATGGAGCAAAATGAGTGAATCTACACCATAAATAAATACGTAGTTCTATCATTTTCCTCTCGGCCTTGGTCGCGGTGCACAATATTGAGTATACTAGTACTATCATCTTGAAATTTACGAAGTCACAATAGGCACCTCGTCGTCGACGGGGACGTCTCCTGACACGCGATAGACGCGAGCGGCAGTCGCCTCAATAGGTGCTTGAATGCCAATGAGGGAGATGGTAGCGGTTCCCGAGACGTTGAACGGTCAATGATGCATCCTCAAATTACTCTACATGAAGAGGGAATTAATTGGAGAAGCAGAATAGAGCCAGCACGATGTGAATGCAACAGAGTTTGGATTCTCATATAAAGGCGCGCCACCACTCCAATCCATCTACTCCTTAGTCTATGCGCAACACTGCTCACTCCAATCCGAGACCAAGTGACCAGAAGCCAGAAGCACCTATGGAGGCGATGGACGCGAGCGGCAGTCGTGCCAAATCATCCAAGGCGCCGGCATGCGACCCCGCACCGCACAGCGTTTCTAGATGGTGCTGGCGACCGTCGGCGTCGTAGCCCTCGCCGAAGCCGGCTTCGCCTCTTGCATGGACGACATGATGGTCAACTCCATCTGTAAGTTCTCCGCCGTGAAGAAGCACGCAGACGACCTTGCCGTACTGCTCCAGCCCGCGCGCCCAGGCTCCTCATTGTCAGCCACCCTCATCGACCTCCATGGTGATGAACTCTTTCAAGCCCTGGTGGCCCTGCAGTTGCCGGAGGTCGCGATGAAGAATGTGCTCCTCGAGGTCGCGCTCGTCGCGTAGCGCCTCGCCATGCAAGAAACCGTCGAACTGCACATCCACGTCTACGAGGAAATCGTCTACATAGGCCACTACAAGGCCAGCGAGGACAGAAAGACGTTGGCCTTCTTCCAGCGGCTGGAATCTTTGGACGCCGTTGTTCAGAAGCACGTCGACCTGGCCATGAAAGCCGTTGCTACTTAGCCGCTGTTCGGTGGGCCGGCGCCTTGAGTCGAGGAGGTGGACGTCGTCTATGGATGCATCTCTTCTTCTTGCCTCCTATAACCAGCACTGCATCACCTCGTGGCCTTAATGTTTTATTAGTATAGAAGTACATGGCATTTTTATTCAGTAGTAAATTTTTCACTGTGAGGTGGGGCCGCAGTTGAGCAAACCGACCATCGGCAAATCCCCACCCCGCCCAACGGGCGTCGGCTGAGTTTTGAATTAGAAGAGAGAAACGAGGGAGAAGAGCTAGCTGTAGCACATACGCTGTTGTCAGATGGGACTCGCGTTGATAGAATAGGAGTACTGAGCACTCATACCTCTTTTTTTTAGGGAAAAAGCAGTCGTATGTCTAGTACTACCACTAGTTAGGTGCGTGCGACCTATACGTGTCATCACTTTAGGTCTCCGTTTCGAACCGCAGCTACGCTTCACCGTACATATTTTTTCATGCATTTATCCTCCTATATGTACTCCTAGGCTATTTCCACGTCCTCCCTTTCGCAGACATGTGGGACATAGAGCATCTGGGTCGTAGTACATGCACGACTCGGAGCATATGCCGGGGTACTTTACATTTCAGACCTCACGAAATACATGCAGACCCCCCGCGGAAGAATATATAAATAAATGAATTACTACATGAAACCAAATTATTCTCGTAGAAACCAAAGCATGTTCATTAAATTTTAGACATAACACGTTTATAAAAAACTACCGGACCTAAACCAGTCCAAGGGCCTCTTTGATTCGTAGGATACTGAAACACATAAATGGGGAAAGTATGATGGCGATGAACTAAGACGAGAACAACCCTACTAACTCAGTTAGAGGTTAGAGTTAGATTCTAACCCTGTACTAACTCTAAACCAAAGAGGTGTATGGATGGCAGGGTTAGATTGACAATAAATGTTCTTTCTCAATCACTGCGCAACACTGCTCACTCCAATCCAAGACCAAGTAACCAGAAGCCAGAAGCACATATGGAGGCGATGGTCGCGAGCGGCAGTCGGCTATGCCAAATCATCCAAGGCGCCCCCTGCGGCCCCGCATCGCGCAGAATTTCCAAACGGTGCTGGCGACCGCCGGCGTCGTAGCCTTCGCCTCTCGCATGGACGACATGATGTTCAACTCCATCCGCAAGTTCACCGCCATCAAGAAGCATGTAGCGAAAGCTCCTACTAGTCCTGCCAGCCACCACGCTCATGCGCGAGGGAGGGACGCAACTTCACTGACTTATTGCTCCTGCCTTTGCGGCTATGACAGGTGGGCCCAACTGGTTATTGGCCCACCTGTCATGCAGCCAAAGGCAGGTGCAGTTAAGGCACCGGAGCTCAGTCCGCTAGGGAGAGGGCGTTGTAGTAATCAAACTTCTCGGTCTTGTACGAGTTGACGTGACACATCAAAGCACTGCACTCGATATAAGTCTTTTTACACATTTCTAATGGACTACCACAAACGGATGTATGTAGACATATTTTGCTTCGTATGTAGTCACTTGTTGCAATCTCTAAAAACACTTATATTTGAAAATGGAGGGAGTACAATGCATGCATGCATGCCGTGACTTCCCTTTTGATACTTGCATGTGTTGATTTTATGCACCTTGCCAAATTTTGACTATAAATTTAACTAACCAAATTTTCATGCATGTCACAAAAAATTACGGGGCTGTTTGGATTGTGACTATGTTTGTCTTATGTTGCCACATTATTTTTCCCACACTTGCAACACTTGCCTAACTTGAGTTGCTCAAATTGTTAGACACACTTTGGCTTGCCTAAGGGAATCTTGCCACCCTTTTTGTGTCTATGACATGTGGGGTTCACTACTAATTAAAAAATTCTTGTCTTAGGTGTGGCTAATAAAAAAGACTTATATATTTAGGAATGGAGGGAGTAGAAAATATAAATAATAATGCATGTTGGGGCAACCCACGTTTCCGAAAATTTTAGCCGTCGGCTTGTTCACAATTTTTACAAGGGGGTGGTTGTTCATTTAATGGATCGACTTGTACCAGACTTGAACGATACAAAGTGCGACCTGGCACACCGTAACACCACTTGGAGCAAGCGGGTAGCTATCTCAAAAAACAATCAACAACTAAAAAACGACGACCTGGCACGTACTACACAATTTTAAACGATTGGTTTGATGGAGTGAAAAAGGAAAACTACCCCACTATGTATATATAGGCCGGAGCCTCCGCGCTTGCTTGCTAGGGTTGCTCTATTCACACACTCTCATCCTCTCCAGATCTAAACAAGATAGGGGTGCTAACACTATCTTTCTCCCTTCAAAAAACACTGTATTTCTATCCTCACCACTGGTTACGGATCCAGACGTATCCCCCGCAGCCGGTGAAGGGGAGGAGGGGCAGCGTTTAGGCCGTCGTCGACAGCGAGGGAGGAGACCCACTGTCGGCCGCACCGTTATCTCTGGCCGAGCGCCACCGCGGGAGGTCCTCCGATCCCTTCGTCGTTGCCCTAGTGTGGGCAGATCTGGCCTCCCGCCGCCCACCTATCCACATCCCGATGACCTTCAGTTATATCTTCCTTCGAAACCGCCTTAGCTCTACTTCCCCAGCTCGCTACGTCGCTGCATGTGCATCATTTCCTACCTCTTAGCCCCTCTCGATCGGATGGTCCAACGTCACCTTTTTTTCTTCTATTGTTAGAGGTAAAGCTACTTCATGGTGTCGAATCTTGTACTTGGTTCAAACAAGAAATAAAGTGGGGGTGGGAGAATTTAGTATGTAGTACATCGGACTTGGTACAAACAGGAAGGAAAGGGGGTGAAAGTACTACAGACTGGTCATCCAACCGGTCTCTTGGTCGAAAAGGGAAATATAGGGGTAACGCTAAACACAGTGGTATGACCAGGACTTGATTTGCTATCCACATATAGGAGTAGGTGGCTAGAGTGAACAAAAATGGGACCAACCCAGATATGTTTCTTGGATGTTTGTTTCTCGGGGTAACAAACTATGAATCACCACTTTATGCCCCTGTTTAGGTACATGGTGCTGGACTGCTGGTGCACCCACTACCCCATGCCCTTATACCAAATATTTAGATGTTCTTAATCTAATGCCCCTGGTAAAAATGAAGCCATGCCACTGTTATAATCCATGACAATTTTAGCCAAATGTTTTTGTCTGTAATTGTTTAAGACTCTGACTGTTTCCTCTGTAGCTTTTTGTGTAAACAGGGATATCCATTTCACCTGGTTGCTGTTGTGACCTTTTGGTGCACTGCACAAAACTCTTCTTAAAAGAAGTGACTTTTGTGTTGTTTAACTGGAATGTCAGAATGGAACAGTTGGTTCATTTTGGTGGAACAGCACAAAGGGAGATCGGTGTTCCAATCCTCATCATCCATATTGGCACCATAACCTTCCTTTAGGTAAGAATGATATTTAATGCATGTGTTCATCTCTATTTTGCGACTGCCATGAGAAAATAATGCTATTTTTTTACTAGTACACTTGTACTCCCTCACTGACAAAACCAATTCTGAAATAGAGGGCCAATCATGTACTTGGTTTCACCAACTGGTGAGGAGAATGAGAAACAGAGCATGAAGAGCAAGAAGAATAAACAGTGCCAAGGCGATCTTGCTGAAGCCAGAGGCCTCAGTCAAGGCCATTCAAGGGCTCCATCAACGACTACCTTACATGTGAGACGATCCTCCAGGGAGCCCTTCCACTTCTGTTGTCTCACTTAATTAATTAGGAGTACTAAAGTACCACTAATTTATTCCTGCCTAATTTTCCTGTCGGAGTTAAACAAATCTTTAGTAGGACCCTATGCTGAATCATGTACGTGTGTATGTTTGTCTATGGAGGTGAATCATGTGGTGGACCAGGGAGGGAATATTATTAGTGTCATGACATAATAGTGCTATTGTTTTGCATGTCAATTTATTGCCATTGGTTCAATGAGGCAATGTTTTGTGTATTGTCCATCATGAATTTGATGCTACTGTTAGAGTAATATGCTAATGTCTTTCTATCCTTTCTCACTAAGCTAATGAAGGTTTCACCTTGTTCCTACTTGTGCAAACAGGGATCATGTTGTGCCAATCATACATTTTAGTGGAACTACACAAGACAATACAATGAACTGTGTCCCAGTCTTTGCTTTAATTCTGCTGGAAGTTCTTGATAATCTTTCGATATAATCTTAGCACTAGCAAACAAAAGTGATTTCAACCATACATTTGAAGTGCATAAAAATATATACTATTGAGTGATTCTAGTGAGTGCTTTATCATCTCTTATGGGACTACATGAATAAGATTTTTTCCTTAGGTTGGTACGGGCCTAAGGCCTTCATCCATATTAGTTTGCTGTCATCTCTATTTGTATCGTGCTACTGTCATGAGAAACTCTTTTATCTTTGCACGTTAAAGTTTTGCAACCTATGATACATGGCAATTCTTTGAGTGTTGAGCTAATTGGCACTGATTAAATAAACTAATACCTCTCTTTAAGCAAGACTACTATGTTGCTAATTTTACCCATTAAGATAATGAGGGTGCTTCTATTTGTTAGTGTATGTTTCATCAACTAGTCCCACTATTACAGTAATCTCACTCTCTCAATATATGTGCCAACAGGGATGCTCGATTTTAGTGGAACTGCACAAAAACTTTGGGTGCTTCATTACCTCAGCAGCTTCCGTCCTTTCCTGTTAGTCGCTAATCTGGGCCTGCTTTCTTCCTTTGTTGTCAGTCGCTTCACTTATCTCGGCTTCCGGTCAATGGAAAAAGTAATTGATATGCTACCTCACCCAGGTAGGTACAGGTCTTTATCCTGATTATTGTGCTTGTCATGTATTGGTAATTTGGTATTGTGCTACTGTTTGCCGATTTTATAAAGGAGTAACTTGGAGCCTGAACTCGCCGGCAAATCATTGCATTGGGTGATTTCAGTAGAACTGCACAAAATGATCAGATGGATATATACTTATGTTGCTGCTATGTACTCCAAAGTTCACCCAGACAAGCATCGATGTTGACAAAAAGTGCCTATATTCATTCGAGTATCAACCGGCGTCAACCAGTTGTCAAACTCCAAGTGTTAGGAGAGTGAACGCTAAAAATATTGTTGGGCGCATAGCCCAGAAAAACACAGTCCAGTCTTTGGTCCCAACTTGTGCCTTTTGGTTATCGGCAGATATGGTAGCAAACTGTATGGCATGGAGTGTAAAGATTGCAGACAAGTTGGTTGACACGTATATTCATCTGGCACTTAATCAGTCTGCACACCAGGGATGCTCCATTTCAGTTGAACTGCACAAAAAATTTAGGTGGTTCGTTTTCTCAACCGCCTCCTTTCTCGTCTGTAATGTAGAATTTTGGCGAGCTACAGGACCAAGATTAGCCAGTAAACTAGTTGGATGAAAGTAGTGGCCAAGTTGCTCAAACCTCCCTCGGCACGAGGCCACTATTTGAGGATAAACCTACAAGCAAAGTTCAGATTTTCTGTGCTGCCTCTTCTATACTTGAAAGTTTACTCGCACAAGCATTAAGTTTAGCAAGAAGTACCTCCGACTGAACACCATTTACAAGTCTGCAATGTAGAATTTTGGCGAGCTACATGACCAAGATGAGCCAGTAAAATAGTTGGATGAAAGTAGTGGCCAAGTTGCTCAAACCTCCCTCGACACGAGGCCACTATTGGAGGATAAACCTACAAGCAAAGTTCAGATTGTCGGTGCTGCCTTTTATGTACTCGAAAGGTTACTCACACAAGCATTAATTATAGCAAGAAGTACCTCCGACTAAACACCATTTACCAGTCTGTACCCTAAGTAATTAAAGTTCATCCATGGATCATATTGGTTGTGATCTCAATCATTTGGATGCATAAACATACTGAACATGTGTATATCTGAATCTTTTTGTGAATTATCTATGAATATTGATGTGTGATTTATCAATCATTTGGATCCATAGACATGTTGAACTTGTGTATATATGAATCTTTTGAGTTGTTGATAGTGAATGTTGGCTATGAATATGAATGTGTCATGTGAACCTGAGTTTGATACGAATGTTTACCTTTTCTGTTGTGCTTGTGTGTGAACTTGTTAGTATGCCTACTGTGGGGTATGTGACGTGTGGGTGTCAACGGCACACCTTCTTCCCAAGAAGAATTGCACCTGCTTTGTTAGGGTAGCAACGGCGCATCATCTCTTTTTAATCTTTTTGCTCTGTCTTGCCCCCTCCCCCGCTCAACTCCTACCGTAATGTTTTTAGCCTCAAAACAAAATAGTACTGCGTTGTTTTTGGGGCTTGATGAAAAATCGAGTGCTGGTTTCTGTAGGTTGGCCCGCCAGCAAATGGGCTGCTGGTCCACCACGGACTGGGAGGCTAAAAATACAAGTTGTATGGTGCAGAGGCAAGTAAAAAAATTCCATCGAGAGCCATCCACTGAAGAATAAACAATCGCTCCTGATGTGCTTCTTCAGTCGTGCCGCCAGCCCCCTCTATAATCCAGTTCGCTCGGGGATCTGGTATCATTTTTTTTCCAGAGGGCGAACAAGTATCAGCTAGGCCTAGGTTTTGTATTTTAACATGCGTAGTCCACGATATACGGTGACAGTGGTTTCAACTTATTTTTTGAGGTCCATACTGGCCTATGGGCTTTTTCGTAAAGATCGGCAGCCCAATGTATTTTTTGACCACATTATACATATTTATATTACTACTATTATCGTATATTTTATAGAGACTTATATATACATTATAAAAACATCCCACGTGTTATTAACTTACAAAAGTAAATGTTTAACAGAAGTTGGCAAGGAAAATCTTGGTTGTTTTTGACTCACCGATAAGGAAAATCCTGGTGATTGCGTACAAAAGCTTGCGAAGATTTTAAGGACCAATGTAATAATAACGCGCTCATTTTTATTTTGAGCAATAACTCGCTAATTTGTTAATTATGTATATAAAAAATGTGCCTCTCCGGTTTATTTTTGATATTGATTGCTCCTTCTAACATAACACATTATATATAAGGAGCCCAGCTAATTCGTGTATTTGAAGGAAGTGCAAATGGGCTGGGATTTCTTAGATAATATAAATGGGCCGCTTTGACTTGAAATTATTTGTTCACCCAGCGCAGCAAATGGACTGTACATTCTAGAAAGCATGGGTTAAATATATGCCACATTTTTGCAGGCTGACATGTGGGCCAATAGGTCGAAGCCTACACAGGGCGTTCTCAACTTGGTCGGCACGCACCTTCAATATCTCGTCTTCTTCCTCCAGCGTCGCTGGGACCGCCTGGTCCGGTGTCCGGCGGCTAGCAGCTCTGCTTAGCACGCGTCGCTGCGAAGCGCTACCCCACCGCCGGCCAGGCTATGCCTCCACCCCTTCACACCTCCTGTTATTATCCACCGACTGCAGCCCCACGCCGCACCAGAACCAGTTATAACCCTTATCCTCCACTCAATCTGCAACTCCACTGCCGCATCTTCCCATCTCCAAGTCCTTCCCGTATGGGGCCTTGCCGTCGTCCAGCGCCTCGCTGCGCTCGGTGCGGCGTTGTCAACAAACGAGAGTCATTGGAAGAGGACTGTACATGGAGAGCCTGACGGCTGGGACCCACGAGGTCCATGGTCCCACGCAAGGAAAGTTCCTCCTTATTAAGCTGAAAAAATGTTTCCTCCACCTGACAGCTGGGAACTACCGGCTGTATATTCGCACGGAAGGAAGTGCCTCCTTGTTATGTGAAAAACATTATTCCTCCCGTTGACAGCTGGGACCCATCAGATTTGGTGGCTGACTTGTGGGCCTACTAAGCGGGCATGTACGTAGGGCTTTGTCAACATAATCAACAAATGATTCTAGCAGCTGGACCATTGGATGTTAATCCAACAGCCGTGCTCCTTCTTCAACCTCTGTTCTTGCTCTTGTCTCCCGTGGGCGGCACCGTGGTTGTGCTGCCGCGCACCCGAACCAGTCAAGTTTCCGACTCCTCTCAATCTACGACTCCACTGCCCCGTCTTCCCCATCTCCGAGTCGTTCCAGTCTGGGGCCTCGCCGTCGTCCACCGGCCTTTGGTGCGCTTGGCACGGTGTGGTCAACATGGTCAACAACCGAGAGTCGTCGGAAGATGACTCTACGTGAGAGGCTGATAGTGGGGACGCACCATTCCCATAGACGCATGCATGCAACAGAACGCGGCGTGGTCAACGTGGTCAAGGAACGACTTCCATCGGAAGTGTTTTGTACGTGGAGAGGCTGATAGCAGGGTCCACAGCCACACCAAGGAAGTGCCTCCTTATTACGTGGAAAATAATGATTCCTCCACCTAACAACAGGGACCCACTAGATGGGCCACCGTATTTTGCGAAAAAAATGTTTCCCCCCTGACTGCTGAGACCCACCGGATGGGTCACCGTAATTCACGAAAAATGTTCCCCCCGCTGTCAGCTCGGACCCACCTGAAGTGCCTCCTTATTACGCAGAAAAAAATGAATACCCCCTGCTAGCTGGGACCCACCTTGGTGGGAGGCTGGCTTGTGGGCCTACTAAGTTGACAGGGGACGGAGGGCTTTGTCAACTTAGTCAATATGAACAATTCTAGCTCCAGTGACCGTACGATGTCCATCCAACAGTCGTAGTGCTTCTTCAACCTCTGGTCTTCTTGCTCCAACCGCCCAAACCGGCGCTGGTCGTGCCGCGTGCTCCTGCCTACCATGGTCGGCTATGATGCCGCGGAGGCCTCATCGCCCCCTACTACTCCCACCGCTGGCCAGGCCATCCCTCTACTCACCCACACCCCCTATTATTCTGCGGGACCTTCAATCTTGTTCTTGCGCATGTGCACAGTCTGGGCAACAGACCAAGGGTTTGTTGCACCGACAGAAGCCCCCAGGCATAATAAGTGCACAGGCGAAGTTGCTGAAGAGGCCATTCTTCTGAGTTTCTCTTTTTGCTTCTTCATGAGTTCCTCTTTTTGCTTCTTCCAGAGGAAATAATGCGTACACACATGCATGAAGTGCTTTCACCCCGGGTACACACATGCATGCACTTACTCCACTCCGTAGTACTACATCGAGAGAAAATTGCGGTTAC
The DNA here is from genome assembly GCA_902687465.1 of Secale cereale. Classification (NCBI taxonomy): domain Eukaryota; kingdom Viridiplantae; phylum Streptophyta; class Magnoliopsida; order Poales; family Poaceae; genus Secale; species Secale cereale. The sequence goes on along the minus strand of LR738715.1, from coordinate 202,136,736 downwards.
CACGCCCTAATTATTTGATCATTAAACCAAACGCGTCTAAAGTCTCTCTGGTGGTGGAAATGCATTGAGAGAAATGCATCATAATGAAGCATGCCATGTAAACTGTGATCGAGGGAGGAGTGGTATGAAGGTGCAAAACCAAGTACGCGTACGGCCAGTCGGTCAATGCACCTCCTCTTGGCATATCACTCACATGTGGGATCGGAGTGTGAGCAAACCGATCTCAATTGACGGCAAAATGGCCAACCC
>LR738715.1:202104523-202136083 GCA_902687465.1 Secale cereale | reverse complement strand
GGCCGCTTTGACTTGAAATTATTTGTTCACCCAGCGCAGCAAATGGACTGTACATTCTAGAAAGCATGGGTTAAATATATGCCACATTTTTGCAGGCTGACATGTGGGCCAATAGGTCGAAGCCTACACAGGGCGTTCTCAACTTGGTCGGCACGCACCTTCAATATCTCGTCTTCTTCCTCCAGCGTCGCGGGGACCGCCTGGTCCGGTCTCCGGCGGCTAGCGGCTCTGCTTAGCACGCGTCGCTGCGAAGCGCTACCCCACCGCCGGCCAGGCTATGCCTCCACCCCTTCACACCTCCTGTTATTATCCACCGACTGCAGCCCCACGCCGCACCAGAACCAGTTATAACCCTTATCCTCCACTCAATCTGCAACTCCACTGCCGCATCTTCCCATCTCCAAGTCCTTCCCGTATGGGGCCTTGCCGTCGTCCAGCGCCTCGCTGCGCTCGGTGCGGCGTTGTCAACAAACGAGAGTCATTGGAAGAGGACTGTACATGGAGAGCCTGACGGCTGGGACCCACGAGGTCCATGGTCCCACGCAAGGAAAGTTCCTCCTTATTAAGCTGAAAAAATGTTTCCTCCACCTGACAGCTGGGAACTACCGGCTGTATATTCGCACGAAAGGAAGTGCCTCCTTGTTATGTGAAAAACATTATTCCTCCCGTTGACAGCTGGGACCCGTCAGATTTGGTGGCTGACTTGTGGGCCTACTAAGCGGGCATGTACGTAGGGCTTTGTCAACATAATCAACAAATGATTCTAGCAGCTGGACCATTGGATGTTAATCCAACAGCCGTGCTCCTTCTTCAACCTCTGTTCTTGCTCTTGTCTCCCGTGGGCGGCACCGTGGTTGTGCTGCCGCGCACCCGAACCAGTCAAGTTTCCGACTCCTCTCCATCTACGACTACACTGCCCCGTCTTCCCCATCTCCGAGTCGTTCCAGTCTGGGGCCTCGCCGTCGTCCACCGGCCTTTGGTGCGCTTGGCACGGTGTGGTCAACGTGGTCAACAACCGAGAGTCGTCGGAAGATGACTCTACGTGAGAGGCTGATAGTGGGGACGCACCATTCCCATAGAAGCATGCATGCAACAGAACGCGGTGTGGTCAACGTGGTCAAGGAACGACTTCCATCGGAAGTGTTTTGTACGTGGAGAGGCTGATAGCAGGGTCCACAGCCGCACCAAGGAAGTGCCTCCTTATTACGTGGAAAATAATGATTCCTCCACCTAACAACAGGGACCCACTAGATGGGCCACCGTATTTTGTGAAAAAAATGTTCCCCCCCTGACTGCTGAGACCCACCGGATGGGTCACCGTAATTCACGAAAAATGTTCCCCCCGCTATCAGCTCGGACCAACCTGAAGTGCCTCCTTATTACGCAGAAAAAAAATGAATACCCCCTGCTAGCTGGGACCCACCTTGGTGGGAGGCTGGCTTGTGGGCCTACTAAGTTGACAGGGGACGGAGGGCTTTGTCAACTTAGTCAATATGAACAATTCTAGCTCCAGTGACCGTACGATGTCCATCCAACAGTCGTAGTGCTTCTTCAACCTCTGGTCTTCTTGCTCCAACCGCCCAAACCGGCGCTGGTCGTGCCGCGTGCTCCTGCCTACCATGGTCGGCTATGATGCCGCAGAGGCCTCATCGCCCCCTACTACTCCCACCGCTGGCCAGGCCATCCCTCTACTCACCCACACCCCCTATTATTCTGCGGGACCTTCAATCTTGTTCTTGCGCATGTGCACAGTCTGGGCAACAGACCAAGGGTTTGTTGCACCGACAGAAGCCCCCAGGCATAATAAGTGCACAGGCGAAGTTGCTGAAGAGGCCGTTCTTCTGAGTTTCTCTTTTTGCTTCTTCATGAGTTCCTCTTTTTGCTTCTTCCAGAGGAAATAATGCGTACACACATGCATGAAGTGCTTTCACCCCGGGTACACACATGAATGCACTTACTCCACTCCGTAGTACTACATCGAGAGAAAATTGCGGTTACCACGCCCTAATTATTTGATCATTAAACCAAACGCGTCTAAAGTCTCTCTGGTGGTGGAAATGCATTGAGAGAAATGCATCATAATGAAGCATGCCATGTAAACTGTGATCGAGGGAGGAGTGGTATGAAGGTGCAAAACCAAGTACGCGTACGGCCAGTCGGTCAATGCACCTCCTCTTGGCATATCACTCACATGTGGGATCGGAGTGTGAGCAAACCGATCTCAATTGACGGCAAAATGGCCAACCCGCCGTTCCTTGAGAGAGACGAGGAGCGAGAACACACAGATGGGCTCGCACGGAAGCCAAGATATATTCGAGCATGGTTGATCGATTTCATCATTACATGTTGGGCTGCCATTTTCCACCCTTCTCCGGAATAAATGTGTGCTTTATCAGAGATTAAGAAAAATAAGAGTACATAGGCTCCACCATGCGGTTCTAGTAGTAGTACTACTCGTACTACTAAACCTTGCGCTTGGCTCTTCGCCTCTTCGTGAAGTTGAACAATGATGGTACTCCGCATGTTCCGTACTACAGTGTATTCTTGTGGCAATCTGACACCGAATTAACTGATGCATGTCCACTGCCTGGGCGAGGGTACGTTGCATTAATAAAAAGGCGTAAGCGAGCTTCACCTTGTCGTACAAGCTTCTCCTCGTTCTACGAGTTGACGGGACACACCAACAAGTAGTGCTAGTCCATACTCCCTCCTTTCCGGTTAATATTGCTTAATCTTTTTTGCAGGTAAATGAGAGAGCTTTATTCATATACAAGCATTCTTAGGACGATCAGCCAAGACACTGGGCACTAGGAAGCGAGGTACCCCGCAAAAAAAGAAGTAGGAAGCGAGGTGTTTCATCAAGCCAGCTCTCGGCCGCATTCAAAGTGCAGCAAGCACGGTTAGCACAAAGATGCGCCGCAAGGTTTCATGGCCTGTTTACATGCTGAATAACGAAAAAAGAGGAAATATTACTGAGCGCTCATATTTGTAACAAGATATGAGCCAGAATTAAGTGAGAATTGTGGCGAGTGTTCCATGCAATCAACTTCCATTATCAGATGTGAGAACCCTCGAAGAGAACCAAATGTATTGAAGATTGCTTTATCACATTTTTAAAATATAATAAGAGTGCAGACGCTCCTCCATCCAGTTCCTAGTACTAGTATAGTACCTATATAGACTATAGTAGTAGTACTAGTACTAGTAAACTTTGTGATTGGCTGTTCACCTCTTCGGGAAGTGCAACAATAATAGTACTACTAGTATAGTGTATGCTTTTGGCAATCTGACACCGAATTAACTGTTGCACGTCCACCTCCTGAGCGAAGGACAACTTGCATTAGTCAAAACTTTCTCCTTGTCATGCGAGCCACCACGCGCAAGCTTCTCCCGTCCTGCAAGCTTCTTCTCGTTCGACAAGTTGCCGGGACATATCAAAGTAGTGCTAGTCCATACTGCCTCCTCTCCTGTTAATATGGCTTAATTTCAAACGAGATAAATACACTGTCTATCATTGTATATTTGTAAAAATACGGCCAGTGGTTTTCATAATACGCTCATTGCGCTCAATATATACATTTTCCGGTGTTTATACGGTCACTAGCTCACCCTGGCTGAGTATGTGTGTGCATGCACGTGTAGGTTGAGCACTTGAGCATGACCATGTGTGTTCCGTCGTATGCTCGAACATGCATGCATTAGGGCGTCGCGCGTGTTTTTGGTTCCATGTGTACGTGTGACTGTTGCATACACGTAGGGGGAGTATGTGTAGGGGCCACTAAAGGAGCGGTCAAATCACACAGTAAGTTAGTCGGAAGAAGCAACCATCATTTCACTCTTCAATGACACGTACGCAATATGTACGGTGAAGCGTAGCTGCGGTTCGAAAAGGAGACCTAAAATGATGACAGGTATAGGTCGCACGCACCCAACTAGTGGTAGTACTAGACATACGACTGCTTTTTCCCTAAAAAAAGAGGTATGAGTGCTCAGTACTCCTATTCTATCAACGCGAGTCCCATCTGACAACAGCGTGTGTGCTACAGCTAGCTCTTCTCCCTCTTTTCTCTCTTCTAATTCAAAACTCAGCCGACGCACGGTGGGCGGGGTGGGGATTTGCCGATGGTCGGTTTGCTCAACTGCGGCCCCACCTCACAGTGAAAACGTTACTACTGGAATAAAAATGCCATATACTTCTATACTAATAAAACATTATGGCCACGAGGCGATGCAGTGCTGGTTATAGGAGGCAAGAAGAAGAGATGCATCCATAGACGACGTCCACCTCCTCGACTCAAGGCGCCGGCCCACCGAACAGCGGCTAAGTAGCAGCGGCTTTCATGGCCACGTCGACGTGCTTCTGAACAACGGCGTCCAAAGATTCCAGCCGCTGGAAGAAGGCCAACGTCTTTCTGTCCTCCCTGGCCTTGTAGTGGCCTATGTAGACGATTTCCTCGTAGACGTGGATGTGCAGTTCGACGGTTTTTGCATGGCGAGGTGCTACGCGACGAGCGCGACCTCGAGGAGCACATTCTTCATCGCGACCTCCGGCAACTGCAGGGCCACCAGGGCTTGAAAGAGTTCATCACCATGGAGGCCGATGAGGGTAGCTGACAATGAGGAGCCTGGGCGCGCGGGCTGGAGCAGTACGGCAAGGTCATCTGCGCGCTTCTTCACGGCGGAGAACTTACAGATGGAGTTCCCATCATGTCGTCCATGCAAGAGGCGAAGCCGGCTTCGGCGAGGGCTACGATGCCGACGGTCGCCAGCACCGTCTGGAAATGCTGCGCGGTGCGGGGTCGCATGCCGGCGCCTTGGATGATTTGGCACAGCCGACTGCCGCTCGCGTCCATCGCCTCCATAGGTGCTTCTGGCTTCTGGTCACTTGGTCTTGGATTGGAGTGAGCAGTGTTGCGCAGAGACTAAGGAGTAGATGGATTGGAGTGGTGGCGCGCCTTTATATGAGAATCCAAACTCTGTTGCATTCACATCATGTTGGCTCTATTCTGCTTCTCCAATTAATTCCCTCTTCATGTAGAGTAATTTGAGGATGCATCATTGACCGTTCAACGTCTCGGGAACCGCTACCATCTCTCTCATTGGCATTCAAGCACCTATTGAGGCGACTGCCGCTCGCGTCTATCGCGTGCCAGGAGACGTCCCCGTCGACGACGAGGTGCCTATGGTGACTTCGTAAATTTCAAGATGATAGTACTAGTATACTCAATATTGTGCACCGCGACCAAGTTCGAGAGGAAAACGAGAGAACTACGTATTTATTTATGGTGTAGATTCACTCATTTTGCTCCATATGTACTCCGTCTCGGTGTAGTCTAGTCACTTGTTGAAATCCCTAGAAAGGCAAATATTCCTTTCTGGTTTACAGGGCTATACTAGAAGTACTCCCTCCGTCCGAAAATACTTGTCATCAAAATGGATAAAAAAAGATGTATCTAGAACTAATATACATCTAGATACATCCCCTTTTATTCTTTGATGACAAGTATTTCCGGACGGAGCTAGTACTACAATAGTGGGCTCACCCCAACGATTTTAAGCTTACAAGAACGGTACACGCTATCCTAGACTACTCTACACATGAAACTGCCACACGAGTGTCTAGGCTGCGCTTGGCTCTTCGCCTCTTCGGGAGTACTACTGTAGTGGGGGAGTACTACAGTATGCTTCTGGCCATCTGACGCCTATTGAACTGCAGCATGTCCACTACGTACGGGAGGGAGAGCGTGTGGTGAACGAAAGCTTCTCCTAGTCCTACCAGCCACCACGCTCATGGGCGAGGGAGGGACGCAGCTTCATTGACTTAGTGCTCCTGCCTTTGCGTCCATGACAGGTGGGCCCAACAGGTCGGTAGCCCACCTGTCATGCAGCCAAAGGTAGGTGCGGTTAAGGCGAGAGGGCGTTGTAGTAATCAAACTTCTCGGTCTTGTACGAGTTGATGCGACACATGAAAGCACTACACTCGATATATTTCCTTAATTTGTGTTTACAGATGCATTTATTACAATGCATGCATGCATGCCATGCCTCTCCTTTTCATACGTGCATGTGTTGATTTAATGCACCTTGAAGTAGTATGAATATGTGACGGTAAAGCTTTGTAATGCCCCGGGCCTAATAAAGCGAGAGATGGCTGTGCACGAGGAGCGCGAGATCATGCAGACGGAACAGGACCCGACGATGGAGCTCTCTATGGTCTCGATGGACCTCACCTTGCTCCACTGCCCCTTGTGCCTCCGCCCCTTGAAGCCTCTAGTGTATGAGGTTCGAATACACCTCGTCCATTCGGCTGATCGAGCAAGGTGCAGGTTTCTTGATTGATGTGTTGTTCGATTGATTTGTGGAGTGCAAGGGAGGGCACTAGGCTTGCGTGGACTGCTGCGTCGAGCGCCCCAGGAACCAGCGGCAGTGCCAGAAGTGCGAGCGCGGTGGTGGCTTCGACATGCAGAACATGGCGGTGGACGCTGTCCTCTCCTCGGTGAGGGTGGAGTGCCCGCACGAAGGCTGTGGGCTCTATGTCACTTACCACAAGCTCGCCGATCACCAGAGTGTGTGTTCGCTCGCGCCCTGCAAATGCCCTGTGCTCATCTACGGCTACGAAGGCCCACCACCAGTGCTCTCCCACGACATCAGCACCGTGCATCCCATGCCTGTGCACAGGATCTAGTACGGCAAGGCGCTCCAGCTGCAACTTCCACTGCTGGAGCCATAGCTCGTGCTCTTCGCGGAGAGGACGGCCGCACGTTTTTCTTGGTCGGCAGCATGCTCTACATCGGCGCGCCTATCGATGTGTCGATCATCTGCATCCGAGCGGGGGCGCCCCACTGCCGCACTACGTGGCCAAGCTGTGGGTGAACGGCCTGCCGGGGGAGCCCAAAGGCAGGACCGACGCCATCAAGGTGGAAATGGAGGTGACAAGCAGCAGGGATCCCGGCGACCTCGCCTTGCAGGAGCTGACCTTCTTCATAGTTCCGCCCAAGCTGCTGGCCGGGGCTAAGCTGGTGTCCCACCACATTCAGATTGACAAGCTAACGTCCTAAATGATTCTACAGTGCCATCTGTTTATCTTAGTAATATGCTAATATAGGGTTAGCTCGGTCTACTTTAGCTTAAGAGATGGTGGGTTTTGGTGGCGATGCAGCAATTACCTCGACATCAGATCATCAGTGAAAGTAATTTTGAACAGTTGAATGGATATTTTGTGTCTGTTTGAGTAACAACTTATATGTTTTATTCGAAACGGAACAACGATACTTGTATAATTTTTGTTGACATGCACTAATATTTTTGAAACGGACGCCGGGCTGTAGCTAGAAGGGCGGTTGGGACAGGGCATCTGCCCATACCGCGGTGACCCTCGATTGGGACGTACCGACTGTGGATTTTCTCCCTCGCCGATGTCGACCGCATCTACATAGAACATTGTTCTCTTCCCCCAGCTGCGGGATCAGACCGGATATGTGACTAGCGGTGTGGCCACCATCGTTCTATGCTTGTGAAGAGAGCAACCCAAGCAAGCAGGCTTGTAGCTTAGGCTCCTGCTAGTGTATATATTGTGGTTTTCTTTTTCTCTCCATATCAACCATTTTATATTGCGTACGTGTCATTGAAGAGTGAAATGATGGTTGCTTCTTCCGACTAACTTACTGTGTGATTTGACCGCTCCTTTAGTGGCCCCTACACGTACTCCCCCTACGTGTATGCAACAGTCACACGTACACATGGAACCAAAAACACGCGCGACGCCCTAATGCATGCATGTTCGAGCATACGACAGAACACACATGGTCATGCTCAAGTGCTCAACCTACACGTGCATGCACACACATACTCAGCCAGGGTGAGCTAGTGACCGTATAAACACCGGAAAATGTATATATTGAGCGCAATGAGCGTATTATGAAGTCCACTGACCGTATTTTTACAAATATACAATGACAGACAGTGTATTTATCTCGTTTGAAATTAAGCCATATTAACCGGAGAGGAGGCAGTATGGACTAGCACTACTTTGATGTGTCCCGTCAACTTGTCGAACGAGAAGAAGCTTGCAGGACAGGAGAAGCTTGTGCGCGGTGGCTCGCAGGATAAGGAGAAACTTTTGACTAATGCAAGTTGTCCTTCGCTCAGGAGGTGGACGTGCAATAGTTAATTCGGTGTCAGATTGCCAAAAGCATACACTATACTAGTAGTACTATTATTGTTGCACTTCCCGAAGAGGTGAACGGCCAATCGCAAAGTTTACTAGTACTAGTACTAGTACTATAGTCTATAGAGGTACTATACTAGTACTAGGAACCGGATGGAGGAGCGTCTGCACTCTTATTATATTTTAAAAATGTGATAAAGCAATCTTCAACACATTTGGTTCTCTTCGAGGGTTCTCACATGTGATAATGGAAGTTGATTGCATGGAACACTCGCCACAATTCTCACTTAATTCTGGCTCATATCTTGTTACAAATAGGAGCGCTTGGTAATATTTCCTCTTTTTTCGTTATTCAGCATGTAAACAGGCCAGGAAACCTTGCGGCGCATCTTTGTGCGAACCGTGCTTGCTGCACTTTGAATGCGGCCGAGAGATGGCTTGATGAAACACCTCGCTTCCTACTTCTTTTCTTGCGGGGTACCTCGCTTCCTAGTGCCCAGTGTCTTGGCTGATAGTCCTAAGAATGCTTGTATATGAATAAATCTCTCTCATTTACCTGCAAAAAAGATTAAGCAATATTAACCGGAAAGGAGGGAGTATGGACAAGCACTACTTGTTGGTGTGTCCCGTCAACTCGCAGAACTAGGAGAAGCTTGCAGGACAAGGTGAAGCTCGCTTACGCCTTTTTATTAATGCAACGTACCCTCGCCCAGGCAGTGGACATGCATCAGTTAATTCGGTGTCAGATTGCCACAAGAATACACTGTAGTACCGAACATGCGGAGTACCATCATTATTCGACTTCACAAAGAGGCGAAGAGACAAGCGCAAGGTTTAGTAGTACTAGTAGTACTACTACTAGAACCGCATGGTGGAGCCTCTGTACTTTTATTTTTCTTAATCTCTGATAAAGTACACATTTCTTCCGGAGAAGGGCGGAAAATGGCATCCCAACATGTAATGATGAAATAGATCAACCATGCTCGAATATATCTTGGCCTCCGTGTGAGCCCGTTTGTGTGTTCTCGCTCCTCGTCTCTCTCAAGGAACGGCGGGTTGGCCATTTTGCCGTCAATTGAGATCGGTTTGCTCACACTCCGATCCCACATGTCAGTGATATGCCAAGAGGAGGTGCATTGACCGACTGGCCATACGCGTACTTGGTTTTGCACCTTCATACTATTCCTCCCTCCATCATAGTTTACATGGCACGCTTCATTATGATGCATTTCTCTCAATGCATTTCCACCACCAGAGAGACTTTAGACGTGTTTGGTTTAATGCTCAATTAATTAGGGCGTGGTAACCGCAATTTTCTCTCGATGTAGTACTACGGAGTGGAGTAAGTGCATGCATGTGTGTACCCAGGGTGAAAGCACTTCATGCATGTGTGTACCCGGGGCCAAATTCTGTCGCATTCGGAGTCCGTTTGATAGCCTAACCGTTAAACTCGTAGCGGCACTGCCGCCCGTATTTCCGTCGGACTTTTCGGTCTCTGAAACTGCCGCCGGGCCTCTCTCTCTCTTCTCTCCTTCCAGCCCGATGCCCTCTTTGCACAGCCACAACCATCCCACTAAACTACCTAACCCCCCCCCCCATCCGCTCTGGAGTCGTCCGATCGTGATCGAAGGGCTCGAAAACCACCTCAAAACCCTAGTTCTATCCCCTTCCATATATAGGCCTCCCCCTCATCCAAAAATGGCCTAACCCACCTACCCCTAGCCTACCACCACTCAGCCGCCGCCTCCATCCTCGTTTTCAGCAGCGGCGCACTCCCCCGCCGCCACTTGGCCTTTTGCTCAGTCTTTTATTCCACTCATGTAGCCTTAAGAACTGATAAACCAGTGTTATGTTCCTTGATTTTGCGTTCCTAACATGGTTGGGTATATGGGAACCCCTTGATAGTTCGTCTTTGAATAAAAATCCTCCAGCAAGGCCCAACTTTGGTTTTATTTTGCAACATAATAAAAACGTAATTAATTAAATTGCATAGGGAGTTAGCGCTACCCGAGGATTCTTCTACATACAGGGAGGTGCCAGTGGTGATGGTGTTGGTCCCAAACGGGCAGCCTGTGGGGCCACCACGGGGAAACTCGAGGATTGGTTTTACTCGTAGCCTTTTCCATTCGATCGTGGCCTGAGACGAGATACGCGCGGCTACTATCAGGGTGTCAACACGCCTGGAGGTCTGGCTGGACTTGTTTTTACCATTGTCGAAATGTCTTGTGCACCGGGATTCCGAGTCTGATCGGGTTGTCCCTAAGATATGGGGTTTTTACCTCGCTGATCGTGAGAGCTTGTGATGGGCTAAGTTGGGACACCCCTGCAGGGTTAATGATCTTTCGAAAGCCGTGCCCATGGTTATGTGGCAGATTGGAATTCGTTAATGTACAGTTGCAGAAAACTTGACAGAGGATCCGAAATAAAATACACACACTACAAAAAAAAGACACATCTGTGAAATTTTGGGCCGAACGAAAAAAATGTCATACTTATGACACTTCTATGACAATAATTGTAACAAAACACGGTATCATCATATATGTGGTGGGGTCCTACTTCTATGACAAAAAAATACGACAGAAAATGGGCTTTTCGTCCTGGGCGGGGCCGAAGACGCAGCTGCATAACATTCTTTGGGCCGTCCATGACGGAAAAAATCATGGTAGAAGCGAGGGCGAGGAAAATATCAGGGTGTTCCCAGTTATGATGGGTGGTCGGGGCCGAGTGATGCGCGTTTCTCTCGTACACGCAAGCGCGTGGGTGCGAGGCGTTGGGCTCTAATTGAACCCGAGCGAGGCGTTGGGCTCTAACTGAACCCGAGCGATTGCACTGCAAGCTACGCGTTACTGAACCCGAGCGATCGATCAATGGCTCTTAACTGAACCCGATCGAGCGATTCCTTCACTACTGCTGCTAACTGAAGCCGATTGATGCTGCCTCTGCATGAATAGTGAGTGTTGCTGGGGGGTTTGGATGATTAGTTCCCGGTGGGGGTGGATGAATAGGACCCCGTGGTGTTCCCTCTGGATGAACAAGACCCCGATCGATCAAGCCGGTTGGGGCTGCATGAACAGGACCCCGTGGAGGGCTGGATGAACAGGACCACCCCGTGGAGGGCTGGATGAACAGTAGACGATGGAGGGTTGGATGAACAGTAGCCCGTGGAGGGGTGGTTGAACAGGAGCCCGTGGAGAGGGCTGGTTGAACAGTAGCCGCTAGAGTAGCGCGCGGTGGAGGTTGAACAATCGCAGGTGGAGGCAGGAGGAGGTTGACGATGGATGAACATTAGCCTGTGGAGGCTGGAGGAGGTCGACGGTGGAGATGAACAGTATCTCGTGGAGTCCCGTTTTGTGGTATGCCACACTTCTCCCGATGAACAGGACCCCCGTTTCGACCATAGCGCTCCAACACAAGTCCGTTTCCTCTATTTTGCCGTACGCCACACCCTTCCCGATGAACAGGACCCCCGTTTCGACCGTAGCGCTCCAACACAAGTCCGTTTCCTCCGTTTTGCGGTACACCACACCCCTCCCGATCAACAAGACCCCCGTTTCGATCGTAGGAGGTCCGTTTCCTCCGTTTTGTGGTACGCCAGACCCCTCCCGATGAACAGGATCCAGTTTCGACCATGGCCGGTCGAACACAAGGCTGTTTCCTCCGTTCTGCGGTATGCCAGGCCTCGTTTCCATTGGCTATTCCGTCCATGCCCTCTCGATGAACACGACGACACATATCGTTCGACCTAGCCAGTTGGCTCCCCATGAATACGACGACGACGATGTTGTTTCTCCATTCCGACCCAGCCATGTACACGAGCTCTGGCCGTACGTATGCGCGAGTAGGCATTCGAGACACTGCCCGTATGTACGTACGTGGCCGTGTTTTCTTTCTTGCACACTGGCAGCTGTACATACGTGTACATGCTACGTGCGCGCCTCTACTACGACACGTGCGCACCTCTACATCGACCAGTATGTACGTACACGTTCGGGACCAGAATGACAACACTACATACGCTTCGACCAGGTGGGTCCCGACTGTCAGACACTTCCTTGCGTGCGAAGATGTAGCTGGTGGGTCCCAGCAGTCAGGGGGGCGAAACATTTTTTTTTGCCCAGACACACTTCCTTGTGTGCGAAGATGTAGCTCGTGGGTCCCTGCAGTCAGGGGGAAATGTTTTTTCGCGAAATACGGTGGCCGTCCGGTGGGTCCCCGCTATCAGGTGGAGGAATAATTAGTTTGCGCGTAATAAGGAGGCACTTCTTTGCTGCGGCCGTGGACCCAGCTGTCAGCCTCTCCACGTACAGTACTCTTCTGATGGAAGTCGTTCCTTGACCACGTTGACCATGCCGCGCCGAGAGCACCAGAGCGGTGGACGATGGCGAGGCCTAGGAAGGGGACGACTCGAAGCCGGGGAAGACGCGGCAGTGGAAGCCCGCGCGGAGAGGAGTACGAGGGTTCACTGGTTCGGCTGTGGTGTGAGGCTGCCGTCGCCACAGGGCCTGTCTAGTGATGGGAATAGTAGGGGCGGTGAGGCCTCCGTGGCAGCACAGCCGACCACGGGAGGCAGGAGCATGCGGCACGACCGGCACTGCTTTGGGCGGCTGGAGCAAGAAGACCAGAGCTTGAAGAAGCACTATGGTCGTTGGATGGACATCGTACGATCACTGGAGCTAGAATCGTTCATATTGACTAAGTTGAGAAAGCACTCCGCCCCTGCCAACTTAGTAGGCCCACAAGTCAGCCACCCACCAAGGTGAGTCCCTACTAGCAGGGGGGTATTCATTTTTTTGTGCGTAATAAGGCTGCACTTCCGGTGGGTCCGAGCTGATAGCGGGGGGAACGTTTTTTTTGCGAAATACGGTGGCCCGTCCGGTGGGTCCCGGCAGTTAGGGCGAAGCATTTTTTTCCAAATATGGTGGCCCGTCCGGTGGGTCCGTGCTGTCAGGTGGAGGAATAATTATTTTCCGTGTAATAAGGAGGCACTTCCTTGCGGCTGCCATGGACCCAGCTGTCAGCCTCTCGACGTACAGTACTCTTCCGATGGAAGTCGTTCCTTGACCATGCTGACCCCGCCGCACCGAGAGCACCAGGGCGGTGGACGGCGGCGAGGCCTAGGAAGGGGACGACACGGAGCCGGGGAAGAAGCGGCAGTGGATGCCCACGCGTAGAGGAGTATGAGGGTTCACTGGTTCGATGCGGTGTGAGGCTGCCGTCACCGCAGAATAACAGGGGGTGTGGGTGAGTAGAGGGATGGTCTGGCCAGCGGTGGGAGTAGTTGGGGGCGGTGAGGCCTCCGCCGCATCGCAGCCGGCCACGGGAGGCAGGAGCAAGAGGCACGACCGGCGCTGGTTTGATCGGCTGGAGCAAGAAGACCAGAGGTTGAAGAAGCACTATGTACGGCCGTTGTCGTACGGTCACTGGAGCTAGAATCGTGCATATTGACTAAGTTGACAAAGCCCTCCGTCCCCGTCAACTTAGTAGGCCCACAAGTCAGCATGCCACTATACTAGGTCCCAGCTAGCAGTGGGAGTATTCATTTTTTGTGCGTAATAAGGAGGCACTTCCTTGCATGCGAAGATATAGCTTGTGGGTCCGAGCTGTCAGCGGCGGTAACGTTTTTTTCGCGAAATACAGAGGCCCTTTCGGTGGGTCCCAGATGTTAGGTGGAGGAATCATTATTTTGCGCGTAATAAGGGGGCATTTCCTTGCGTGCGGTCGTGAACCCAGTTGTCAGCCTCTCCACGTACAGTCCACTTCAGATGCATGTCGGTCATTGACCGTGTTGACCAGGCCGCGCCGAGAGCACTAGGGTGGTGGACGACGGCGATGCCTAGGAAGGGAACGACACGGAGGCAGGGAAGACTCGGCAGTTGTTTCCCACACGGAGGGGAGTACGACTGTACGAGGGTTTACTGGTTCGTTTGTCGTCGCTGGAGAATAACAGCAGGTGTGGGTGAGTAGAGGGATGGCTAGGCCATCGATGGGAGTACGGTGGGGCGGTGAGACCTGCGCGACAGCACAGCCGGCCGCGGGGAGGAGAGAGTAGGCAGTCCCGCCAGCGCTTGTTTGAGCGGCGGGAGCAGGAAGAGCAGAGATTGAAGAAGCACGACGGCCGTTGGATGGACATCCAACAGTCATTGCTTGTTCGTCAACCTTTTTTGTAGGAAAGCCTCAAATATGTGGAAAACATCATACATCCCATCTGCCATTATTTCTAATAATTTACAGCCCATTTGCTAATTCTTAAGATTTTTTTGGAGCCCATATTCTTTTTGTTAGCATTACAGCCCATATTGTGGCCATGGTTAAAAAATTATACGAAATTTTGCATATTTCGGTGCGGTCCGAACTGTTTTTAATCCCGAAATTTTGAGTCACGTTCAAACAGATTTTAAAAATAAATGTATATCAATATAAAATCCAACAAATTTTCCACGCATAAAAATTAATGCAATTTAAAATATTGAAATGAAAAAAATTGAAACTAATTGCCGGTTTGATGTGTTTTTAAAATGTACATCCCATTTCTCATTACTGATAGGCTATTTTCTCGTCCAGCCGAATGAAGCTCTCCTCGTCTTAAAA
Organism: Secale cereale; assembly: GCA_902687465.1. Classification (NCBI taxonomy): domain Eukaryota; kingdom Viridiplantae; phylum Streptophyta; class Magnoliopsida; order Poales; family Poaceae; genus Secale; species Secale cereale. The sequence continues at coordinate 202,121,325 of LR738715.1, read as the reverse complement.
GATTTGCAGCCCAGCAGGTCTGACAAAGAGACTTACTTGGAAAATCACAAAAAAAACTGGGCTAGCCATTTTCAGAAAGAAAAAAACTACTGGGTTGGTCTGTGGTAAACATAACAGAGAAGGCTGTCTAGACTAGCCAGAGTGCCCCGCACAGCCCAGTTGACACCATGCTTCCGTCTCAATAACAAATTAGATAAATGCCAGTCCAATTATGGCGATTCATAAAAATGCCACTGCAATTTCCAAACTTTGAAAAATGACACTGTAATTTTTGCAAACTTTGGAAAACGCCGCTGCAATTTGCAAACTTTGAAAAACGCCACTCCAGACTTCGAAAAATGCCACTGGAAATGGCATGAAATGGCATTTTTCAAAGTTTGGAAATTCCCGTGGCATTTCTCAGAAACACCAGATTTGGAGTGGCATTTATCAAATTGACCCAAAACAAAAATAACTAGGCAAGCTGCTGGGTCCCTGGTGTCAGCCGCTCGTTGTGCAATTCTCTCGTTTATTGACTACGTTGATAATGGCATGGGACCGAGATGTCAGAAATCCATTAGGAGGAGCCATTTTTTATTGGGTTGAAATAAGGAGGCACTTGCTTGCATACTGCCATGACCTTGGCGGGTCCCTGCTGTCATCCTCTCCATGTACAATCATCTCCTGATTGTGTACGCGTCAATTTGGTAGGCCCACAAGTTAGCCTCTAAACCCGTGGAGGACAAATACAACCCATTTAAAAAAATAATAGCCCATTCCATACGTTCAAACGGAAAGTTCAACATTCAGAGCAAAGTAACAGGACTGATCCACATATAGAGTACTGAACTTCCACGTTGACAACCATCATAGTCAAGTTAACTATCTCATCCCACTAATACTTTAGTAGCGTACAAGTACTAACTTACTCTTAGCTAACTAGACGATGTCGGCCGCCATCTACAGTACACTCTAAACGCCGGCAGCGGCATCCTCCACCTCACCTCGGACTTGCCAGAGGTGCAATAGGGCGTGTTGCTCGCGCGCGTTGGCCCTTTCCATGCCGGCATGGTCCACCGAAACATCGGCTTCTAAGCGGGAAACCCACTTGACGAGCTGGTAGTAAAAACCGGCATCGCGAACGCGTGCGTGCCCGACAGCCTCGAGGGCTATTTGCCGGGCGCCGGCCTCCACGTAGTTGGCCCTGTTGCGGGCGCTCTGCTCGCGTCTTAGTGCGTCGATGTGCTGCTGCTCCATGTCCCGCTGGCGGGGCAAATCGGCGATACGCTACTCCTCCGCCAAGCGGTCGCGCTCCAACCACTCCTGCTCCTTTGCCAGGCGGTCGCGCTCCAACAAGTCCTCGATCTTTGCATTGCCATCTAAAGACTGATAGAATGCCTCCGTCTGCCTTCCGGTGAAAAACCGAACACTAGTTCCGGCGGTGACCGCCTCCGACCTCGCCTATCGCGGACGGGCGGGGGCATGGCGGACGTTGCGAGAGTGAGGATAAGTGGCGAGCGACGTCGGGCCGATGGGGCCTTATGAGGATAGGGCGAGTTGGGTCATGGTGCCACCATAGAAGGCCGGGAAACAGTACTTATAGGCGGAAGCTAGCGCGATGGTCATCGGAATTCAATGCATAATTAAGCAGGCATGGCTTAGCGCACCAGCTTGTCATGGAAAACTAGAGAAACTAAAATTTTGACTGTGTCATCCCGTCCCGTCCATGCTGGGTCGCACGCCAGCATGACGGTCAAACGAGTACACTCGAATCATCTCCCTCCTTGTCAATAATGATTCCACGGATTTAAAAGGCCTGCAACAATTAAAGCGCATCTTTTTCGCATCAGTTAGCTGCCTTAATTACGGCCGGCTGCATGTAGGCACTCAAAATCGCTCGCAGCCAGCACGCGGAGCAGCATGCAACGAGTCGCAGCCGAGGGCATTAGTTGATGAACTTTAGCTGGGAGATAAGGCATTTAGCTGGGAGATAAGGCATTTGCGAACTCGAATCATCCAGATGAGGTACTCCCTCCTTGTCGAAAATTATTCCACCACTCATTATCTACCTTGGTTGGTGAGATTTTTGAATTAAGCCCTGCAAACCGAAAAGGAGGTAGTACGTGAGTGATCCGCTCTTTATTTGTGTAGGATCGAGTAGGTCGGGTTTTGAATTGAGCCCTGCAAACCGGAAAGGAGGTAGTACGTGCGTGGTTCGCTATTTATCCATGTAGGATCAAGTAGGTCGGATAGTGTACGTGTAGGATCGAGTAGGTCGGATGGTGTACGTGTACGATCACTGGAAGATAAGGCATTTGCGAACGTTTTTGCTGGCAGTTTCTTTAGATTCGCATGGCATTTTCTTCAGAGCAGCTTGTCAGTTTCTTCAGAGGTAGGTATTTTTATTCAAAAAACTACCACTTCGGACCTTGCGTCGCAACTAAAACTGCCAGGAGCGCATTAGTAGGCTAGCTAGTGATCTATCAGTAACTTGTAAACACTGAGCGAACATACATAAGGAACTGTTAATGCATCTCAATGGTTCACAGATCATATACAAATATGTAGCTCCAAAAGCAAAGATCAGCCACAACTAAAACCAACTAGTACAATTCCCATACATAAGATCAGCATGTTAATGCATCTCAATGATTCACAGGTCATATACAAATATGTAGCTCCAAAAGCAAAGATCTAGAAAACCATATGTTCTTCCTACTAACATGGATGCTTCTCTTGGCCAACATTCAGTACAGACTGAAAGACAAATTTGTTTGTGAAGTCTACAATTCCTCTTGCAAACGTAAGTGGTTTCACCAACAGCTGGAACTATCAGAATGAACCACACATGATGGAGGAACATCCACTAAAATATGATTTGGTCTTCTCTCGATCACACGGCGAGACTATTTTCGGAATACAAACTTTAACTTAGGCAAAATGATGCCCATTGTATAATCAGACCAAAGCAGTGAAGCACCTAGTGTTGGCCAATAAATTGTACAATACTACTTTTCTGCAGTCCATGAAGTGACTATCCAATCTTTCTATGTCTATTTTCAAATGGCACTGCATGCAGTGACTATACTATTCTCTTGTGCAGTTCAACCAAAATTGTGGTCACTTTGTGTGTTTGCCAAATAGCAACGGGCAGACATCTATGTCTGCGCAAATATCAAGCAGCTAGTAAACATATACCCCACCTTGTATTTTTGGTTTAAACATGTCTCTTCCGCTTAGCATCTGTCATGTTTTGCACTGGACAATTTGATACAGTCATGTTTTGCCCTGGACAATTTCATACTGAATTGATTTTCTTGTTCCGAGCAGAAATATAGCGCCTATTTTTCATCAGACCAAGGATATCCATGTTCGCAGTGATGGAAGAGGTGAAATCTATACAACCGAAATTGAGCATCCAATCATTGAATCATGTCCTGCACCTCCAATGTAGGTCCACCCTGCCAATAAATTCACATGCAAACAACTAGTATTAGTATCTAATGACAGTACAAAAAGAGTAGCAAGATAGTAGCAAACCATGTACCTTCTTAATGAACAACTCATAGTGCCACCAATTGGATATAAAGGTTTGGAAGAAAACATGCTCCTAATGTTGAACCAGTTGGACTTTTTGTGCAGTTCCACTAAAATCGAGCATCCCTGTTTGCATGGATATTGAAAGTGTGATTACTATAAAAGCGGCACTAGTTGAAGCATACACTCACAAATATAAGCATTCCAATTTCTTAATGGGAAAAGGTTTCTATAAGCTCTAGCACTAGAAGATTTCCATAAGCTCTAGCACTAGAAGATTTCTATAAGACTTAACAATACAAAATGTAAAGGTAACAAGTTTCAGCAGTGGTATACTAGATGTGCAAGAGCATTAAACCAAATACAAAAGTCTGAAGGTAACTAGCATTATTAACTAATAACAGAATTAAAAAATTGCAAACCATGTAACTTTAAGGTAAATATCATTTCGAACTCGGGTGAACATGAAAAATTGATATCCCAATCTTAATAAAGGTGCGGCTAGCTTTACTCGCAGTATTTGAGTAAACTCTACACCCTCTTTACCAATGCTGAAACTTGTTGCACAACTAGTATACCAATGTTGAAACTTGTTGCTCTGGGAAAGCTTGCCAAACCTTATATATGTCGATACGATAATGCAACACCATTCAAATAGTACAAATATACACTAATCCACTGGCTAGTGGAATAGTGGAGTAATTTTTTTATTACGGGGTAGAGTATAATGGTTTTACTGAACTGATCTCCATAAGCTAGCACTTGAAGATTTCTATAAGCATTAACAATACAAAATGTAAAGGTAACAAGTTTCAGCATTGGTATACTAGCTGGCAACAACATTAAACCAAATACAAAAGTCTGAAGGTAACTAGCATTATGAACTAATGATAGTATAATTTTTTTGCAAACCATGTACCTTGAAAGTATATATCATTTCGAACTCGAGAGAACCTGAAAATTGCTATCCCAATCTTGATAATCGATCAAACATAAAAACTTGATTGAACGAATCAATACAATTGCCAAAGGAGGAGGTGCCAACTCTTGACCTTTCCTCTTGTCTTCGTAATTTTTTGTGCAGTTCAACCAAAATAAAATGACATCAACGCCTTGGCATTTTGGTAACACTGTACAAAAAAATTGACTTATCTCATGAAAGTGAGGTATGTAATCTATAAGCATAACAGTGCAAAAATCTGAAGGTAGTAACAAGTTTCATCGTTGGTATACTGGCTGTGCAACAACATTAGAATGCCTTAGCTGAAAAATCTTTAATACATCCACAATCAACAGCTAACCCTAAAATAATCCAGAGACATTAAATGTCATTGCTTAAATTTATCGGTGGCATTAGACTGAGTATGGCATTAGTTAAATGTGGCATCACTTTAGTAGTAGCATTGGTTGACTTTACCGCTGGCGTTATTCTAAGAGCAAAAAAGTGGCAATAAGAGCATGGGAGACCCATTCGAACAGTGGGCACACCAGTACGATGTACCTCCACGGATGAACAGAGTGTGAGTGAGGTATGGTTGCCCATAGCAACAAATATTCAGGTAGCATATGTGGATTACGTCCCATTTTTGTTATGTTCAGCCACCTTTTTCCTATGTGAGGACAACAAACCGATCGACCTGGTCATTCTGTATTGCGTTGTCATGCCTTTCTACCCTTCTTCAACCAAGAGACACGAGACTCGTTCCTTAGCTACTGATTTTCCCCTTTTCAACCTAGATGCGGGTTCGATGCCTACTCTCTTGGACAGTACAGTCTCCCTTCCTTTCCTTATTCAACCCAGACATGGATTAGTCTGCATGAAGTAGGGTTTCCTTTAATAGTGCAAATTAAGGTTTTCGTCTGCGTGACCAGCAGAGCAGAGGATAGAAAAAAAAAGGATGATGGTGGAGTGGAAAAAAGATGGTGGAGTGGAAAAAGATCCACATGCAGCGACGTGGCAGATGGGGCAATAGAACAAGGGTATGGTTCGAAAAGAGGTAGCATACCTGAGGGTCGGTGGGAAGTGGCTTCGCTCGTGGTCGTCGTCCTCCGCACGCACTACGGCAACGAGCTTGGGGACGAAGGACATCCCGTGCGGGCGCTAGGTCTGAGAGGACGGCCTTGTTGTCAGTGTGTGACCTCGCTCACCGACGACGAGTGCGTCAACGCTGCCCGTACTTTTCTTCCCTGACGGATTTGTGACAACCGGTGAGGAGGGAGAGAGAGGCCGTCTTTTTTAGATCTGGAGAGAGGGTGATAGTGTGAGAAGCAAGTGGACAGCCCTTAGCAAGAAAGCTCTGAAGCTCCAGCCTATATATCTTTTTTATACTACTAGTACTAGAGGTGGAGTAGTGGTAGAGTAGTTTATATTTTCTCTGCAAACAGTACCAGTTAGTCGTGCTTCAAAATTGAACGGCATGCCATTAAAAAAATAAAGGTCGATAACTAATAAGGCACCTCGGGCCAACGCGGCCAGATCGCATTTTGCACGAGAAATTACACACCATGTTTTGTTGACATGTGGTCTCGTGTACCAGATGAATGACTCCAAGTTCGACCACCGTGATGCTCGGTGCGAGCCGAGGAACACTGTTGGAGAGACCCCCCCCCCTCATAATTTTCCTACATTGGTCGTTTGATTCATAGGATAGAATGCTATAGGATTTTTTTCCTATGTAATCATGTTTTAATTGGCAATCTAGCATCCACTCCAACTATTGTTTCACTTCCTTTGATCCTACGAAGAGAGTACTTGCTCTAAACGATGTGCCGCTGCAAGAGCCGCCTATATTAATTAACCATGCTCTAAAAAGGTGGCCCAGCTTTGGCTATAGTAGTACCATAGGTTAGTAGGTGACCTTGCGCTTGGCTCTTCTCCTCTTCCGGAAGTCGAACAATAATGATGGTACTACTTCTGGCAATCTGACACCAAATGAACTGCTGCACGTCCACCGCTTGTAAGCAAAAGTTTCTCCTCGTGCTACGAGCCACCGCGCACGCGTTGGCGAGGGAGAAGGCGTAGTAAGGAAGCTTCTCGTGGTTCTGCAAGATGACGGGGCACATAAAAGTTACGTATTTATTAGTACTCTCTTCAAAAAGGGCCGACCATGTCCATGGCTACCATCCCATTCTCTGTCATTGAGTACGTGCACTATTCGCATGCCATCGAGGAGAAAAAATATTGCGTAGTACTAGGTGCCATCAGAGTGCACGACTCACTTACACACTGCATATCTCCATTTTCTTGCATGACACGCCACCTTGATGCTAGATATCCCGCATGTCATGGAGGCATATAGTATGATTTTGTTAAATGGAGGCATATAGATGTCTCGCGTGCCGGCAACAGGATGAACAAAGCTCATGTCTTAAACGAAAGAGTGGAAGAACATAGATTCCCGACGACCGAGAAGGATCTACAAACCTCGGGGTGGAGCGTCTGCACTCATAATATTTTATATTATTCAACGATAACTCATGCGGCACCTTGGGCCAATGCGGCCAGATCGCATTTTGCATGAGAAATTACACACCATGATTTGTTTACATGTGGTCCCGTTCCAACATGTCAGTGAGACGACGGCGAGTCCTTTTGTACAATTTCCAAAAGGACGTGTAGGTCGGGGCGCCTCTTCGTGTACCGTGGCAAACTGGCAACCGTCCATCGACTCTTCACCTTTCCCTCTCGATTTGCTACTGATGTCGCACGCTCTTCCTCCCTCCTCCATTTGCCTTCACCCTTCCTTCTGCCATTGTTCGATCGTCTTCTCCATGGAGGGAACAAGCCGGAAACGGCCCCGTTATTCTTGCCCCGATCTGAAAGATGACGTGGTGGGGGAACTCATTGATCAGTGCGACGTCATCACCTCGGCTAGCATGGCAGGTTCGTTGAAGAACATTCTCGACTCAACTAATAACATCATTACAAGGAACCCAAGGGTCCAGGAGCGGTTTGATCTCCCCTATCTTCTTCACCGTGACCCTGCTGACTAGCGCGGGGACGAGGGAAGCCTCGCCTTGTGCAAGTTAATGCCGCTTGATAATGATACGTATGATGTTAAGATGCCATCGCTTAAGGGCAAGCATTGGGCAGGCACAAATGGAGATTGGGTTGTTTATATTGGGTACAATTGCGAGTGGGAACTTGTGAATGTGTACACTCATCAGCGGATTCCACTTCCAAAATTCTTCGAGTGCCCTGAGGTTGAGCACACAGATGATCTACATACGTTCAAATATGATCATGGTGACTGTCATCTACGGAAGATAGCAATTTATCGAGTTCCCAACCGCCCTTGGAATTACAAGAACTATAAAGTTGTTGCTATCTTCGACAATTTTGTTGCCGTCCTTCGTGGTTCGACTGGATGGATATTGCTCAAAAATCAGTTTCTATACACGGATGTGTACTGTGATGCAATTGACTACGGGAGGCTTGTGTTTGGTGCCACCACTCGTGGCACTGATTTTGCATGGGATCCTTATTCTTTCGGTACGTTTGTCTTCCTCTGTAATTATAATTGTTTCATCCACATGCATGCGAGTTAGCAAGTTCCCCTTCTCTACTAATTAACCTTCTTCTTGTGTTTCCAAGGTCATGTGAACATTCCACCACCTATACTTGAAAATTTTTATAACCAAGGGGGAGATGACGATGGTGATGATCACGAGCATGAGGACGAGCAGGGCCCATATGCTCACTGGCGGCTGGCAACTAATTCCAATGGATCACCACTTCTTGTCTGTATACAGCCCACTGCTGATGTTACTACTGAGGGAGCAGGTGTTGTCTCCCATGGTCGCACTCTTCGGACCTATTCCAACACCCGTTGCATGGTATTCGGGATGGATACTAGTGTGCTAGCGCCAACACCTTCTCCCTGGTACAGTATTGATAGTCTTGGAGCAAACTCGCTCTTCCTTGGACAAAACTATCCAAAGATGGTGAAAGGTGATCCAACTGTTGTTAACACAACATTACCACCATTTATGAGAAGCAACTGTATCTATACATCAGACATTTTGGTGGCTCCATACCCTGGTCGTGATATAGTAGGCCGCTTCAGCCTGGATGATCAGTCCTGCATTATTTTCGAGATTGACACTAGCTGGCCCTTCCCAGAGAATCATTTGTGGTTCAAAGCAAGCGTTTCCAACGCCGAGGATTGGTTGAGTTGAAGTTCATTTCATTGCTTGTTATTTGTTGTGTGATGAAAACTTTAGTATTTATAATGTATCCTCGTTGTCATTGTGGGTTGATGACCCGTTGTAGGTAATAAAATGATATGCCTATGATAAACTTACTAAATCTATGTATGTCTTTCGAGTCGCTTCTCTGAGTGGGTGCTGCAACGAGGAAAAATATATTTTCCGAATACATAATTGTACGTGCATTGCAACAGGTTATCGGATGAGGCCAATCAACAATAGTACACTATTTGTACTAGCTTCACATGTTGCACAATCTCTACGTCTACGTACGTAATACAACAGGTTTTAAACTTGAGACCAGCCACCCATCCTCACAAAGAACACTTTTTAACCTAGCACAGACTCCAGGAAATTTGGCCACAGTGTGAGGTGGGCCATATGTTAATGTGTTCATTGTACGTAACCAGCACCTCGAATCCTCGATACTACTACTATAAGTAGTAGGAGTAGTAGGGTGGCATGGGCCAGAACAAGCATTCATGTCCAGGAGTACGGCACACGCCACCAGCACGACTTCCATCTGACACCATATTTGTTGGAGTCCGTGCTACAGCAATCTCTTCAACCTCGTCGTTTCTCTAACTCAGCCATCGCACGGCGGGCGAGGTGGGGGTTTGTCGATAGTCGGTTTCCTCAACTGTTGTACCACTTGTAAGGCCTACTCCAACGCACGACCCCAAACGGACCTCCGTTTTCCCTGGATTCTGTCCGTTTGGGTAGGGCAATGGGGTCGTGTCCGGAACATTTCTCAAATGCGGTGGCCGTGCACCGAACGCGTGGACGCATCCCGGCCGCGTACATTTTTCTTTGCAAACACATATGTTTTTTCATCATTGATTTTTTGGTACATGGAAATACATCACCAAAATTTTGACTAGAAAAACAAGAACCACAAGAATACATTTTAGAAGATATCCAACTTCCATAAATGCTTCTGTAAGTTGGATTAGTGCCTTCTTGATACATTCATTGTTGATCTGCGGAGGCTCGATCTTGCGTGCTTCTTTCTTCATCGAGTGTAAAGAAGTAGACGTGTCTAGCCTCAATTCTATCAACAAGTGCACTAGTCTCATCTCTAGCCTCTATGCTAGCTAAAAGTGCTAGAACATCTACTAAATTGCGCTCTATCAATATATCATTGTACTCTTCTTCCCAATACCAAAACTTGCATCCATTCTACACAATAAAGTTTTAAGTTAGCACAACTAGTCTATTCCCAGAGCACAACCGAAGATTTGGTCGAGTTCTTCCTCCTTTTGCCGACACGTGGGACATCCAGCATCCAGGTCGTGTCATGCAAGAAAATAGAGTGGTAGTTGAAGCCATGTGATGTGCATCTTGGGTTAAACTGTAAATAGAATCTTACTACTCTTGAGTAACTCCAAAAGCGGCCACCAAAGATCTTTATTGGATTTGTTTTTCATCACCAGCACGTCAAGGTGAAAGATGTGCAGGTTCAGTGGGTCCTCTTGCGTTTTCACTGACATGTGGGACCGCATATGAGCAAACAGACGATGGGATCCATGTGTCTACTGGCTGGCTGAGAAGAGAGATAGAGGAGGGCTGAGCACGGACTCCAGGAAATTTGTTCTACGTAACCAGCACCTCGATATAGTGGGGTGGCATGGGCCATAACTAACATTCATGTCTAGCAGTACGGCACACGCCACCCACACGAGTCCCATCCGACACCAATTTTCTTGGAGTCCGTGCTACAGCCATCTCTTCTCCCTCCAGTTTTCTCAGCCATCGCGCGGTGGGCGGGGTTGGGGTTTGTTGATAGTCGGTTTGCTCAACTGTGGTCCCACTTGTAAGTGAAAATGCAACGCATCACACATTCACCCTTGAGCGACGTGCCGGACCGATCGTGTGGGGATGCGACGCGAACATGCCAGGCTTTTCCTTTTGAACTTGTAACTTGTAAATTTTGGTTATGCTGCATGGCGCGACCGATAGATAGAAATAATGATTTTCCCTAGAGTAATGAGAAGTTTGGTTCTGGCGCGGTTCATGCATGGAGTACGTAGGAAAATTATGAAGTTGATGCGAAAGGTAAGATAATTACTAGTAGTACCAAATACTACTACATGGATTTGACGGAAAGATAAAGATACATACTGATCCATCAACGACATCCACACGCCCTAGTGCATCGGGTCACCAACCGATGTGTGAGGAGCAGTGGCGTTGGCGGCAAGCTCAACGTGCTTCTGAACAATGTCGTCCAAGGTTGCCCTGCGGTCCAAGAAGGCCAACGTCCTATCGTCCTCCTCTTGCATGATGTAGTCCTTATGGACGATTTGAGTGTAGACGTGGGTGATTATGTCGATGGTGTCTTATTGCGCCAGGCGCTGCGCGGCGAGCGCGACCTCGAGGTGGACATTCTCCGGGGCGATGGCGGGCAGTCGCAGGGCCACCAGTGCGTCGAAGAGGTTGTCACCATAGAGGCCGTTGAGGGTGGCAGGCATCGCAGAGCCTGGGCGCGTGGGCTGGAGGCGTACGTCAAGGTCGTCCGCGAGCTTCTTGACGACGGTGAACTTGTCGAGGAAGCCGACGAGGACCTTGTCGAACAAGGAGACGAAGCTGTTGTCCAAGCGGCCCCTCGCCCTGGCGGCCTCAAGCACTACCTGGAGACGTTCCTCGGTGTCGGGCCGCAGGCCGGTGTCGTGGACCATCTGGTACAGCCGGCTGATGCTCGTGCTCATCGCCTCCATGGGTCAAGCTTCTAGTTAACTGATCTTGCGATTGGAGTGATCACTCTTGCCCTTGGGTGCGTAGGTGCGTAGGATTTCATAGATTGGACTGGCGCGAGCCTTTATATGAGAAGTGCAGACTACGTTGAATTCACGTGTGTGTTGTCCATCTACTCCTCGCCCCTCTACTGCACCTACCTTTGGCTGTATGATAGGATGGCCAGCCATCCGTTGGGCCCATGTGTCATACACCCAAAGGAAGGTGTAGTAAGTCAATGAAGCTGTGTCCCCCTCCATGCCCGTGCATGCTTTCAATGACTTGAGACTACCAAACATCACATGCACTAGTTAGTTAATTGCATGTAATCCTATTAAGTAGCAAAAAGACATTAAGTTATATCGCTGATAGGAATAAAACAATACACCATGTATTTACTAGATATTGCTAGTCAAATACAGAGGGAGTAGTACATTTTTTGTAACATGCATTACTAGATATTGCTAGTCAAATACTAAATCCAGATGGACGTGGTAGTACTACTAAATCCAGACGGTGGTGCTAGTACTAGTAGTAGTACTACTACCAATGTAGTAGTAGCACTGTACTACCCGTTGGTCAAATTATTACGTGCTGGTCCTCACAATGAAGTGACAAGACCGTACGCCAGAGATGACACCTGAGTATAGGCGCTGTGTTTGACATACCATAGTCAGCCTCACCGTCTGCAGTCACTATCATCATGGCTATAGACCTAGCCTGCTTACAACTAGCCGTGTTCGACATAATTTCCCGTGCGTACATGCCCGTGCATTGCACGGAACACCAAGATTGGGGGGTGGATGGCGCCGGCAGCGGCCATCGCGCCAGATTTTTCCATGGCCTTCTAGATGTGGTGGGGAGGAGATAAGGCTGATTGTGAGAGACAAGGAGTTATTTGTAAATAGGGAACAAGTGCGTGCATCTTTTTGCAAAACTGGAGAAGTTTGGTTTGTATCCGTCAGATCTAGATCCGACGCCTATTGCTGAAAGATGGCAGGCACAACATCATCACCAACTCAGGACCTGTTTGATTCGCAGGTTTTTGAAAACACAGGAATAGGACACGGCAATATTACAAGTTTCAAACTAATATTACAAATGTTAGAGGTAATGTTGCACCTACGAAGAGGGAATTACTAGGAAGTTTATGTAAGAACTTTTGTTACTTTAGGTGCATGCAGCATTGTCGTACAAACTAAAATCCACCACCCTGACAAGTCATTATCGTACAGCTGCGGAGCAGGTGCTCCATAGCCTTCTTCGAGATGACAACATCGAAGAGGTCGAGCTGCTTGAGTTGAGGGAGAAGAAGGGTGGGCGCGACATTAATCTGGGGAAGATAGCAGAAGCTGAAGCTGGCGCGGCGCAGCGTTGGCGCGAGGCGGAGCGCGGACGGCGGCAGAGAGCGACATTGTCCAGCTTCGAAGCTGGGCTCCTCGAGCTGATCTAGGGCAGGGGATAAGAACCGCTCGTTGAACTTGGGTTGGACCTTCCAGTTGGTACTGAACATGCGGATGTCAAGGTGTCTGGCTGGCCTAGGGTGCGATGAAAGGATCTTGGAGACTGCGGACATGCGTTTGCAATCCCCATCGCAGAGGCAGCTGTCAACGGTGAGGTTGAGGGGGACGCGGCACCAGAGGGGGCGCCACTACCGGGAGAGCAGGGCGGTCCGCACGGCAGATTTGTGGGGAGGAGGTCGATGATGACGAGCAGCATGTCGTCGGGGAGGCTGCTGATGAAGTCCAGGCTCGTCGGATGCGGTTTTGGCTCGAGCCGCCTCTGCTTGTTGGCTGCCTGACCGTCCATCTCAACCGACGGCGACGCAGGTGTACACGTGTGCTGGTGTGTGTTGTGTGCTGGGTGTGCGCGAGTGCGTGCTTCTGTGCATGCCACCGCGCAATGGTCAATTGTGCGCGAGTGCGTCCTCCACGCGGAAGAAGTGTGTCCTCAATGCGCCCTCAATTTACTAGCGTGCAGGGTGCTACCCCAAGTGGTTTCAACTTTGCTTACTTCACCGTGTGTCAGATCGGCCTCTAGTTTACTTATTTTCACCCACTGCCACATGGGCCAGCACACGAAGATACAGAACACGAGCTGACAAGGCAGCATGTGGACTGGTTGACCGGTCAACTAAACAATATATGGAGCTATATGCTGACACAGTGAGCGTATAATCCGTCGGTATATAGTGTTCGTGTTAGAGGGGAGTCCCGTGAGAGATAGCAGAGAGAGAGAGAGAGAGAGAGAGAGAGAGAGAGAGAGAGAGCTATTCCCTCCATTCGATAATGTAGTTCCAACATTTTTTTAAAAGTCAAACTTTTGAAACTTTGACCAAGTTTATAAAGAAATTACTTATATCTACAATGCCAAAGATAAATGATAGTATGAAGTAAGTACATGTTGTCATTAATCTAATGATCTTTCCAGATGTAAATGTTTTTCTCCACATATACCTGGTCAAACTTTTTTGAGGTTTGACTTTTCAAAACATCCATATGCTTATGGACGTGAGAGAGTCCCTAACTAGAGAGAGAGCGAGGGAGAGAGAGAGAGAGAATGTGCGTGTGTGAAAGAGACATGGACAACACTCGATAAAAGTCGAGAAAAAACGTTTGTGTCTTATGCAAACATATCACACATGCATCTTCGACAACGGAAGCAAGGTGAGGAGATAGTGTGTGGTTGTTTGTAACCGAGAGAGCAAGACCCCTAGCACATGGCCAAGAGGGGCCTGACAAACAAGGGAGAGAGGTTGAGAGAGGCGTACGGAGAAAATGTAGACATGGGGAGGAGAGAGTGTATGTTTGTCATAGAGAGGTCCCCTAGAGATCGTGATGGGACTACATGGGTGGGTGATCGAGTGACAAGGTGTGTGTGCGATAGAAGATACCCCGAGAGATATCGAGATAGACGTATGGATGGAAGGAGACAATACGTGTGTTCCTGATGGCTAGTGAGAGATAATCATACTTAGGGGGAGTGCTTGCGCCTATGATGGAGTGAGGGATTATGGTACTTATCAGGGGGGTGCGTGTCACATAGAGAGAGAACATGGGTGGAGGGTGTTGGGTGGGTCTATATGTATAGCGCGAGCGAGAAATGTGTATGTGTGAACCAGGGATATAAAGTTTGAGAGAGATTGAGGAGCCCCGATAAGGCTGAGTGGTGCGTCAGATAGCTCAGAGGGGGAAATAGATATTCCATCCGCTCGATAATGCAGTGCATGTAATTTTTTAGAAGTCAAACTTTGGAAACTTTGATCAGGTTTACACAAATGTTATTTATATCTTCAATACCAAAGATACATCATACGAAAGTACATCTCATGGTGAATCTAATCATATATGTTGGTCGTTCCATATTTAATTGTTTTTCTCCATGTACATGGTCAAACTTTGTGATGTTTGACTTTTCAATAAATCAATATGCTATGGACCGAGGAGAGTGCCTAAGTCGAGAGGGATCAAGTGCATGTGAAGGAGAATGAGTAAGTGTGCAAAAAGAGTATGTGTGTGAAAGAGAAAGTGACAAAAAACGATAAATTAGAGAGAGTGTGTGTTTTTTCGTTTCTTAGGCGAACATATCACGCATGCATCTCTGAGATAGAAAAGCGAGGCGAGGAGATACACGAAGATAGCTAGTGTGTGATTGTTTGCAACGGAGAGAGACACCCCTATAGCACATGTCCAATAAAGGTCTGGCCAACAAGGTACAAAGGTCGAGAGGGACACATGGAGAACATGGACGCATGGGGAGCGCGAGAGGGTGTGTTTACGATAGAGAGACCCCCTCGAGATCGTGAGGGGACTATATGGGTGGGAGATTGAGGGAGGTGCGTGCGCGATAGAAAGATGCCCCGAGAGAAATCGAGATAGACCATGCACATGTTTGTGATGGAGACTAAGATTAGCTAGTCATATACATATAGGGGGGACTGCGTGTGCCTACAATTGAGTGAGAGACCATCATACTTGGCTAGCTAGGCATGAGATTGTGTGTGTGCGTGTGAGATGGAAAGAGATAGAGTTTTAGATGGGTCTATCGAGTGTGAGTGAGATATGCATGTGTATGTGTGACCCAGGTAGATGGAGAGTTTGAGAGAGAGGGGGAAGAGCTCTGAGACGATACAGTGGTGCGTGAGAGAGTTACGGGCAACGAGCCAAGGAATTTGTGTGCGTACGATGAGTGCACCCAAGATATCTAGCATGGACTAGAGAATCATACATAGTGTGCGAGAGAGACCTATAGATGGAGTATATATGCATGCGAACTAGAAAGACCCCCCCCCCCACGAACACACACACAAAGAGAGAGATATGAAGAGAAAGAGAGAGGACCAACAAGGTTTGTGTGTTGGATGCGTGCGGCATAATTGAAAATTGTCGGCGAGAGAGAGAGAGCATGAGTCCAGGAGAGGGGGAGGTCGCGTTTTATGCATCAAAGACTGATATAAATCATGTTTCAATATAAACTTGCATTCAAATATTTAAATTGGAGAACATGTTGTCTGCAATCCACACATGAGCGGATATATGCGTATATCAAACAAGTTCATTAATTTGACTTTCAACATGTTCATGGAGTACTATAGTACTGTACAACATGCTATTCGATTGAGGTGTTCAATTTTGGATTTAGTTCACTATTTTGACCTGATGAACGAGCTATTTCATTGAATCGAGATATTTCATTTTGGGTTTGATTCCCGTTTTGAGTGGGTCAACTATTTGTCATATAGTAAATCGCTAGCAACAAGCATGTAAAAACACATTACTCGCGAGCATCATCTCTCCATCTAAAAAAGAAGTGGCAAGCTAATATTTCTAAATTTGATTCGAATCGACTTTGTAAGGTAAACATGGATGCTCGTTCTCCTAAATTTTGAATGAACCGTTAAACATCCTCTGCTCGGTGGAATTCGCCCGAGCAAATAAATGGGAGACGCGAAATTACCGTCCTATGTGGGAGACGCATTAATTGTCCCATTGTGCATCGAGGGTAGGTTCGTAACTTCATCCAAGCGCGCCTGCTCCTCAGCCGAAATGACATGTGCCGAATAATTCATAAACCATGGTCGGCAAAACACGCCCTCCTCGCCCGAAATAGCTCGCGCCCACTATTTCAAAACACGATCTCCTCGCCCGAAATCGCTTAGGCCCACTATATTTCAAAACACCCCCTCCTCGCCCGAAATCGCTCCCGCCCACTATTTGGGGAGAAGCAAAGTTACTCTACTATCCCCGACCCTCAGTACACAGACCCAAGCCGAGAAGCCTAAAGGCAGGGGTAGAACTGTAACTCCCCCTCGCATTTCAGACAAATGCGTACATGGTTCCACTCCC
>LR738715.1:202079211-202104305 GCA_902687465.1 Secale cereale | reverse complement strand
CCCCCCCCCCATTCATACCTCGTGGGCGCCAAATCACCTTCTACGCGGAAGCTCCCTTCTCTCGAGCCGCGGAACCTCAGCCCCTCCTCCATGGCTCCCCCCACCGCACCAATTTCACAGTCGCCCTCCTCACTAATGTCGGAGACGTTTTCCATTTGCCATCGTCCACTGGGTCGTGTGCCTCTTACTCCGTGTTGCTGGAGCTGCCTCGATGACGGCCGCGTGAACCATACCGGAGCCGATTCACCCCCGCTGTTGTTCACGGTGCCGGAGCGGCTCCAACTTCGGATCCGTCCAGAGTCTTGGCATTGCTTCCCCGTAGCCATCCACCATTGCGACATCGTTATTTCCCTACTGCCAATGGCCACCGCAACCGCCCGGCCTCACCGACTCGGCAGCTGGACCTGCCTACTTCACCATGCCGCCAGATAGGTCGCACCCTCATCTCAAATCACTTTATTTAGGCGTCAGTTGTCTGAATTTTTATTGTGGGCCAATCGATTCCCAATGGGAAGCAGCACCCCTCGAGGCGGCAGAGCTCCTAGGCTGTCGGTTGGCTGGTGTCTAATGTAAGGGTCCGGGGTCGCAAGTTCGCCGCGGAAGCAGTGCTTAGATGGCTATCTTAGAGTTGTGTAGGTTCAAGGTAGTGCCGCCGCCAGATCTGGATGACGGGGAGTCTTTGTTGATTGGCCCAAGGGCGGTGCAACCACGGCAGTGCGATGGGGCGAGGAGCGGGGTTTTGGACGGGGCCACGGACGGTGGAGGCAAGCTGCTCTGCCGTTGGTCGCTGGCTCTTTTAGGAAGATTCCTAACAGTGTCAGCTGGGAGGCACAAGACGGCCATGAAGCCATCCAGCGTAGATCGGACAGTACCAAAATAAAATAAAATCGTGTGACCCCAATTTAGTCTTAGTCAACAGACGTGTAACCACTCTCGTACCTTGTTGTTGATCTCTTAGTGTATTTCTTCAGATCAAAGAGATGTGTCATTCTGAACATTATGCGTTATCTGCATCTTCAGCCACACCGTCTGATGTAGCCACTGGATATCCAAGCTTGAAAGAAGACGGTAGTTCATTTGAATAAAAGGACTTTGCTGCATGTGTGAAAGAAATACATCCTCTAGCCAGTCTGATTGCAAATGAAATGGATCTATCAAAATACCACCTGGCTTACAGCATGGAGAATCAGAAGATGCCCACTCCGGCTTATAAAGTGATGGATTTAATCCCTCCAATCCGTAATCATATTTTCGCCCCTGAAGTTGACCCGTCCGAACTTATAGATGATGAAGCTGAATTTCAAGCCCTGTCTGGCATCGATTGGTCATCACCAAACTTTCAGACGGCGGAGGAGGACGAAGAACCGGAGAAGGATGATCCAGAATCCTCAAGTCAGCAAGGCCGAGAAGAGTGAACCGCCGGGCGGTTTATATATTTGATCCTATGAAAACACTTGATCTTGTTTGGCTCACATAGTCATGTAATAGGGTAGTGAAACTTTAATATGCCGTGCCATCGTGCACGGTTCTGTTTTGCACAATACTGCTGATCCGCCAGTTTAAGAAACTATCACCTTATGCTTATGATAGCGTTGATTTATGCAGCTCAGATTGATCATTACCCTGCACACAAACAGATCACAAGCACCCTGGTGGTTTACCATTGGGCGGGTCATGATACCCAATTGATACCACTGGGGACGGATAGTCTATAACCAGGGCCGGTTTATCAGCTCCATGTAGTTAGAGTCTTTAGAGCTATAACTCTAAACATAAGATTATTATCCTCTGGCGACTTAGAGTCTGCCATCCTCGCGGGTTGCAAAGACTCCAAGATGCTTCAAATATGAGACATAAATAGGGCAGCTTGGCCCGATTTGTAAAAACCATATGGCATGAAAAAAGCAATGAAATAAAGCCAAAATAGAAAATCAAAAAATCCGAGGCTTTTGCAGGCCGCCAAGCCAAAGTTTCTTCTTCAATGAAACTAGCTTGTTGGCCACTGGAAGGTACGCGCTTTCCGTGAGCCGGCTCTCACATGACCCAATCGACATTTGAACACAGATAAGTTCAGGTCTTACTTAAAGATAGACTTATCATGAGTACGCGGGGTCGGAGTAGCATCATGCATCACAGGCCAATTTATCCAAGTTTCAAGGAAGCCGGCTTATGAGCCTGGATCTATCCTGACTATCTCTAAGCCATGCTCTCACAACCGGCGTTTTAACCTTAACAAGCTTAGGATCTTTGGCGAATACACCGTAAAAGATTGATTGCTAAGAGTTCAGTGGGTCAATCAGGATTACCTGATGGAGAAACAGCTGGTGTACAGGTAGGATGACCCGGAAAGGTTATGTCCTGTTTGGTGAATACACCTATGTTTCAACAAGATAACCTGGTCAAGAGGGTAGTAACTCTATGTTCTCTTTGGTGAATACACCAATGTTTGAACAGGAAGCCCCCAAATGACATACTTATGAATTGTTCTCGTCGGGGACCTATGTTTGAGCTGTGCTGTGCATCCAAATCTCTTTGGTCCCTATAATTTGGGCATCAACCTCTTAAGCGAACATGTAAGAGGATGATAAAGACTCAGCTTCGAAGAAGTGAAACGATAGAGGCCCTGAATTATTAGGGATGCCCGCTTTATTATATTGTTTCAAATATATACATCATCAAGCTGTGTACATCATGAGAGTCGGTGGCTCAAGTATAGTAGGCCCAAAGATGAGCGATATTCCACGGCCGATGGGTCTCCTCCTCTGATGTGTGAGTCCTTGTGGTCTCGAACGTCGATAAGATAGTATGACCCATTATGGAGATTCTTGCTGACCACAAAAGGTCCTTCCCGAGGCGGTGATAGTTTGTGCATATCAGTTCGATCCTGGATAAGCGGGAGCACCATGTCGCCTTCTTGAAAGGTTCTGGTTTTGACCCGGTGGCTATGATAACGACGTAGATCTTGTTGATAAATTGCTGAACAAGCCACTGCGAGGTCATGCTCCTCATCCAACAGGTCAAGTGCATCCTAACGTGCCTTTTCATTATCAGCTTCCACATAAGCCGCCACACGGGGCGAATCATGACGGATGTCACTAGGAAGAACCGCCTCTGCTCCATAGACCATGAAGAAAGGTGTGTAACATGTAGATCTGTTGGGGGTTGTATTGATACTCCATAACACTGAGGGTAACTCCTCCAACCAACAACCCGACGTTCTTTTCAAAGGAACCATAAGCCGGGGCTTGAAGCCTCGCAGAATCTCTTGATTAGCTCGTTTCGCTTGACCATTAGACTAGGGGTGAGCCACGGAGGAAACATCAAGTCGAATATGCTATCGTTGACAAAACTCTTTCATAGAACCTTTAGACAGATTAGTGTCATTTATCCGTTTTAATGTTGTGGGGAAAGCCAAAATGGAAGATCACCTTCTTGATGAATTGAACCGTTGTTGTTGCATCACACTTGCTAACCGGCTCTGCTTCAACCCACTTAGTAAACTTATCAACTGCCACCAAAAGGTGGGTTTTCTTATCCTTGGACCACTTCAAAGGCCCGACCATATCAAGCCCCCGGGTCACAAACGGCCAAGTAATTGGAATCATTCTCAACTCTTGAGCCGGAACATGAGCTCGTCGTGAAAACTTCTGACAACCGTCACATTTATTGACCAAATCCTCAGCATCATCATGAGCCGTCAACCAATAAAACCCATGAAGAAAAGCCTTGGCTACGAGAGATTTAGAGTTGGCATGATGACCACAATCTCCTTCGTGGATCTTTCGCAGAATCTCACAGCCTTCTTCAGAAGAGACGCAACGTTGAAACGCCCTTGTGACACTGCAATGGTGCAACTCCCCATTGACAGTCGACATTGTCATAGACCGCAGGGTTATCTGCCTGGCCAAAATCTCATCCTCGGGAAACTCACCCCGGGTCATGTAAGCCAAATACGGAACTGTCCAATCAAGAATGACATGAAGAGCCGCCACCAATTGTACTTCCAGGTCAGGAACAGCAAGATCTTCCTCTGTAGGTAATTTGACAGAAGGGTTAAGCAGAATATCCAGGAAGGTGTTAGGTGGCACCGGCTTATGCTGAGACTCTAACCAGCTTAAAGTATCAGTCGCCTCATTCTTCCTGCGATTAATATGCTCAACTTGGTAACCCTTCAAATGACCCACAATAGCATCAACCTCTCGACGATAAGCTGCCATGAGTGGATCCTTGGAATCCCAAGTGCCAGAAACCTGCTGAGCTACCGGATCTGAGTCGCCAAAGCACCTCACCCGTCTTAAGTTCATCTCCTTAGCCATCCGAAGACCGTTGCAAAAGGCCTCATACTCAGCTGCATTGTTAGTACAAGGGAACATTAACGTGAGAACATAAGAAAATTTATCACCTCGTGGGGAAGTCAAGACAACTCCAGCCCCTGAGCCTTCCAACTGCCTGGATCCATCAATGTGAATAGTCCAATATGTGTTATCCGGCTTTTCCTCTGGCGTCTGCAACTCTGTCCAATCATTGATAAAATCCACGAGTGCTTCTGACTTGATGGTCGTACGAGGCACATACTTTAAACCATGGGGTCCAAGCTCAATGGCCCACTTGGCTACCCGACCTGTGGCTTCTCTATTTTGGATGATATCCCCTAAGGGAGCAGAACTAACCACACTAATGGGATGACCTAGAAAATACTGCTTGAGCTTTCGGCTTGCCATGAAGACTCCATACACCAGCTTCTGCCAATGCGGATACCTTTGCTTGGACTCAATAAGCACCTCGCTGATGTAGTAAACTGGTCGTTGAACCGGATACTCCTCACTTGCCTCTTTCCTTTCCACCACAATGGCCACACTAACAGCCCAGCAATTGGCAGCCACATATAACAACAACGGCTTCTTATCAATAGGAGCAGCAAGAATCGGTGGCTCAACCAGTTGCTTCTTATGCGCCTGAAATGCCTCATTAGCAGCATCACTCTAGATGAAATCATTTGTCTTCTTCTTCATCTGATACAGAGGGATAGCCTTTTCTCTTGGGCGGCTTATGAACTGGCTCAAAGCCGCTATCCGACCTGCCAAGCGTTGGACATCATTAACACACTTTGGCCTAGCCAGGGAAGTAATAGTCTTGATTTTCTCTAGGTTAGCTTCGATGCCATGTTCTGAAACCAAAAAACCCAAAAGCTTGCCCACTGGTACACCGAAAACACATTTGGTCGAGTTAAGCATCATTTTATGAACCCAGAGATTGTCAAAAATCTCCTTCAAATCATCAATCAGGGTCTCCTTCTTCCTGGATTTCACCATAATGTCATCTACGTAAGCATGAACATTACGCCTGATCTGATTGTGAAGGCAATTCTGCACACACCGCTTATAAGTCGCCTGGGCACTCTTGAGCCCGAAAGGCATAGATACATAGCAGAAGGCTCCAAACGGATTAATGAAAGTTGTCTTCTCCTGGTCATTAACTGCCATATTGATCTGATGATGACCAGAATAAGCATCCAAAAAACTCAAACGCTCACAACCCGCCGTAGCATCAATGATTGCATCAATACGAGGGAGAGCAAACAGATCAGCCGGACAAGCCTTGTTTAAGTCTGTGTAGTCCACATACATTCGCCAAGTGCCATTCTTTTTAAGCACCAACACCGGGTTTGCCAACCACTCAGGATGAAAAACTTCAACGAAAAACCCGGACGCCAAGAGTCGGGCCACTTCTTCACCAATGGCCTTCCGCCTCTCCTCGTTAAAACGACGAAGGAATTGTTTGACTGGCCTAAACTTCAGATCAATATTAAGAGTGTGCTCAGCGAGTTCCCTCGGTACACCTAGCATGTCTGAAGGCTTCCATGCAAAGATGTCTCGGTTCTCACGGATGAACTCAATGAGCGCGCTTTCCTATTTCGGATCCAGATTAGCACTGATGCTGAACTGCTTAGATGAGTCGCCAGGAACAAAGTCAACTAGCTTGGTGTCGTCTGCCGATTTAAACTTCAACAAAGGGTCATGCTCTTTCGTTGGCTTCTTCAAGGATGTCATATCTGCTGGGTCAATGTTATCCTTGTAAAATTTCAACTCCTCTATGGCACAAACAGACTCCGCGTAAGCAGCATTGCCTTCTTCACACTCCAAGGCTCTCTTGCGACTCCCATGCACCGTTATAGTGCCCTTGTGACCGGGCATCTTAAGCTGCAGATAAACATAACACGACCTCGCCATGAATATAGCATAAGCCGGCTGTGCAAACAGAGCATGATATGGGCTCTGGATCTTAACAACTTCAAATGTTAAAGTCTCTGTTCTGTCATCGTATTCATCCCCAAAGGCTACCTTCAAATTAATTTTGCCCACCGGGTACACCGACTTACCAGGAACTACTCCATGGAAAACCGTATTGGACGGCTTAAGATTTTTGTCAGTTAATCCCATGCGACGGAAAGTATCATAGTAAAGGATATTGATGCCACTACACCCATCCATGGGTACTTTAGTGAACTTGCATCCTCCAACTTGAGGCGCCACCACCAAAGCCAATTGACCCGGATTATCCACTCGGGGCGGGTGATCCTCACGACTCCACACAATGGGCTGCTCAGACCATCGCAAGTAACGGGGAACCGCCGGTTCAACGGCGTTCACAGCCCTTTTATAGAGCTTCTGATCCCGCTTGCATAAACTTGTGGTAAAAACGTGGTACTGCACACTATTCAATTGCTTCGGGTTGCTCTGATAATTAGACTATTGCTGCTGATTCCCCTGATTATTCTGCTGGTTGAAACCAACTTAATTACATGATCCGTGAAACCCGGAATTTGAGCCGCCGCCTCCATGACCCGGACCATGAGGGTCGGACCCTGAATCGCCGTTCGGACCATGGTTGTTTTGGAAAGACTCCCTGAAATGTCTCATAATGTTGCAATCTTCCACAGATGGGTAGGCGGCCTCTCCTCTAATCTGTGCTTCGAACATGGCTGATTCATTATCGCTTCAAGGTCAAATTTTGTCCCTTGAGCCGGCCTCCCCTTACGACATTGGTTATAATTCCGTGCAGCGGCATTAGCTACAAAATCGTCAGCTTTGCGCCTACCGCTACCGTACTGATTGGCCGGGTTATGCTGCTATCCCTTCATACCGCTACTCTTCTTTCCCTTTCCCGACCTTTGATCCTCAGAGTCGGGGTCCTTGGTACTATCAGAGTCGGCATATTTGACAAGAGCCGCCATGAGCTCCCCCATATCATTGCAATGACGTGTAAGCCGCCCAAGCTTTTGCTTGTGTGGAAGGAAACAACAATTTTTCTCCAACATTAAAACTGCTGAGCCGGCGTTGATATTATGTGAAGAATGTATGATAGTCGAGACCCGGCGCACCCAGCTGGTCGTCGATTCGCCCTCGGCTTGAACACAAGAAACCAAATCCACAATTTTCATAGGTTGCTTGCACGTATCTTTGAATTCTTTGGATAAACCGGGCCTTTAGCTCTGCCCACGACCTGATGGAGTTGGCAGGTAGCCCTTTCAACCAAGTACGAGCCGTCCCTTCCAGCATCGTGGTGAAATACTTAGCATATGCAGCCTCACTAACATCCAGCATCTCCATAGCCATCTCATAACTCTCCACCCAAGCCTCAGGTGGCTGATCTGCTGTGTAATTAGGCACCTTGCAGGGGCCCTTGAAGTCCTTGGGAAAACCCTCGTTTCACAGCGCCGCTGTTAAACACGGCACACCCCAAGTTCTAGAAGTTGTCGGGTAAACCAGCGCATGCTGATGAGCCGCAGGTTGAGCCGCCAGCTCGGCCTCCCGGCACCCTCTGCCCACGAGGCTGGTTACGGTGTTGCTCAGTACTTCAAACAGTTGGCGAGTCAATGTGCCTACTGTAGCTCCGGCTTGGACGAGGGGTCGAATGAATCCGGTCACGACTATAAGAATAAGTCTGCTGCTGTACCAGCACTGTTTGAAGAAGTTCCCTGGTCCTTCGGGTTTCACCCGCCACCGAAGTCTCACCCTCGACTGGCAGAGCCACCAATCGTGTAGCTGCAGCAATCATATTGTCTAAAGGGTTGGAATAATGACCCGGCGGCGTTACCACATGCTGAGGCGGGGTGTTATTCACATGCTGAGAACTTGTCACGCGCGGCCGAACCGGCGCTCCACCCCCTCGTGTTTCAGCCATTTGGTTTATCACCGGCGGGTTACTGGTCCATGTTCCAGTTGTATTGAAAAGATTCCTCAGCTCATAAACAAAAGGAAGATTGTCAGGGATATTACTATCAGGTATAAACCAGCTAGGAGGGTCCGGTTTACATTATCAAGATTATATTGCCAGAAGCCCAGCCGAATGTATAGTAGGAGATTATATCCCAAAGAGGCTCGGGGCCCATATGTTGAGGCCCATGGTTTGTAAATCGTCATACTATGTAAACTTGGGATGTAAGATGGAAAGAGTAGAGACCGAGGCGGACACGTTTATGAGCCGGCCTCGAGACTCTGTAAACCGGACCGGGCGTCATCTCCTATATAAAGGGACGACCAGGCGACGGTTTAGGACAGAAAACGATAGCTCGAGACACAGGCAAAGCGGATTCGCTCCCTGGTCATCGAAGCACAAGCAATACCACACCAAACTAGACGTAGGCTTTTACCTTCATCAAAGGGGTCGAACTAGTATAAAACCCCCGTGTTCTTCGTCCGCTTTAACCCCTTTAAGCTAACTCGAGCGATGGCCGCACGACTAAGTCCTTTTGCTAGGACATCTGTCGTGCTAAATCCACGACAGTTGGCGCCCACCGTGGGGCTATCGCGCGATGGTTTCGAGCTCTTGAAGGGCAGCTTTCAAGGACTCAATGGTTACGTAGTAGGCCGGATGACCAAGAGTCGTCGCGGCCGGATCTACATCGACGATGCAGGATGGGGTCTCGAGGCCAATTCAATCGAATACGGGTACCTGGTCCCCTCGGCGGCATCCACGTCTTCATCGGCAAGATCGGCAAACCGGGCCCTGAGCCGGAGATCTTCTCCAACATCGTCGAGTCGGCTCAGCTTGCGAGACCAACCCGGATTCAGCCCGCCGTGAAGCACGTCTTTGTCGGAGCAGTGCATGGAGTACAAGCCGAGGACGGATCAGAATCTGGTGGCGAGACAGTTGTTTATTCCGGTGACGAATCTTCGTCCGGAGAGACCGAATCTTTGTATCTGTTGCAGGACGGCCGATCCGAGGGTTGTTCCGATGGCGATAGTATTCCGGACCCCCTCGATCCGCCAAACAAGGTTGTTGTTTTCATGGCCGGATCACAACCCATGCAACAACCCTCAATGACTGGGGCGTTAACCTCAGAGGCAATGGGAGCTAGAGCTGGAGACCTCCCCCTGTCGCCCTCTGACGTCCTATCCACCTTAGTCGACACTTTGACAGCACTCGCAACGGCAGAAGTAGCCCAGGCCGACAAGGAGCAGCACGATGCAGAGATCGCTCACGTGACGAGCGAGATTGAGCAAGGTAAGTTGGATCTGGCTGCGGAGAAAGCTAGGATGGCTACAAGACAAGCAGAGCTGGATTCTTAAGCCTTCCGGCTCAGGTTAGATCAGAACGCCTCACAGGAGGTACTGTGGAGAAGACAACGATCTCGTTTGCCGCCGGTTTATTAGGCGAGGAATCTCTTTAGCACGCCAGGCACAGGAACCAGTAACCATCCAGAGGTAAACCGGGGAGGAGCGCCGGGGACGGGTGCGTCGGTTCAGCCACCAGCCGCAGAGCCGAACCGCAGGGTTGTGCCGACCCAGCACGTGACCACCCCTCCCGGTCATTATTCTAATCCGTTGGACAACATCGTTGTTGCCGCTTCACGGCTGGCCGCCATTCCCATTGAGGGGACGTCCCCCATAGCAGTGGAGGCACGACGGGTCAAGGAGTTGTTGGACACGGTGCTAACCCAGCAGCAAGCTTATTCCTATAGCCGGGAGAGGATTCATTCAACCCCCCGCCTAAGCCGGAGTTATACGAGGCACCTGGATGAACCGGCCGTATCTAGCAGCACACGGAGACGGCATCGACAGAGGCAGGATAATCCGGCAGGAGCAGGGGCACATCCACAAGAGGTGGTGGATCAGGCCAGGCATACTGCCCAAAACGACACCCGTTAGGCAACGCCGATTCATCCCACCGCCACGGTCGAAACAGGAATCATGTCCAGTTCCTTGGGAGTGCAGTGTCTCATCCCCGCTTTGCGGAACGTGAAGCTGCCCAAAGATTTCAAAGGTCCGCGCAAGGTGCCCAACTACACGGCAGATCTCGCCCCAGAGGC
Organism: Secale cereale; assembly: GCA_902687465.1. Lineage (NCBI taxonomy): Eukaryota > Viridiplantae > Streptophyta > Magnoliopsida > Poales > Poaceae > Secale > Secale cereale. The sequence continues at coordinate 202,093,993 of LR738715.1, read as the reverse complement.
GTGGGTCGAGAGTTATGAGATGGCCATGGAGATGCTCGATGTGGATGAAGCGGCGTGTTCTAAATACTTCACAATGATGCTCGGGGGCACGGCCCGAACATGGCTAAAGGGTTTGCCACCTAACTCCATCGGATCATGGGGTGAATTGTGGCGCCGGTTTATCAATAACTTCAAAGACATGTGTAAGCAGCCGATGTCTGTTGTCGACTTAGCTGCCTGTGTTCAACGAGAGCAGGAGTCCACGAGTAGTTGGGTGCGTTTAGTGTCCGAAATCTTGCACTCCTCCAATAGCATCAATCCAAGTACAGCGATAGTAACCTTGCAAGGCAATTGCCGGTTTGAACCTTTGAGGCAGAAGTTGCGACGGATCAAACGTGATTGTAACGACATGGGAACACTCATGGGTGCTTTGGTAAAATATGGAGACTCTGATAACACAAAGTATCCAGATGCAGATGGGGACAAGTCCGGGAAGGCAAGCAAGAGCGGTAAACCGCCGCAGGCCAATCCGACGGGCCAAGGGTACAATGGCAAGCATAAAGTGGAGGGCAGCTCAGACTTTGTGGCCAATACCAACGCTCAGGACAATGGGTAGCGCCGCAAAGGTAAACCGCCCCCACGCAATGGGAGGCCACCCATTAATCTAGAGCGCCAGTTGAACATGCCTTGCCCAAGGCACGGTACAGTGGAAAACCCAGCTACGCATATCTGGAAAGACTGTTTCATTATGCAAGAATTTATGAAACAGACTAAGTATGATCACGGGCCCCCCGGCGAATCAGGTCCCGGTTTCCAAGGTCCGGGTTATCAGGGTGGCGGATCCGGTTCAGGGTACCACGACGGTAACAGTAACCACGGTAGCAACAATCAGCATCAGCATAACCAACAACATGGTCATGGTGGATACAATAACCAAGGGAATCAACAGCGTCAGCAGCAGCAATCCGGATATCAGAATAATCCGAAGGAGCTGAGCAGCGGGCAGTATCACGTCTTCACCACAAGTTTATGCAAACGGGATCAAAAGGTTCTGAAGAGGGTAGTACACTCTGTTGAACCGGCGATACCACGTTTTTTGCGTTGGTCTGAGCAACCCATTGTATGGAGCAGAGAAGATCACCCACCCCGGGTTGATAATCCGGGTCAGCTGGCTCTGGTGGTGGCACCACAGGTGGGTGGTTATAAGTTCACCAAAGTGCTTATGGATGGAGGCAGTAGCATCAACATCCTATATTATGAGACTTTTCGACGTATGGGGTTGACAGATAAGAAGCTCCGACAGTCCAACACAGTGTTCCATGGGGTGGTACCCGGTAAATCGGCTTATCTAGTTGGAAAAATCGAGCTGGAAGTTACCTTCGGAGATGAGCATGACTCTAGATCGGAGACTGTAACTTTTGAGGTTGTAAAGATCAGGAGTCCATACCATGCTCTGTTTGGGAGGCCGGTCTATGCCAAGTTCATGGCTAGACCGTGTTATGTTTATCTACATCTCAAGATGCCAGGCCACAAAGGAACTATCACGGTTCATGGGAGCCGCAAAATTGCATTGGAGTGCGAGGAAGGAGATGCGGCTTATGACGAGGCGGTTTGTGCTACGGAAGAGCTAAAGTTATATAAGGACAATGTTGATCCGACAGATATGTCCCTACTAAAGAAGCCAACCACCGAACATGATCCGGCGTTGAAATTCAAATCGGCTGAGGAGACTAAACAGGTGGACTTTGTTCCGGGCGATTCATCCAAGCAGTTCACAGCGCTAACCTAGACCCCAAATAGGAAAGCGCGCTCATCAAGTTCATCAGTGAGAACCGGGATATCTTTGCATGGAAGCCTTCTGACATGCCAGGTATATCGAGGGAACTCGCTGAGCACAGTCTTAATATCGATCCTAAGTTTAAACCGGCCAAGCAGTATCTGTGACGCTTCAATGAGGAGAGGCACAAGGCTATAGGAGAAGAAGTGGCTAGGCTCTTGGCCGCAGGCTTCATAGTTGAAGTGTTTCATCCAGAGTGGTTAGCTAATCCGGTGCTGGTACTTAAGAAAAATGGAATGTGGAGAATGTGTGTTGATTATACAGATCTTAATAAAGCTTGCCCAACCGATCCTTTTGCTCTCCCCCATATTATCAGATTATTGATGCTACGGCAGGATGTGAGCGGCTAAGTTTTTTGGATGCATACTCAGGTTATCATCAGATCAAGATGGCAGTAAAGGATCAGGAGAAGACGGCTTTCATAACTCCCTTTGGAGCTTTTTGCTATGTCTCTATGCTGTTTGGGCTCAAGAGTGCCCAGGCAACTTACCAGCGTTGTGTGCAGAACTGCTTACAAGGGTAGATTGGGAGGAATGTCCATGCATACGTTGACGACATTGTGGTGAAATCCAGGAAGGAGGAGACACTGATAGAGGATCTGAAGGAAACCTTTGACAACCTCCGAGTTTATAAAATGATGCTCAATCCTGAGAAGTGCGTCTTTGGTGTTCTGGCAGGCAAGCTCCTGGGATTCTTAGTGTCAAACAGAGGGATTGAAGTTAATCCGGAGAAGATCAAGGCGATCACGTCCTTGGCTAAACCGACGTGCATCAATGATGTCCAACGTGTGGCGGGCCGTATTGCAGCATTGAGCCGGTTTATCAGCCATTTGGGGGAGAAGGCAATCACGCTCTATCGGATGATGAAAAAGACGGACCGGTTTGTCTGGAGCGATGCCGCGGATGCTGCGTTCGAAGATTTGAAGAGGCAATTGGCAGAACCACCAGTCCTTGCTGCCCCGGTTGACAATGAGCCGCTGCTATTATACGTGGCCGCCAATGCCCGTGTAGTAAGCGTTGCCATTGTGGTAGAACGCAAGGAGGCAGGCAAAGAATATCCAGTTCAACGGCCGGTTTACTACATCAGCGAGGTGCTCATTGAGTCAAAATAGAGATATCCACATTGGCAGAAGCTGGTCTATGGGGTGTTCATGGCAAACCGGAAGCTAAAACACTATTTTCAGGGCCACCCAATTATCGTTGTCAGTTTAGCTCCGTTAGGGGATATAATCCAGAACAGAGAAGCCACTGGTAGGGTTGCAAAGTGGCCTATTGAGCTTAGCCCGCACGGATTAAAGTATGTGCCCCGTACTGCTATAAAATCCCAAGCATTGGTGGATTTCATCAATGATTGGACGGAGTTATAAGCACCTGAGGAGAAGCCGGATCATACGTACTGGACTATTCACTTTGACGGTTCAAGATAGTTGGAGGGCTCGGGGGCTGGGGTCGTGTTAACTTCACCACGAGGTGATAAGGTCTGCTACGTCCTCCGTTTAATGTTCCCTTGCACTAACAATGCTGCTGAGTATGAAGCTCTCCTCCACGGTCTGCAGATGGCCAAGGAGATGAACTTGAGCCGAGTTAAGTGATTTGGTGATTCAGACCTGGTGGCACAACAAGTATCTGGCAAATGGGACTCCAAGGATCCGCTCATGGCAGCATATCGACGAGAGGTGGACGCAGTCGCTGGATACTTGAAGGGATACCTGGTGGATCATATATACCGGAGAAAAAATGAAGCAACTGACGCGTTAAGTCGGCTGGGTTCCCAGCGTAAACCGGTTCCACGTAATACTTTCTTGGATGATTTGCATAATCCGTCGGTACAGATACCTTCAGAGGAGGACTTGGTTGTTCCTGATCCGGAAGCACATTTGGTCGCAGCACTTCATGTCATTCCGGATTGGACACTCCCTTACTTGGCGTACATGAGCCGAGGTGAGTTGCGAGAGGACGAAGTCGAGGCCCGGCAGATAATCCAGCGGTCTAAATCTATGACTATCATCAATGGAGAACTTCATCACCGTAGCGCTTCTGGGGCGTTTCAGCGGTGTGTATCATCAGAGGAAGGCTATGATATTCTTCGAGAAATTCATGAAGGGGATTGCGGTCATCACGCCGGTTCGAAATCCTTGGTGGCTAAAGCTTTTCATCATGGGTTCTACTGGTTGACGGTTCACGCCGACATAGAGGACTTGGTCAGAAAATGTGATGCTTGGCAAAAATTCTCACGGCGTGCTCATATACCGGCACATGAGCTGAGGATGATCCCAATTACTTGGCCATTTGCGACTTGGGGGCTTGATATGGTTGGACCCTTTAAGAGATCCCAAGATAAGAAAACCCACCTGTTGGTAGCAGTGGACAAATTCACAAAGTGGGTTGAAGCGGAGCCTGTCAGTAAGTGTGATGCAGCAACAGCGGTTCAGTTCATCAAAAAGGTAATTTTCCGGTTTGGCTTTCCACACAGCATTATAACTGATAATGGCACCAACCTATCCAAGGGGGCTATGGAGGAGTTCTGTCAAAGAGAACATATTCGCCTTGATGTATCATCAGTAGCTCACCCTCAGTCCAATGGCCAAGCTGAAAGAGCCAACCAAGAGATCCTGAGGGGTATCAAGCCTCGGCTTATGGTTCCTTTGCAAAGAACACCGGGTTGTTGGTGGAAGAATTGCCTTTTGTCTTATGGAGCATCAACACTACGCCTAACAGATCCACAGGGTACACACCTTTCTTCATGGTATATGGAGCAGAAGCGGTCCTCCCTAGTGATATCCGGCACGACTCGCCGCGGGTGGCGGCTTATGTTGAAGCGGATAACGAACAAGCAAGACCAGACGGCTTGGACCGGCTAGACGAGGAACGGGACACGGCAGCAGCGCGATCAGCGATTTATCAGCAAGACCTGCGCCGGTACCATAGCCGCCGGGTCAAGACCAGGACGTTTCAGGAAGGAGATCTGGTGCTCCGGCTCATCCAGGACCAGACAGATATGCACAAGCTATCCCCACCCTGGGAAGGACCCTTTGTGGTCAGCAAAAACATGCACAACGGATCATACTACCTTGTCGATGTTCGAGAACATAAGGACTCACGTACGGCAGAGGAGGAGACCAAGCGGCCGTGGAACATCGCCCTTCTTCGACCTTACTATACTTAAGCCATTGGCTCCGCTTTATGTGCAATGTATATATTATGATTAATAAAATAAACTGGCGCCCCTTTTTATGTGCAATGTACACCGGGGAATCAGCCATCTTTTTTCGCAAAAGAGTATCACATGGGGGCTTCGAAGAAAGTTTTCCATGGCCTCTTAAACCGGCGCCCTTGATAGAATCAAGGAATCAGCCGTGTCTTTTACACAAAGGAGTATCACATGGGGGCTTCCAAAGAAGCCTTCCATGGCCTCTTAAACCGGCGCCCTTGACAAATCAAGGAATCAGCCACCTTCTCTATACAAACAAGAATCACATGGGGGCTTCCGCGGGCAAGGAAGTTTCCCATGGTCTCTTGAGCCGGCGGCGGTATGAAGCCCATCATAAGAGCACTGCTCTGGTTGCTTCGGCAATTTCCACATGATGATGAGGGGTAAAAGAGGGTTTGATGCCTAGCACAACTCAAACATGTGCCCGAATGAGCAACGACTCACACACTACCTGGGGGCTCTCAGCGAGTTGAATACCCTTGTAGTGAACATGGCTTGGAAGCCCGATGCATACACCTAAAACCCCGGATTAACCTCCCTGCATCAAGTAAATCACGCCGTCCAGGTAAACCTGGTATGACCCGTCGAACGTATCACAAGTCAATCCTTCGGGACCCTGAACTTGGTCACGTTAAATTGACGATCATCAAGTGATTACCCAAGCCAAAATCTTTATGAGATTTTGAAACATTGGGTAGCTGTTGACATTTATGATTTGGTTAAGGATTGCGGATCATCTTGACAGGCTTTGCTAAAATGGTTAATGACAGTAGCCTGGCAGCTCATAAAAAGCCTCGAATTTGGAGCCTGGCAGCTCGTAAAAGGCCTCGACTACATGGTCTTATTTGCCCAAAAAAATTATTTTTCATTTTTTATGTTTTCTCAAATCTTTATCTTCAAGGTCATTGGTTTTTAACCAAGTCCATTGATTCAAGACCGGACAACTACAAGGTGGTCCATATGTCTACAGGGCTAAAGTTTGGGTCATGAACACCAGCACTAGTTAAACCGTCGTTTCTCGTAACCCGGAGCGGCCTTCATGCTAAGCCGACAAGAGAGCCAAGGGAGTCATCAGCACACGCGCCTTGGATTATTCCTACCGGGTTATGGCCTACAGACACACTTAATCACAGGTATGGTATACATTTGTATTTTATATGCAGTTCAAGTTATTTATTTGGAACATGTGTTAGGGCAGTATAACCCGTCCAGTGGTAAACCGCCAGGACATCTTTTAGCATTGTTCATGCAGACACGGGTAATATAAACTGTTAAAGCATTGCAAAACAGGAGATAAATTGGGGATTGCCAATCAGAGTAATACCATAACAGTGGGACAAAGGCAGTATCTCAACTATTCTATTAGAAGGCACTTGCAGGCCCAAAAGAATATCAGTTTCTTGCAAAGTATTCAGCATATAAAGATTAAACCGGAGCCGGTTTAGGATTCTTCTTCAGCTCGCTGTGAAGACTAAGGGTCAGCTTGCTTCGGATCTTCGTCGGCTTCTGACAGCTGCTGGAAATCAGGAGTGCTCCGGTCAATCTTGGCAAGGGCGCGGAAATATACTTCATCGTTTATGACGTCTGACGGATCAATGTCAGGAGAGAAGGTATGCTTACGAACGGGTGGGATCAGATTTTCGGTGTCATAAACCGGCCGCTCCACCCGCGCATTCTCTAGATCATAACCAGGATGATACCTTGCTAAGTCCGCTTCATCAGCAAGCTTACTGGCAAGAGGGCGCATGTGTTTGGTTAAAGAGCGAAGATCTTCAGAAGAGAAGGCTGACCCGTCTTCTTTCATGCTGGGATAACCATTCATGGCCTCCGCCGGATCAAAATCAGGAACCCACGCCTTAGCCGGGGTTAACGCCATGAGAGAGCCAGCTCTTGCAGCAGCTTTCTTCACTTCAACAAGTCGAGCAGGCAAGATAGATAACTTCTCCAGAGTACCTTGGATAGTGGTCGGGGCCGGTTTATTGTGCGACATAGCGTTGATGGCTCTCTGAGCACCGGAGTAGAGTTGTTCCACCAAGGTATAAGCAGCTTTCAGTTTCCTCCTCACATCATCTCCAAGATGAGTTACGCGCCTCCCTGTATACAATTGGTGAGTAAAACCGGAGCAGTATAAGATTGCAAGGATACAAACATATGAAGACAGGTACTCACCAAAGATAGCAGATGTCATATCGTCTATATGCTGCTTTAACCCGGATAACTCCTGCGTCACCGGGTTGAAAGCAGCCTCAGCATCCTTTGCTCTCTTTTCTAAAGCAGCCCTTTGCACCTCCCATGTGGACCGCTCCGCTTCAAAGTCCTTCTTGAGTTTCTCCATACTAGCTAAAGTAAGGGCAATTTCCTCCTTGGCTTTAGTTGAAGCAGTTTACTGGAAGGCCAAGTTATTCCGGAGTTTAGTTGCCTCCGAAGCTCTCCGGTTCAAGTCAGCCTGCAGGAAAAAGAAAGTGTTAGAAGAATAGTTCAATCAAAAGTCTCAAGCACATAACAAGTTATGCACTCGACACTTGGGGGCTAATGTACAATTGAAGTGAAAGAAAGAAACTTTTTCAGAAAAATCCCAAGCACATAACAAGTTATGCCCTTGACACTTGGGGGCTAATGTAAGTTCATTCTCAGACATAATAGAAGTACCGGTTCACCTACAAGGAAGTAAATCGGCACTTGGGGGATACTATGGCCTAAGGGTATAATTGCAAGATACAAGCAGAAATGAAAGGCAAAAGGAAAGAAGTCACCTCATATTTTTCCTTCATCATGTTGACCAAACCGGCCTCATGGTCGCAGCTGGTGAAGAGCCGGTTCAGCTACCCAGAGTGGAGCTCCTGGGCATTAAGCTGAGTATAACTTGACAAGTCTGTGCTCCATTTGCCTTTGTATTGCTGAAACTTTTCCTCGGCAGTGTGTCTAGCCAAGACAATAGGCTCTGTGGGAGCAGAGAAACATATCCCAATAATCTCAACATCTTCTGTTGAGGTAGCAGTTGGCCTGGGCGGATCATCAGTGACAGCAGGATTGGTCTGCGCCGGACTCACGGCAGCCGGACTAGCCCGAGGAGGACTAACCCGGGCAGGGCTGGCCAGTTCAGCTGTGTTCTCCATAGTGTCACCCCCTGGAGCAGCAAGATCTTCTTGGTCCATTGGGGAAGGATCAGTGAGCAGAACTTCAGTATTCTCTTCCGGATGATTGGCGGTTTCAACGTCCTCCGCCGGTTCAGAAGTGTTCCCGGCTGATGGTTTATTTAACTTCGCCTTTTTGCTAGGCTTAGGCATGCTGATAAGATTAAAAGAGCGATGAAATTCACAAAGTCAAAATAGAAAGGTAAACCGGACATTTGGAAAGATGACTTACCCAGGAACGGTCTTAAGCACCGGGATTTGAGTAGCAGTTGACTCGCCGGAAGAAGACAGAGGAGCTTACTGATAGTTGGGATCAGACGGTTTAAGAGGTTTGCGGATAAGACCTGCTTTTGGATGAAGAAGGGTTGGAGTAAGCAAAACCTCTGAGCGGCGTCTGTGAGCTGGCGTGTGGGGTAATCCGGATGATTCAACCACGTGACCACTGTGGCGTGTGGTCCGGCGAGCCTCATGTTGCTATTTCTTCAAAAGAAAGTCAGGATCCAGTTGAGCATAAGGGTGAGAAAAGGGATATTTCCGGGCTACCCGGCGAATCTTGGATGGCAACGGTTTTGAATCAGATGAGAGAGAAATTACCTCAACTTCATCCGCTTTAGTTCCCTCCGCCGGATCCTGGGAAAAGACGTTATTGACATAAATGTAGACAAAGAAAATTCAAAGGACATAAGAGTCAAGCAGTACCTTAGAAGCCGGATCATCTTCTTCGGGGTTTGAACCGGAAGCGGCGGCAGGTTTCTTCTTCTGTTTCTTTACGGCTAAGCGCTTCATGTGGGTTGGCTTTGCCGGTTTATCTTGAGCTTTCCTCTTCCAGAAGGGATCATTTGCCTGTGTAAAGGAATAAGAACATATTGAAGACAAGCGATATGGACGGATTAAAGCGAAAAGAAAGGGACAGAAGAGTCTTACCGACGGTGGTTTGTTGTTTGCGCAGAAAGGAGCTAAACTGGTCCGGCTGCATTCTTCCAGGGGGACATTCAACATCTTTTGCAGATTCAGTAACTTCGTTGTCAGGAAGCACTATTTTGGTGTGACGCTGAGGATCTTCCGGATTGCCAGTATATTCACACATTAAGCTTGAGCGCCGGCTTAATGGGAGAATACTCCAAGAGAGCCAGCAGCGGACAAAGTCAACCCCGGTTATACCGTTAGCTACGAAAGCCCTGAGCTTGGAAAGTTGGGGGGCATATCGAGCCCGGTCTTGGGCGCTCAGACGCTGCTGGAAAGGATGATCCGGCGTCAGGCGGTAAGCGCGGTAACCCGGCAGCAAATTTTCTCCCTCGGGTGAAGTATCCTTGCAATAGAACCACGTCTGGTTCCACTCTTTGGGGTGGCTATGAAGAGTGGCGTGGGGAAAGCTGACATCCTTCCTCTTCTGGATGCTCACACCGCCGAGTTCAGTATGAGGCCCATCGGAGAATTCAGTCCGGCGATTCAGATGAAAGAAATCCCGGAACAGCTCCACAGATGGCTCCTCTTGCAGAAGATCTCTGAGAAGACTTAGAAGTTGCAGATATTGGATATAGAATTGGGACCTATGTCTTGTGGATGGAGTTGGAAATCGGCTAAAACATCGCGGAAGAACTTTGAACCGGGTGGGCTAAAGCCCCGGGCCAGATGATCAAAGAAAACGAGGATTTCTCCCTCCTTAGGTTTAGGAGGACACTCTTTTCCAAGGGCCCGCCATTGCAGAACCTCTTTAGGATCCAGAACGCCAATTGAGGCCGCCTTTACTAAGTCATCCTCGGTAATCCGGGATGGGACCCAATTGCAAGCAACGAACTGTTTAGCCATCTTTTTCGATGAGGGAATGCTGAAAAAATACAATACAAGACCCGGTTTACAAATCTAGTGGATACAAACCGGTGTGTTCTGTGAAGGTATTGACCTAATTGACGGTTTAAACAAGGGGCTAATGGTACCTACTAATCCGGAGCAAGCATGAACGAGACAGCTACCGGTTTATGAATATAGAAGGAGAAAGTTAAACCGCCAATTACAGGATGCAGGCCTAAATCTAAACCGTCAGTACAGGCATGTGAGGCGCAGGTTACAATTAAACCGGTGACATAAGCAGATAAGTTGCAGATCTGAAGTGTGAGAAACAACTTTCACATGAAGCCGAGGTAAAATGTGGATCTACGGCGCAGGAAAAAATCAAGATAATTAAGTCATATCCATCGAAGGAGGTGAAGTTTTCTACAGATCCAATCCAAGCTAGCAGTATTGGAGGAACTAAGATTATAAAGGTGGAGCGGAGTCATGTGCACGAGTGTTGACCCAAAAGTTTTACATCTACAGCTAAAAGAACGACCTACGTTGATGAACTACGAAGAACAAGGGTTCGCGGCGAGCTACAGAGAAACCCTAGAGCTAAGATCTATGGGAAGAAGAAGTAGTGTACCCGAGGAAGCGGAAGGACGGGGACGAGCATCTGGATGCGCTCAGGTTGATGCAGCGGCCGGGCTTGCTAACGGCGATGAGCTCGAAGGACGGTGGTGGAGGCTTGAGCGCTGGAGACAGAGGAAGACGAAGCAGAGGGGCTAAAAGAGATGGCCCTCGGCCTTATTTATAGGCCGAAAAGATAAAATGGCAGGCGCGGGAATCGAGGAGGCCAAAAATCGGATATGGATTGAGTTGTCGCCTCGATCTTTGGAGCAGTAATAAACAAAGGTAACAAACAGGTGTGGGCGTTAAATGCGCAGATGATGTCATGACAGTTTAAAGCGGTTCCGGGAGATGATGTCATGGCCGGTTTATGAGGTATACGAGAGCTGCAGAAAGGAAAATTCGTACAAGACTTGGAAGACTGACATGAACAAGTTCAAATCAATCTGGGGCCTAATGTCACGGATATTACGATTAGGTATAAACCGGCCAGGAGGGTCCGGTTTGCATTATCAAGATTATATTTCCAGAAGCCCAACCGAATGTATAGTAGGAGATTATAGCCCAAAGAGGCTCGGGGCCCATATGTTGGGGCCCATGGTTTGTAAACTGTCATACTATGTAAACTTGGGATGTAAGATGGAAAGAGTAGAGACCGAGGCGGACACGTTTATGAGCCGGCCTCGGGACTCTGTAAACCGGACCGGGTGTCGCCTCCTATATAAAGGGACGACCCGGCGACGGTTTAGGACAGAAAACGACAGCTCGAGACACAGGCAAAGCGGATTCTCTCCCTGGTCATCGAAGCACAAGCAATACCACACCAAACTAGACGTAGGCTTTTACCTTCAACGAATGGGACGAACTAGTATAAAACCCCTGTGTTCTTCGTCCGCTTTAACCCCTTTAAGCTAACCCAAGCGATGGCCTCATGACTAAGTCCTTTTGCTAGGACATCTGCCGTGCTAAATCCACGACAAAGATGACTCCGGTGCTTTCTCCTCAAGACTTCATTTGAAGCGTTCTGATCCATCGTGAGTCGATATGAATCCGCTTGAATCCGCTGTGCTTGAGCATTCAAAACGCCCGCTCTGCGGTCATCCTAGCGTTCTCCGCCGCTGGTTCTTCCTTGGCTTGTGCCACCTCATCACGCAGCTTAGCCACATCCACCTTATGTTGTTCCTGGTTGTCCGGGGTTACCACCACTCCCATCAGAGTTGCCAGAGCCTCCAATAAATCCGTTAAAACTTGAGCCGGCGGGCGTGCTGATCCGCCAGCACCTGCTGCCGTTACTACCGCTACGCTAGAATTCATAGTCTCAGTGGCTGTCGAACCGAGAACCGGCTGGGTGCCGACCATGAAGATCGCCACCCTGTTCAGCGGCTGACGGGGGTCTGGAATACTGTTACCATTGGAACAGCCCCCAAGCCATCCGTTTTGTAGTTGATACATTGAGTTGGTCTCGCCCGTGGACGATTCACCATCAGGGTAGATGGTCGTATCACCGCGAGATACAGAGCCTTCCAATTCAGCCCCATGGATAAACCCAACAAAGGCACGCTTCACGGTGGGTTGAACCCGGGCGGGTCATGCACGCTGAGCCGTCTCGATGAGGTCGGTGCAGGTGTCCGGCTCAGGGCCCGGATCGCCGATCTTGCCGATGAAGACGTGGATTCCACCGAAGGGGGCCCGGTACCCGTACTAAATTGAGCCGGCCTCGGGACCCCAACATGCATCGTCGATGTAGAGCTTGCCACAACGACTCTTGGTCATCCGGCCCACAGCATATCCCTTGATCCCTTCGAAGCTGTCCTTAAAGAACTCGAAACCACCATGCACTGGCCCCATGGTGGACGCCAACTGTCGTAGAATTGTCATGGCTGATGTCCTAGGGGAAGGACTTAATTGTGGAGCCATTGCGACGTAGTTAGCTTAAAGGGGTTAAAGCGGGACAAATGACACGAGGATTTTATACTGGTTTGGCCCCTTGCAGTGAAGGTAAAAGCCTAATCCAATTTGAGGTGGTATTGCTATGGTTTCGATTACCAGGGAGCAAATACGCTTAGGCTGGCTTTCGATCTGTTGTCTCTTGCCCTAAGCCGCTGTTGGGTCGTCCCCTTATATACAAGGGTTGACGCCCCATGGCTTACAGAGTCCCGGTCGGCTCATACAAACATGTCTGGCCCGGTGACTTATCTTACATGCCTTACGATACAAGTCACATATATATGGCGGTTTATACTTACGGGCCATAAGCCGCCTTTGGGTTTTGGGCCCTTTAATAAGCCTACTACATGAACCGCCATCTTCAACATGTTCATGGGCTTGGCCCATGAACCGCCTTTGGGATAACCAGGCCCCTCCTAGGTGGGTCATATCCAGTAGTGATATCCCCAACAAGTTATGTCAGCACGACAGCGTGGTGAAGTGATCTTCGCAGGGCTTCGCCTAAGCACTACAAAAATATGACCGGGGTGTAAATGGTGGAAGGGGATGCCGCACACGGCTAACATTTGATATATATACGTGGGTGGGGGGAGGGAGAGGCCAGGGCCCGCCCTAGGGCTGGCCCCCGGCCCCCTAGGGGCTTGCCTTGCCCTGAGCCCCCATGCCATATTTATTCGAATGGGAAGGAAAGAGGGGGGTTGAGGGAAGGAAGTGTGAATCCTATTCCTCGCCTTCCTTTCCCTTCTCCCCTTTCCTTTTCCTCCTTAGGCCGGCCCATATGGGAGGCACACCAGCCCCATGTGGTTGGTGTGTTTCCCCTCTTGGCCCTTAAGGTCCATATCTTTTGTCGGGGGTGCCCGGAACTTCTTTCGGTGACCTGATGAGTACCCGATGTCTTCCGGAACACTTCCGGTGTCCGAATACCGTCATCATATATATCAATCTTTACCTCTCGACCATTTAGAGACTCCTAGTCATGTCCGTGATCTCATCTGGGACTCCGGATAACATTCGGTCACAAAATCACATAACTCATATAATATTATATCTTCAACGAAAGTTAAGCGTGCGGACCCTACGGGTTCAGGAACTATGTAGACATGACCGAGATACCTCGCTGGTCAATAACCAATAGTGGAATCTGGATGCCCATGTTGGCTCCTACATATTCTATGAAGATCTTTATCGATCGAACCATTATGACAACATACACAATTCCCTTTGTCCGTCGATATGTTACTTGCCCGAGATTCGATCGTCGGTATCTCTATACCTAGTTCAATCTAGTTACTGGCAAGTATCTTTACTCGTTCTGTAATACATCATCCCATGACTAACTCATTATTCATTTGCTTGCAAGGCTTATTATGATGTGCATTACTGAGAGGGCCTAGAGATACCTCTCCGATACTCAGAGTGACAAATCCTAATCACGATTCACGCCAACCCAACAAAGCACCTTCGCAGATACATGTAGAGCATCTTTATAATCACCCAGTTACGTTGTGACGTTTGATAGCACACAAGGTATTCCTTCGGTATCCGGGAGTTGCATGATCTCATAGTCAAAGGAATATGTATTTGACATACATGAAAGTAGTAGCAATAAATTGTACAATCAATTGTTAAGCTAACGGGTGGGTCTTGTCAATCACATCATTCTCATAATGATGTGATCCCGTTATCAAATAACAACTCATGTCCATGGTTAATAAACATTAACCATCTTTGATTAACGAGCTAGTCTAGTAGAGGCTTACTAGGGACTAATGCTTTGCCTAATCATCCTCTTAAGAAAACGAAATACTTGATATCTTTTATAATGGACTAACCGATGCTTCTAGGGACCACCTAGATAGTTGTGTTGGTTGTCTTTTCAGGGAACGGACTGTTGAGCAAGCTGAAAAACTATTGAATAATATATTGAGCAATGATATTGATTGGACTCTTCCCGAATGACCTCTGAAGCCAACTCCGAAGAAAAGAGGTATTCTATTTCTAAGTCTCGAAGATATGCAAGAGGCAAAGAAATCTATGAAAGAAAAAGGTATTAAAGCTGAAGATATTAAGAATTTACCGCTTATTAAAAAATACATGGTCTTGATAACCCGATACATGTAGTAGAGGTAAATTCTCTTTATAGATTTGATGAAGGTGATATTCCTTATAATAAGTCTGCTAGTTGCTTGGATGAGTTTGGTAATTTTATTGTTAAACAAGAAAACTTCAATGCTAATGTTTGTAGACAATTGAAACGAAATGCTTATACGCT
>LR738715.1:202044030-202062621 GCA_902687465.1 Secale cereale | reverse complement strand
CCCCCCGTTACACATCTCCCTCCTCCCGCAGGTGCTTGACGAAGCCCTACAGAATCTCCATTGCATCCACCACCACGCCGTCGTGCTGCTACACCTCCATCAACCTCTCCTCCCCCCTTGCTGGATCAAGAATAAGGAGACGTCGCTGCACCGTACGTGTGTTGAACGCGGAGCTGCCGTCTGTTCGGCGCTGGGATCATCGGTGATAGGGATCACGACGAGTATGACTCCATCATCCACGTTCTCTTGAACGCTTCCGCTCGCGATCTACAAAGGGTATGTAGATGCACTCCTTTCACCTCGTTGCTAGATGACTCCTTAGATTGATCTTGGTGAAGCGTAGGAAATTTTTTGAATTCTGCTACGTTCCCCAACAAAAACATGGCGTCTAATGGTCAATGGCATCTGAAAACATCCTTGATGTGCCATATATTCTGCTCCGGGTGAACTTATTAACATGGGGGTCATCAGGACTTTGGTGGGCAACTTATGTCTATTTACGAAACCCCTTGAAATGTATGAATGTGATGCACCAGTATCGATAAGAACTACTGCAGTAAATGACTTAACCAAAAACTTACCAGTAACTGCATCTGGTTGCTCTTCAACCTCCTCCACGGTCACGTGGTTCACTTGTCCTTTATTGAACGGGTTGGGCTTCTTCCCGGCGCTTCCATTGCCGTTCCCATTCTTAGCTTCATGGCAGTCCGTGGCGTAGTGTCCATTCTTCCCGCACTTGAAACCGGTAATGTGGCTTAAATCCCTCTTGGCAGGTGTGGATGGGGTGGGGCGGTTCTGATTATTGCTGGCTCCATGCCCATTCCCATTCTTGGAGCCGTTGTGGTTGTGAGCACTCCCTCCATTATGGGTCTGGCCTCCATGGTTATGGGTGTATCCTCCCGAGTTCGGGGTGAAACGGGGCTTCTGCTGGGCTCCAGAATTATTCTTCCCTTGTCCATACTTCGTCTTGCGGCTCTCAATCTGCTGCTCCTTCCCTTCAATCATAAGATCCTTATCTACCAACTCCTGTTAGTTGTTGAAGGTTGCCACCATCAACTGTATGCTCATCTCATCATTCAGCCCTTCCATAAACCTCTCCTGCTTCGCGGCATTGGTGGCCACATCATCCGGGGCATAAAGAGATAGAGTACTAAACTCATCTACGTACTGAGCCACAGTACGATTTCCTTGGTGCAAGTTGTGAAACTCTCGCTTCTTCATGCTCATGGCTCCAGTTGAGACATGGGCGGTGTGAAAAGCTTGCTGAAACTGATCCCAAGTGACATTGGCAACGGGGAAAGTGGCTGTCTAATTCTCCCACCATGCTGCTGCTGGACCAGCCAATTGATGTGCGACAAAATGCACCTTCTCAACATCCGTGCAATTGGCGGTGGTCAAATCCCTTCCAATCTTGCGCAGCCAGTCATCAGCAACTATTGGTTCAATGCTGCTAGAAAACACTGGTGGTTGCAACCTTAGAAAACGTGTCAGGTTGTCCACGGGTGGCGGTGGTGGAGGGTTGTTGTTGTTGTTCTGATTGTTCTGATTGTTATGGACAAGAAGTTGCATCAAAGTATTCTGCTGCTGGATCTACTGAGTGAGCTCAGGGGGAAACTCAAATCCGGGCTCACGTCTCGGAGGCATCTGATGGGTGTAGAGGGAAGAGATTAGAATAGAAATGAGGTCTAAGGGAAAATTCACTACCCATATGCACATGAGATAAACACAATCATATCACACCAATCAATTTCAAGCAAGGGCTTACAAAGCTTCTAATTAAAAGTTACAAAGTGCTCTAAATTCTACTATATGGGGAAAACTACTAGTCATAGGGTGGTCATCTAGAAATTTTGATCAGCGGAAGATTCCATGATATCTGCTCCAGCTTCATCTTCATAGTCTTCATCACTATCATTGGGGTCTGAGTCCGTGTCGTCGATGATGATGTAGTCCTCAGAACGAATCTCCTTGGGTTCTTCTTCTTCTTCTCCTCCTGGTGCTGGATCTCCCATGAATACTCCTAGCTTCCTTGTCAAGTCATCATTCTTCTCCACAAGTATTGTCATCTCCTCCTCGTATCCGTCGCGTGTAGACTTGAGTTCCTCTTCTAGCTCCAAGTTCCTGGTTAGCACCTTCTTCAAATATATCATCCCTGCGCACATCTGGTGCTCATGTCGACGAATGTGCTGGTTTAACTCCTGGATGAACGCTGCAATGGACCTATCCTTCCGGGTAGTGATCATGTCCCATTGCTCATCTCGGCGTCCACATATCTGGTAGATGGTGTCCTTCAGCTCCTGCTTGTAGACTTCTCCAATACGTCCCATGGTAATGTGGGCTGCCATACTCTTGCCTAGGCTCCAGGTTGGTGCATCAAAAGAAAACTCTATGGGCTCAGTGGATGGTGAGAATGTCCTCTCGAGAATTTGAACTTGAATACTCCATCACTCCTGTTCTGGTAAAGTGGCAGTGTAGGTCCCGGTGAAGCTTGGTATTCCGATGTTCAGGTACCTAGTGACTTCCTTCAAGTGTCGACCAAAAGGTGTGTCTTCATCTGGTTGAGTGAACTTGTTCCTTGGGTCCACCATCCAGAAGAGTAGAAAATGGAGAGGAGTCAGAAATGAGTAGGGAAGAGTGACCTAGGGTTTATCTTAGTGGTCATGCCCTACAGTCAGCGTGTGCTCTGATACCATCTTGTAGCGTCCACGATCCGAATGGACCAAAGTCTCTATGCTTTTGTGTCATCCCTGGATCGGTAATGCTGACACACACAGTACTTGAAGGATTTATAACAGAGTGGCAATCACACACTTATTACAACGAATGTCTCGAAAGAGAACTTATTACAAAAATCTATGGCATAAGGCCATCTAACAAAATAACAGCGGAAGGCTTGGAAGATAAGTGAGTCCATCAACTCCAACGGCATAGCTGAGTGCATGACAAACGACCTAGCGCACCTTACTCTTCTTCTGAAAAGTCTGCAACGTAACATGTTGCAGCCCGAAACGGGTCAGCACATGGAATATGCTGGCAAGATAACACAGTAGAGCAAGTAACAGAAATAAAGGCTAACACTATATGCATATTTGGCTGGTGGAGGCTCTGAGGTTTAAGGTTTTTGCGTAAAGCCATTTTTTTCCTACAACAAAGGAATAGCTTTTATTTTAACTATCATGGTAGTTGAAACATCATTGAGAAGGTACCTCCAACTCAATCCCAAATAAAGTAGTCATGTTTATCCCAACAAATTGATTTTAGAGTGATGAGATCAACCAATCATTCAAGTACCAGATACTCAAGATTGTCCATAACTAGGGACACGGCTAATCATGATTAGTTTGTACACTCTGCAGAGGTTTGCACACTTTTCCCCACAAGACTCGATCTCCTCCGTTGGATTTCTCGCACTGCATGGTGTTTGAGAAATGGATGACTGAGACACAGTCTTTCAAAAGCATTTACTCTTTACCCTGGGTGGACCCGTACACCTACTTTCTCCTACATCTACTAGTCCACCACTGAAAGAGCTCACACAACTTACTCAGACTATGCCGGAGCCCATAATGGCATTGTGGCTGTACACGGAAGTTTCTAGCATGAATAGTTTTATGATCCCTTTGAGCCTGGATGGCATTCCATAGGATAATCACACGGTACCCCCGTGATTTCCTAGGACAACACTGGATTCTCCAGGTGCCCTGCAACCAATCCACCCAGATGTGTATTCAAGTAGCCACCTTAAGTTGAACCATAATTAACAACTCACATCTATCATGGATACTCTCGAACCCAATCCACGTCTACGAGCATAGCATGGCAACCTAAGCATAACGTAGAAGTACCTCCTAGGGTTTGAGAATAATGCAAGTAATAGGTTCTACCTCAATCTACTTCCTAGACCCACAAGTTAAGAGATCCTACTCATGCAATGTGTGAGGGTTTGATCTAATGCATAAAAATTGGGTAATAAAAGGGTATGATCAAAGTGTTACTTGCCTTGCTGATGATTCACAAAACCTATGGACTCGTAGTAGCACACTTCGCACTCCGGGAATTCTATCGCAAGCAAACAATAGCATACATAAGCAATCAAGCAAAGATGCACAGATAAAACTCCAAATAAGAAGATCTAATCGGAAAGTTCAACTTAAGAACTCCAGTTTGCAAAAAGAATCAAATCAAACGGAGCAACGAAACTCAAACTGCGAAAGAAACAAGATCCGTTTACTAGATTGGTCTAAGGTCAACTTTTACAGTAGCAAAACCTTGTTCAAGTTGGTTAAACAGAAAGAGGGCTTTGAGATGAAGATCTGGGCGCTTGAATCGCCTGATTCCGACTCTCGAGCGAAAAGTAAAACTAAAAACAAGATCAGGGCAGAAATCTCGATCGAAAATAACCGCGGAAAAAGGCCCTAAAAAGAGAACTGACGAAGAGGCTAACGAACGAACGTTCGTTGTCTGCGACTAACAGGCGAGCAACGTTCGTTAAAACGAACGTACGGACGAACGTCCGCTAAACAACTAAAGCGGAAAAAACTGAACTGATCTATTTAAAAAATAGATGTAGTGTTTCTAATGAAACGAACGATTTTAAAAAAAACCAGCGACGGCTCGGGACGGCGTCTACCTCGACGATGGCGGGCTCCGGCGGCGGTCGGCTGCGGCAGCGAGCCGGCGGGACGGCGGTGCGGCAAGTGCGGCGGCGGGGCGGCGAGCTCCGGCGCGGCAGCGGTGGCTGCAGCGGCGGCGGTGGCGGCTGGCGGCTGCGGCGGTGAGGCGGCGAAAGAGGGGGGCGCTTATAAAGGGGCAGGGGGCGGTGGCTTGGGGAAGGGGCAGGCGGCGACGGTGTCCGCCTCGGCCACGACAGGCGGCGGGCGCGGGCAGGACTCCCGACCGGAGTCGGAGTCGGCGGCGGCCCTGGGCCGGCTGGGCTTCGGCCTAGTTGGTCCGACCCACTTTTTTTTTTAATTATCCTAACGCGGAAAAACTCAAAATTAAAATAATAAACGGAGACGAAAAATTCCGAAATAAATTTTCACCATCCTCTAATAATATTTACGACAAAGTGAACATTTTTTCCAGACCTAAATGCAATTTTGAAAAACGCGCATTTTTCCTATGCAAATAAAATCGCAAATAAATCCGAATAAAATTCCAAAAGTGATTTTAATATTTTTCCTCCAATATTTCTTTTATTTTGGAGATGTCATATTTTCTTCGCTCATATATGTTACTGAGAAATATTTTTAGGAGAGAAAAACAATTAAAACCAAAGCGATCCCCGTACCGGTATTTGAGAAAACTCAAATACGAAAACGGTAGAATTCCCAACTCTCTCCGTAGGTCCTTGAGTTGCTTAGAATTTTTGAGTATCGCAACGCACAAATGCAATAAAATATGGAATGCAATATGATCTATGTTTAACATTCCAAATTGAAAATTTGGGATGTTACACTTTATGAAGAACCAACCTCAAGTTAATAGCATCAATTCTATTGGAAAAAATTCATCTATTGCTATTGGAAGTTGTGAATTCCCTATTCCTACTGTCAAAAAGAAATATGATATTATTATTATTGGGGACATGCATATCCCCATTGAGGTAACCTAATGTTAGTCGAAAGTTCTCCGGCTTTATTTTATTCGAAAGAAGTTTGTTAATAAGACTTGATCAACCTTGTTAACAGATTCCTTTTGATGAGCATGAGATGGACGAATTTAGAAAGCACAACTTTCTGTACCCACCTTTTAATTTATGTTATTTAGATTAAATGAAGCAAAAATAGTATTATCCATTTGTTTTCTGAATTATCCGTGCAATAAAAAATGTCCCAAAAATAAAAGTTCTCCAAATGCCCTGAAAATTTAGTATATTTTTTATAGAATATTTTAGAATTTTTGGCATTGAACATGCACCAGTGGGCTGCACCAGGTGACCACAAGGGTGGAGGGCGCGCCCTACCCCCTTGGGCGCGCCCCCTACCTTGTGGGTCCCACATAGGCCCCCTCCACTTATTCCAGCACCCATCCACTTTGTCTTCCTCCAAAAAAATCATCACGTTGCTCAAACCCGTGTTCTAGCTCATCTTGCTGCCATTTTTTATCTCCTTGCTCAAATCATCATTCGCAAAACTGTTTTGGGAGATTGTTCTTTGGTGTGTCACTCCTCCAATGGTCCAATTAGTTTTTGTTCTAGTGCTTTATTTATTGCAAATTTTTGCTGCTGTGGTGACCTTGTTCTTGAGCTTGCATGTCAAATTTATATGGTCTAAAGTAGTTTTGATGCATGATATAGCCTCTGGGCACTTGTAGGAGTAGTTGCTATCAATTTTGTTGAGTTTGGTTCACTTTTATTTTGAGTCACTAAACATTTCAGAATTTTTCAGAGGAGGAAATATGTCTAGGAAAATATACCAAGGTGGCTCATCAAGGAAGCAAGTCCCAAGGCTGCGATACGTGAGCCGGACCTTGAACCACCAAGAGAAGCTCAAGTACGGCCCTATGAGTGGTCATCGAATGAATTCATGGTTCATGCAGGTTTCAAGGAGGAATTTGATGCGTACGTGCAAACTGACGACCTTGAAGACTTCATGTCAGATACGTGTCAGCAGTATTATCACCTCACTGATTCATTTGTGCGAAGATTTAAATTTGCATCTCAATGCAATACTCATATTGTTCTGTTTGATCTTTATGATAAATCATATACCATGGACTTTGAAGATTATAGTGATGCATGCAAAATTCCACAAGGGGGAATTCTTAGTGAACCTCATAAGACTGAGTATAATGATTTCCTTGCTAGCATCACGGTGGGAGAAGCTAGAAATATTACGCAAACTACTATGGGGAGCATTCACATTCCGGCTATACATTATTTTGCTCTTTTACAGGTAGATGCATTAATGGTAAACATGAGCATAGCCACCTTTGGGTTCCAGATCTTAGTATCCTCAAGCGTGCAGTGTTGGGTGATAAACAATATAACTTAGGGGTTATTATTGTGAGGAGGTTGCATCTTAATGCTAAAGATGGAAATTTATTTGGAGGAATTTATGCCACTCGTTTAGCCAGTTATCTTGGAGTGCCTATAAAGGGGCATGACATTGAATTACCACATGCTTTTCTTAATTACAATGCTTTGGTACAATACCACTTTCTTGTGAGGAACGAACAGTCCCTCGTGTACCAACTAATCTTTGACCGACAGCGTGCTGTCCATGTTACTCTTCCTGCTCCTGCCTTCTTTAACTTTCAGGGAAAATGGAGATATTTTATAACTAGAGAAGAGGCAAATGAGTACGAGAGGGAGGCGGAGGCCGCTCACCTCCATGCTGCAGCCTTTCAGGCCATAGCTACCGCATCCCAGTACAACCCTGACTACAACTTTGGATATCTGCCAGGCCAATCGTGGCCATAGACCAACTTAGGAAAAAACCTAAGCTTGGGGGAGTACGTATTTATCACCGACATTACTTCATGTTCACACATTCATTCCAGTTGTCGGTGTTCATACTTTTTCATTGTATCATCCATGTTAGTTTATTTTTCTCGCTTTCTTCTTGCGTGTTTGAAAAACTTTGGAAAAACCCAAAAACATTTCTCGCTTCTTTTTGTCTTTTCTTTCTTGCTTGTTCTTCTAGTAGTTTGTAGTATTAAAAAGAAAATCCAAAAAGATTGCTTGTTCTTCTTTTGTTTGTTGAGAGATTTCCCGTGTAAATAGTTTTTCTCGTTCTTGTTTTACTTTCTTCAGAAAAACAAAAACTCCAAACACATTTCAGTGTGTTTCTTTGAAATTCTTTTTCTTTTCTTTGGGGATTCAGAGGTTGATGACAATGTTGAGTGGCTCTCATATGCATTATTGATGATCTAACCAAGATCCCATATAACCTTGTCTTCTCCTTTTGAATAAACGTCTGCAGATTCCAGCTTAGTCCAATGCACGTGCACTATTATTATTATCCACACCGTTCGGTCGTGCACGTGAAAGGCAATAATGACGATATATGATGAAATGATTGAGATGGAGAAAAGTTGGTATGAACACACCTACTTTGTTTTTGTAAGTATGATTGGCTCATCGTTCTTGATTCACACTATTATGAATGAGACAAATTTGCAATGACAATTAGAGATTATAGTTACACATGCCATGTTTAATCAGCTAGGAGTTTATAATGGTTTATCTTGCGTGCCAACATGCTTTTAAAATGGTTGTGATGTAGTATGATAGGATGGTATCCTCCTTTGAATGATTCAAGTGGCTTGACTTGGCACTTGTGCACGCATGTAGTTGAAACAAAATCAACATACCCTCCACGATATTTATGTTCATGGTAATTTATATCCTACTCATGCTTGCACTCATTATTGGTTAATCTCAATGCATGTTTATGACTGTTGTCGCTCTCTAATTGGTATCTTCCCAGTATCTTTCTAGCCTTCACATGTACTAAGCGGGAATATTGCTTCTGCATCAACTTCCATAAACCCAAAGTTGTTCCATATGTATCCACCATACCTACCTATATGCGGTATTTACATGCCGTTCCAAGTAAATTTGCATGTGCCAAACTCTAAACCTTCAAATAAAATTATGTTTTGTATGCCCAAATCGCTCATGTGGCGGCTGGGGGTTGTCTTTATCTTCCATGTTAGGTGGGTTATTCTCACGATAAGTGGACTCCACTTGTCATTCACGAGAAAATGTCTGGTAACCGGGATGCCCAGTCCCATGCTCAAAATCAAATCTAAATATAAATAAACAAAGCTCCCTCTGGACTGTTGCGGGTCTCGATGGTACCCGTTGTTTCGGACAAGCCGTGGAGTGTGTTTCATGGTGGAGGGGGAGTAAAACTTTACCATTCTCTTTGGGAACTGCCTATAATTTATTTAGCGTGGAAGATATTGAGAACTCTTGGTCGTTGCGTTGACAACGAAAGCATACCTCTCAAAGTTATATTAAGCTTTGTTTCAAAACCCAAGCTCTGGCACCTCTGCAAATCCATGCTTCCCTCTGCGAAGGGCCTGACTATTTACTTTTTATTGCTGAGTCATCGTCTTCTTATAAAAATCACCAGCTCGAGAGCACCTCTGTCATTTATATGTTTTGTTATTAATTGAAATTGAGTATGAGTGTGACCGGATCTCTTTTACCATGAATTACAATGTCTAGTCGGTCCTTGATCTTCTCAGGTGCTCTGCATTTATGTTTTGGGGTCTCAGAAAGGGCTAGCGAGATACCACCTTGTCATATTATATCATGATTATTTTGAAAAAGTGTTGTCATCCGAGGTTTATTATTATTGCTCGATAGTTGATTGTGTCATTGATATGAATAAATGTGAGACTTAAATGTTATTGTCAATATGGTTACTTCATAATCTTTGCTGAAAACTTGAATGTTGGCTTTACATATTTGCAACAACAAGATCAAACAGAGTTTGTAAAAGTTTTTCTTTGTCACTTTCAGTTTATCAACTGAATTGCTTGAGGACAGGCAATGGGTTAATCTTGGGGGAGTTGATACGTATCCATTGTATCTACTTTTCCAAACTCTTTTGCCCTTGTTGGACTCTAATTTGCATGATTTGAATGGAACTAACCCGGACTGACGTTGTTTTCAGTAGAATTGCCTTGGTGTTATTTTTGTGCGAAAATAAAAGTTCTTGGAATGACCTGAAAATCCACGGAGAATATTTTTGGAAAATATAAAAAATATTGGCGAAAGAATCTATAGGAGGGGACCCATCGGTTGTCCACAAGGGTGGGGGTGCTCCCCCAAGGGCGCGCCCCCTGCCTTGTGGGTCCCCCGCAGCTCCACCGACCTCAACTCCAACTCCATATATTCATGTTCGGGGAGAAAAAAATCAAAGAGAAGGATTCATCACGTTCTACTATACGAAGCTGCCATCACCCCTTGTTCTTCCTCGGGAGGCCAGATCTGGAGTCTGTTCGGGGCTCCGGGGAGTGGAGATCGTCACCGTCATCATCATCAACCTTCCTCCATCACCAATTTCATGATGATCACCGCCTTGTGTGAGTAATTCCATTGTAGGCTTGCTGGACGGTGATGGGTTGGATGATATTTATCATGTAATCGAGTTACTTTGGTTATGGTTTGATCCCTAGTATCCACTATGTTCTGAGATTGATGTTGCTATGACTTTGCTATGCTTAATGCTTGTCACTAGGGCCCGAGTGCCATGATTTCAAATCTGAAGCTATTATGTTTTCATGAATATACATGTGTGCTTGATCCAATCTTGCAAGTTGTAGACACCTATTATGATTTATGATCCGCATACCCCAAGGTGACAATAATTATGATTCTTTACGGTGATTGCCGTAGTTTGAGGAGTTCATGCATTCACTAAGTGCTAATGCTTTGTTCCGGTTCTCTATTAAAATGAGGCCTTAATATCCCTTAGTTTCCATTAGGACCCCGCTGCCACGGGAGGGTAGGACAAAGATGTCATGCAAGTTCTTTCCATAAGCATGTATGACTATATACGGAATACATGCCTACATTATATTGATGAAGTGGAGCTGGTTCTGTGTCACCCTAGGTTATAACTGCTACATGATGAATATTATATGATACCTATCTTTACCGATCCATTGCCTACGAGTTCGTTTCATATTGATACTTGCTTCGTTACTTTCGTTACTGTTGCCGTCACCATCACTACAAAACTGCTATTTTTACTTTTGCCATCGTTACTATTACTTCCATATTACTTTGCTACTAAATACTTTGCAACAAATATTAAGTCTTTCAGGTGTGGTTGAATTGACAACTCACCTGCTAATACTTCAGAATATTCTTTGGCTCCCCTTGTGTCGAATCAATAAATTTGGGTTGAATACTCTACCCTCAAAAACTGTTGTGATCCCCTATACTTGTGGGTTATCAGTAGTAACTTGATCCAAAGTTTCCTGATTATTATCATTAGCTTCTTATCTAGTTGGTGTAGGCATCATGGGAACAATTTTCTCTTATGATCTACTTTACAATTCGAGTGAAGGTATAATTACATCATCAAGTTCTACTTTCCTCCCACTCACTTCTTCCGAGAGAAACTCCTTCTCTAGAAAGGACCCATTTTTAGCAACAAAAATCTTGCCTTCGGATCTGTGGTAGAAGGTGTACCCAACAGTTTCTTTTGGGTATCCTATGAAGACGCACTTCTCTGATTTGGGTTCGAGCTTATCAGGATGAAGCTTTTTCACATAAGCATCGGAACCCCAAACATTAAGAAACAACAACTTTGGTTTCTTGCAAAACCATAGTTAATATGGTGTCATCTCAACGGATTTAGATAGAGCCCTATTTAACATGAATGCAGCTGTATCTAATGCATAACCCCAATTAAAGGCAAATCGGTAAGAGACATCATACAACGCACCATATCCAATAGTGTACGGTTATGACGTTCGAACACACCATTACGATGTGGTGTTCCAGCTGGCGTGAGCTGTGAAACTATTCCATATTGTTTTAAATGGAGACCAAATTCGTAACTCAAATATTCCCCTCTGCGATCGGATCGTAGAAACTTTATTTTCTTGTTATATTGATTTTCTACTTCATTGTGAAATTCTTTGAACTTTTCAAATGTTTCAGACTTGTGTTTAATCAAGTAGATATACCCATATCTACTAAAATTATCTGTGAAGGTGAGAAAATAACGATACCCGCCGCATGCTTCAACACTCATCGGACCACATACATCGGTATGTATTATTTCCAATAAGTCATTAGCTTGCTCCACTCTTCCAGAGAATGGAGTTTAAGTCATCTTGCCATGAGGCATGGTTCGCAAGTATCAAATGATTCATAATCAAGTGATTCCAAAAGCCCATCAGCATGGAGTTTCTTCATGCGCTTTACACCAATATGACCTAAACGGCAATGCCATAAGTATGTTGCACTATCATTATCAACTCTGCATCTTTTGGCTTTAATACTATGAATATGTGTATTACTACGATAGAGATTCAATAAACCATCCACCTTGGGTGTATGACCATAGAAGGTTTTATTCATGTAAACAGAATAACAATTATTCTCTGACTTAAATGAATAACCGTATTAAAATAAACATGATCCAATCTTGTTCATGCTCAATGCAAACATCAAATAACATTTATTGAGGTTTAACACTAATCCCAAAAGTATAGGGAGTGTGCGATGATGATCATATCAATCTTGGAACCACTTCCAACACACATCGTCACCTCACCCTCAACTAGTCTCCGTTTATTCTGCAACTTCTGTTTCGAGTTATTAATCTTAGCAACTGAACCGGTATCAAATACCAAGGGGTTACTACGAATACTAGTAAGGTACACATAAATAACATGTATATCAAATATACCTTTGTTCACTTTGCCATACTTCTTATCCGCCAAGTATTTTGGGGCAGTTCCACTTCCAGTGACCATTTCCTTTGCAGTAGAAGCACTCAATTTCAGGCTTCGGTCCAGGTTTGGGCTTCTTCATGGGAGCGCAACTTGCTTTCCATTCTTCTTGAAGTTCCCTTTCTTTCCTTTTTTCTTGAAACTAGTGGTCTGGCTAACCATCAACACTTGATGCTCTTTCTTGATTTGTACCTTCGCCGATTTCAGCATCGCAAAGATCTCGGGAATCGTTTTTGTCATCCCTTG
This sequence comes from Secale cereale, assembly GCA_902687465.1. Classification (NCBI taxonomy): domain Eukaryota; kingdom Viridiplantae; phylum Streptophyta; class Magnoliopsida; order Poales; family Poaceae; genus Secale; species Secale cereale. The sequence goes on along the minus strand of LR738715.1, from coordinate 202,049,949 downwards.
CATATTATAGTTCATCACGAAGTTCTAGTAGCTTGGTGACAGTGACTAGAGAACTTTGTCAATCACTATCTTATCTGGAAGATTAACTCCCACTTTATTCAAGTGATTGTAGTACCCAGACATTCTAAGACATGCTCACTGGCTGAGCTATTCTCCTCCATCTTGTAGGCAAAGTACTTGTCAGAGGTCTCATACCTCTCAACATGGGCATGAGTCTGAAATACCAATTTCAGCTCTTGGAACATCACATATCCTCTGTGCGTTCAAAACATTTTTGAAGTCCCAATTCTAAGCCATAAAGCTTGGCACACTAAACTTTTAAGTAGTCGTTATATCTAGCTTGCAAAACGTTCATAATGTCTGCATCTGCTCCTGCAATAGGTCTATCACCCTAGCGATGCATCAAGGACATAATTCTTCTGTGCATCAATGATGATAATCCTCAGATCACGAACCCAGTCTGTATCATTGCTATTATCATCTTTTAACTTATTTTTCTCTAGGAACATATCAAAAATAGGGAAGCTATATTGCGAGCTATTGATCTACAACATAGATATGCAAAAACTATTAAGTCTAAGTTCATGATAAATTTAATTTCAGTTAAACAAATTACTAAAGAACTCCCACTTAAAATAACATCCATCGGGCTATCTAAGTGATACATGATCCAAATAAACTAAACCATGTCCGATCATCACGTGAGATGGAGTAGTCATCAATGGTGAACATCTCTATGTTGATCATATCTACTATATGACTCATGTTCGACCTTTCGGTCTCCAGTGTTCTGAGGCCATGTATGTACATGCTAGGCTCGTCAAGCTTAACCCAAGTATTCCGCGTGTGTAAAATTGTCTTACACCTGTTGTATGTGAATGTAGAGTCTATCACACCCGATCATCACGTGGTGTCTCGAAACGACGAACTGTAGCAACGGTGCATACTCGGGGAGAACTCTATTATCTTGAAATTAGTAAAGGGATCATCTTATAATGCTACCGTCGATCTAAGAAAAATCAGATGCATAAGAAGATAAACATCACATGCAATCAAAATTATGTGACATGATATGGCCATCATCATCTTGTGCTTTTGATCTCCATCTCCAAATCATCGTCATGATCTCCATCGTCACCGGCTCGACACCTTGATCACAATCGTTGCGTTGTGGTCGTCTCGCCAACTATTGCTGCTAGGACTATTGCTAACTCATAGCAATAAAGTAAAGCAATTACATGGCGCTTGCAATTCATACAATAAAGAGATAACCATAAGGCTCCTGCCGGTTGCCGATAATTTACAATACATGATCATCTCATACAATAACGTATAGCTCATCACGTCTTGACCATATCACATCACAACATGCCATGCAAAAACAAGTTAGACGTCCTCTACTTTGTTGTTGCAAGTTTTACGTGGCTGCTACGGGCTTCTAGCAAGAACTATTCTTACCTACGGCACAAAACTACAACAGTGATTTATCAAGTTTGTTGTTTTAACCTTCAACAAGGACCTGCCACAGTCAAATTCAGTTCAACTAAAGTAGGATAAACAGACACCCGCCAGTCACCTTGATGAAAAACAAGTGGCATGTCTGTCGGTGGAACCGGTCTCATGTACGTGGACATGTAAGGCTGGTCCAGGCCGCTTCATATTACAATGTCGCCGAATCAAAATAAGACGGTGGTGGTAAGCAGTATGATGATCATCGCCCACAACTCTTTGTGTTCTACTCGTGCATATCATCTACGCATAGACCTGAAGGAAATATGCCCTAGAGGCAATAATAAAGTTGTTACTTATGTTCCTTTATATCATGATAAATGTCTTTTATTCATGCTAGAATTGTATTAACCGGAAACTTGATACATGTGTGAATACATAGAAAAACACAGTGTCCCTAGTATGCCTCTACTAGACTAGCTCGTTAATAAATGATGGTTGAGTTTCCTAACCATAGATATGTGTTTTCATTTGATTAACGGGATCACATCATTAGGAGAATGATGTGATGGACATGACCCATCCGTTAGCTTAGTGTTTTGATCGTTTAGTTTTATCGCTACTGCTTTCTTCATGTCAAATACATATTCCTCCGATTATGAGATTATGCAACTCCCGGATACCATAGGAATGCCTTGTGTGCTATCAAATGTCACAACGTAACTAGGTGATTATAAAGATGCCCTACAGGTATCTCCGAAGGTGTTTGTTCAGTTGGCATAGATCAAGAATAGGATTTGTCACTCCGAGTATCGGAGAGGTATATGCGGGCCCTCTCAGTACTACACATCATAATAAGCCTTGCAAGAAAATGACTAATGAGTTAGTCATGGTATGATGTATTATGGAACGAGTAAAGAAACTTGCCGGTAACGTGATTTAACTAGGTATGAAGATACCGACGATCAAATCTCGGGCAAGTAACATACCGACGACAAAGGGAATAATGTGTGTTGTCATTACACTTTGACCGATAAAGAACTTCGTAGAATATGTAGTAGCCAATATGAGCATCCAGGTTCCGCTATTGGTTATTGACCGGAGAAGTCTCTCGGTCATGTCTACATAGTTCTCGAACCCGTAGGGTCCGCACGCTTAACGTTCGATGATGATTTCTATTAAGAGTTATGTGTTTTTGGTGACCGAAGATTGTTCGGAGTCCCGGATGAGATCATGTACATGATGAGGAGTCTCGAAATGGTCGATAGGTAAAGATCGATATATTGGATGATAGTATTTGGACATCGGAAGGGTTCCGAGGGGTACCGGACACATATCGGAGTTCCGGGGGGCTACCAGAAACCCCCCCCCCCCGGGAAGTGTTGGGCCTTCATGGGCCATAGGGGAGAGGGGAGGCAGCCCACAAGGGATTGGCACACCCCCTCCCATAGGGAGTCCGTATTGGACTAGGGGAGGGGGTGCGCCCCCCTTTCCTTCTCCTCTTCCCTCTCCCTTCCTTCCTTCCTTCTCCACAACAGGGAAAAAAGGGGGGAATCCTAGTCCTACTAGGAGTGGTGTCCTAGTAGGACTCCCCCCATGGCGCGCCCTCCTTGGTCGGCCGCCTCCTCCCCTCCTCCTTTATATACAGGGGCAGGGGGCACCCTAGAACATGCAAGTTATTCTCTTATCCGTGTGTGGTGCCACCCGCCACAGTTTACACCTCAGGTCATATTATCGTAGTGCTTAGGCGAAGCCCTACGCGGTCTACTTCACCATCACCGTCAACACGCCTTCGTGCTGCCGGAACTCTCCCTCGACCCTCTGCTGGATCAAGAGCTCGAGGGACGTCATCAAGCCGAATGTGTGCTGAACTCGGAGGTGCCGTATGCTCGGTGCTTGATCGATTGAAACGCGAAGACGTTCGACTACATCAACCGCGTTAATCTAACGCTTCCGCTTTTGATCTATGAGGGTACGTAGACATACTCTTCCCGTCTCATTGCTATGAATCTCCTAGATAGATCTTGCATGATTGTAGGAAATGTTTTGAAATTGCATGCTATGTTCCCAACAGTGGCATCATGAGCCAGGTCTATGCGTAGATGATATGCATGAGTAGAACACAAAGGAATTATGGGCGGTGATGTTCATACTGCTTACCACCAACGTCTTATTTTGATTTGGCGGTATTGTAAGATGAAGCAACCCGGAACAACACTACATGACCGCGTTCATGAGACCGGTTCCACCGTTACGTGCAACTTGTTTGCATAAAGGTGGTTGGCGGGTGTCTATCTCTCTTTCTTTAGTTGAACTGAATTTGACTGTGGCCGGTCCTTGTTGAAGGTTAAAACAGCAAACTTGATAAATCACCATTGTGGTTTTTGTGCCGTAGGTAAGAACGGTTCTTGCTAGAAGCCCGTGGCAGCCACCTAAAACTTGCAACAACAAATTTGAGGACATCTAACTTGTTTTTGCATGGCATGTTGTGATGTGATATGGTCAAGATGTGATGAGTTATACGTTATTGTATGAGATGATCATTTTTGTAAATTATTGGCAATCGGCAGGAGCCTTATGGTTGTCTCTTTATTGTATGAATTGCGATCGCCATGTAATTGCTTTACTTTATCACTATGAGTTAGCGATAGTAGTAGAAGCAATAGTTGGCGAGACGGCCACGATGCTGCGATGAAGATCATGGTGTCAAGCCGGTGACGATGGAGATCATGACGATGCTTTGGAGATGAAGGTCAAAAGCACAAGATGATGATGGCCATATCATGTCACATATTTTGATTGCATGTGATGTTTATCTTTCTATGCATCTTATTTTTCTTAGAACGACGGTAGCATTATAAGATGATCTCTTACTAAAAATTAAAGATACAAGTGTTCTCCCTAAGTATGCACCGATCCGACAGTTCATCGTGCCGAGACACCATGTGATGATCATGTGTGATAAGCTCTACGTTCACATACAATGGGTGTAAGAAAGTTTTGCACGTGTAGAATACTCGGGTTAAATTTGACGAGCCTAGCATGTACAGACATGGCCTCGGAACACTAGAGACCGAAAGGTGGAGCGTGAATCATATAGTAGATATGATCAACATAAGATGTTCACCATTGAAAACTACTCCATCTCACGTGATGATCAGACATAGTTTAGTTGATTTGGATCGCGTGATCATTTAGATGATTTGAGGGTTGTCTATCTAAGTGGGAGTTCTTAAGTAATACGATTAATTGAACTTAATTTATCATGAACTTATTCCTGATAGTTTTTGTATATCTATGTTGTAGATAAATGGCTCGTGCTACCGTTCCCTTGAATTTTAATTCGTTCCTAGAGAAAGCTAAGTTGAAAGATGATGGTAGCAACTACACGGACTGGGTACATAACTTGAGGATTATCCTCATTGCCGCAGAGAAGAATTATGTCCTTGAAGCACCTCTCGATGAAAGGCCTACCGCCGGAGCAACTGCTGATGTTATGAACGTCTGGCAAGCTCGATCTGATGACTACTCGATAGTTCTGTGCGCCATGCTTTATGGCTTAGAATCGGGACTTCAAAGACATTTTGAACGCCATGGAGCATATGAGATGTTCAGAGAGTTGAAGTTAATATTTCAAGCAAATGCCCGAGTTGAGAGATATGAAGTCTCCAACAAGTTCTATAGTCGCAAGATGGAGGAGAACAGTTCTGTCAGTGAACACATACTCAGAATTTCTGGGTACCATAACCACATGACTCAGCTGGGAGTTAATATTCTAGATGATAGTGTTATTGACAGAGTTCTTCAATCATTGCCACCAAGCTATAAAGGCTTCGTGATGAACTATAATATGCAAGGGATGGAGAAGACAATTCCTGAGCTCTTCACAATGCTCAAAGTTGCGGAGGTAGAAATCAAAAAGGAGCATCGAGTGTTGATGGTTAACAAGACCACTAGTTTCAAGAAAAAGGGGGATAAGGGGAACTTCAAGAAGAATAGCAAGACATTTTCTACTCCTGGGAAGAAACCCAAGTTTGGAGCCAAGCCTGAAACTGAGTGCTTTTACTACAAAGGGACTGGTCACTTGAAGCGGAACTACCCCAAGTATTTGGCGGATAAGAAGGATGGCAAAGTGAACAAAGGTATATTTGATATACATGTTATTGATGTGTACCTTACTAATGCTTGTAGTAGTGTCTGGGTATTTGATACTAGTTCTGTTGCTCTTATTTGTAACTCGAAACACGGGCTATGGATTAAACAAAGATTGGCTAAGGACGAGGTGGCGATGCGCGTGGCAAATGGTTCCAAAGTCGATGTAATCGCCGTCGGCATGCTACCTCTACATCTACCTTTGGGATTAGTTTTAGACCTAAATAATTGTTATTTGGTGCCAGCGTTGAGCATGAACATTATATATGGATCTTGTTTGTTGCGAGATGGTTATTCATTTAAATCAGAGAATACTGG
>LR738715.1:202011809-202044020 GCA_902687465.1 Secale cereale | reverse complement strand
GATGAACTATAATATGCAAGGGATGGAGAAGACAATTCCTGAGCTCTTCACAATGCTCAAAGTTGCGGAGGTAGAAATCAAAAAGGAGCATCGAGTGTTGATGGTTAACAAGACCACTAGTTTCAAGAAAAAGGGGGATAAGGGGAACTTCAAGAAGAATAGCAAGACATTTTCTACTCCTGGGAAGAAACTCAAGTTTGGAGCCAAGCCTGAAACTGAGTGCTTTTACTACAAAGGGACTGGTCACTTGAAGCGGAACTACCCCAAGTATTTGGCGGATAAGAAGGATGGCAAAGTGAACAAAGGTATATTTGATATACATGTTATTGATGTGTACCTTACTAATGCTTGTAGTAGTGTCTGGGTATTTGATACTAGTTCTGTTGCTCTTATTTGTAACTCGAAACACGGGCTATGGATTAAACAAAGATTGGCTAAGGATGAGGTGGCGATGCGCGTGGCAAATGGTTCCAAAGTCGATGTAATCGCCGTCGGCATGCTACCTCTACATCTACCTTTGGGATTAGTTTTAGACCTAAATAATTGTTATTTGGTGCCAGCGTTGAGCATGAACATTATATATGGATCTTGTTTGTTGCGAGATGGTTATTCATTTAAATCAGAGAATACTGGTTGTTCTATTCATATGAGTAATATCTTTTATGGTGATGCACCCTTGTTGAGTGGTCTATTTTTATTGAATCTCGATCGTGGTAATACACATATTCATAATATCGATGCCAAAAGATGCAAAGTTGATAATGATAGTGCAACATATTTGTGGCACTGCCGTTTAGGTCATATTGGTGTAAAGCACATGAAGAAACTCCATGCACATGGACTTTTGGAATCACTTGATTGTGAATCATTTGATACTTGTGAACCATGCCTCATGGGCAGGATGACCAAAACTCCGTTCTCCGGAACAATGGAGCGAGCAACTAACTTATTGGAAATAATACATACCGATGTATGTTATCCGATGAGTGTTGAGGCTCACGACGGGTATCATTATTTTCTGACCTTCACAGATGATTTGAGAAGATATGGGTATATCTACTTGATGAAACACAAGTCTGAAACATTTGAAAAGTTCAAAGAATTTCAGAGTGAAGTAGACAATCATCGTAACAAGAAAATAAAGTTTCTACGATCTGATCGCAGAGGCGAATATTTGCGTTATGAGTTTGGTCTTCATTTAAAACAATGTGGAATAGTTTTGCAACTCACACCACCTGGAACACCACAGCGTAATGGTGTGTCTGAACGTCGTAACCGTACTTTATTAGATATGGTGCGATCTATGATGTCTCTTACCGATTTACCACTATTGTTTTGGGGTTATACATTAGAGACAGCTGCATTCATGTTAAATAGCGCACCATCTAAATCCGTTGAGACGACATCGTATGAACTGTGGTTTGGCAAGAAACATAAGCTGTCATTTCTTAAACTTTGGGGTTGCGATGCTTATGTGAAAAAAACTTCAACCTTATAAGCTCGAACCATAATCGGAGAAGTGCGTCTTCATAGGATACCCAACAGAAACTGTTGGGTACACCTTCTATCACATATCCGAAGGCAAGACTTTTGTTGCTAAGAATGGATCCTTTCTAGAGAAGGAGTTTCTCTCGAAAGAAGTGAGTGGGAGGAAAGTAGAACTTGGTGAGGTAATTGTACCTTCTCTCGAATTGGAGAATAGCTCATCACAGAAAATCGTTCTCGTGATGCCTACACCAATTAGTGAGGAAGCTAATGATGATGATCATGAAACATCAGATCAAGTTACTACCGAAATTCATAGGTCAACCAGAGTACATTCCGCACCAGAGTGGTATGGTAATCCTGTTCTGGAGGTCATGTCACTAGACCATGACGGACCTACGAACTATGAGGAAGCGATGATCAGCCCAGATTCCGCAAAATGGCTTGAGGCCATGAAATCTGAGATGGGATCCATGTATGAGAACAAAGAATGGACTTTGGTTGACTTGCCCGATGATCGGCAAGCCATTGAAAATAAATGGATCTTCAAGAAGAAGACTGACACCGATGGTAATGTTACTGTCTACAAAGCTCGACTTGTTGCGAAAGGTTTTTGACAAGTTCAAGGAGTTGACTACAATGAGACATTCTCACCCGTAGCGATGCTTAAGTCTGTCCGAATCATGTTAGCAATTGCCGCATTGTATGATTATGTAATCTGGCAAATGGATGTCAAAACTGCATTCCTTAATGGATTTCTCAAAGAAGAGTTGTATATGATGCAACCAGAAGGTTTTATCGATCCTAAAGGTGCTAACAAAGTATGCAAGCTCCAGCGATCCATCTATGGACTGGTGCAAGCATCTTAGAGTTGGAATATACGCTTTGATCAGGTGATCAAAGCATATGGTTTTATACAGACTTTCGGAGAAGCCTGTATTGACAAGAAAGTGAGTGGGAGCTCTGTAGCATTTCTGATATTATATGTGGATGACATATTGTTGATTGGAAATGATGTAGAATTTCTAGATAGCATAAAAGGATACTTGAATAAGAATTTTTCAATGAAAGACCTCGTGGAAGCTACTTATATATTTGGCATCAAGATCTATAGAGATAGATCAAGATGCTTAATTGGACTTTCACAAAGCACATACCTTGATAAAGTTTTGAAGAAGTTCAAAATGGATCAATCAAAGAAAGGGTTCTTGCATGTGCTACAAGGTGTGAACTTGAGTCAGACTCAATGCCCAACCACTGCAGAAGATAAAGATAAAATGAAAGACCTTCCCTATGCTTCAGCCTATCATGTATGCAATGTTGTGTACCAGACTTGATGTGTGCCTTGCTATAAGTCTAGCAGGGAGGTACCAAAGTAATCTAGGAGTGGATCACTGGACAACGGTCAAGAACATCCTAAAGTACCTGAAAAGGACTAAGGATATGTTTCTCGTTTCTGGAGGTCACAAAGGGCTCGTCATAAAAGGTTACGTCGATGCTAGCTTTGACACTGATCCGGATGACTCTAAGTCACAAACTGGATACATGTTTTTGTTGAATGGTGGAGCTGTCAGTTGGTGCAGTTCCAAGTAGAGCATCGTGGCGGGATCTACGTATGAAGCGGAGTACATAGCTGCTTCGGAAGCAGCAAATGAAGGAGTCTGGATGAAGGAGTTCATATCTAATCTAGGTGTAATACCTAGTGCATCGGGTCCAATGAAAATCTTTTGTGACAACACTGGAGCAATTGCCTTGGCGAAGGAATCCAGGTTTCACAAGAGAACTAAGCACATCAAGAGACGCTTCAACTCTATCCGCGATCAAGTCAAGGAGGGAGACATAGAGATTTGCAAAATACATATGGATCTAAATGTAGCAGGCCCGTTGACTAAGCCTCTTCCACGAGCAAAACATGATCAGCACCAAGACTCCATGGGTGTTAGAATCATTACCATGTAATCCAGATTATTGACTTTAGTGCAAGTGGGAGACTAAAGGAAATATGCCCTAGAGGCAATAATAAAGTTGTTATTTATATATCATTTATATCATGATAAATGTATTTTATTCATGCTAGAATTGTATTAACCAGAAACTTGATACATGTGTGAATACATAGACAAAACACAGTGTCCCTAGTAAGCCTCTACTAGACTAGCTCGTTAATCAAAGATGGTTGACTTTACTAACCATAAACATGTGTGGTCATTTTATTGACGGGATCACATCATTAGGATAATGATGTGATGGACATGACCCATCCGCTAGCTTAGCGTTTTGATCATTCAGTTTTATCGCTACTGCTTTCTTCATGTCAAATACATATTCTTCCTACTATGAGATTATGCAACTCCTGGATACCATAGGAATGCCTTGTGTGCTATCAAACGTCACAACGTAACTGGGTGATTATAAAGATGCTCTACGGGTATCTCCGAAGGTGTTTGTTGAGTTGGCATAGATCGAGAATAGGATTTGTCACTCCGAGTATCGGAGAGGTATCTCTGGGCCCTCTCGGTAATACACATCATAATAAGCCTTGCAAGCAAATGAATAATGAGTTAGTCACGGGATGATGTATTACGAAACGAGTAAAGAGACTTGCCGGTAACGAGATAGAACTAGGTATGAAGATACCGATGATCGAATCTCGGGAAAGTAACATACCGATGACAAAGGGAATAACATATGTTGTCATTACGGTTTGACCCGTAAAGATCTTTGTAGAATATGTATGAGCCAATATGAGCATCCAGGTTCCGCTATTGGTTATTGACCGGAGAAGTGTCTCGGTCATGTCTACATAGTTCTCGAACCCGTAGGGTCCGCACGCTTAACGTTCGATGACGATTTGTATTAAGAGTTATGTGTTTTTGGTGACCGAAGATTGTTCGGAGTCCCGGATGAGATCACGGACATGACGAGGAATCTCGAAATTGTCGAGAGGTAAACATCGATATATTGGATGATAGTATTCGGACACCAGAAGGGTTCTGAGGGGTACCGGATACATATCGGAGTTCCCAGGGGCTACCGAAACCCCCCGGGAAAGTATTGGGCCTACATGGGCCATAGGGGAGAGGGGAGGTAGCCCACAAGGGGTGGCCACGCCCCCCTCCCATTGGGAGTCCGAATTGGACTAGGGTAGGGGACGTGTCCCCCTTTCCTTCTACTCTTCCCTTTCCCTTCCTTCCTTCCTTCTCCACAAAAGGGAAAAAAGGGGGAATCCTAGTCCTACTAGGAGTGGACTACTAGTAGGACTCCCCCCATGGCGTGCCCTCCTTGGTCAACCGCCTCCTCCCCTCCTCCTTTATATACAGGGGCAGGGGGCGCCCTAGAACACACAAGTTATTCTCTTAGCCATGTGCGGTGCCCCCTCCACTATTTACACCTCAGGTCATATTGTCGTAGTGCTTAGGCGAAGCCCTGCGTGATCTATTCACCATCATCGTCAACACGTTGTCGTGTTGCCGGAACTCTCCCTCGACCCTCTGCTAGATCTAGATCTCGAGGGACATCATCAAGTTGAACGTGTGCTGAACTCGGAGGTGATGTACGTTCGGTGCTTGATCGGTTGAATCGCAAAGACGTTCGACTACATCAACCGCGTTAATCTAATGCTTCCGCTTTGGGTCTACGAGGATACGTACACATACTCTTCATGTCTCATTGCTATGCATCTCCTAGATAGATCTTGCGTGATTGTAGGAAATTTTTTGAAATTGCATGCTACGTTCCCAACAAGAACGGGCTCATGATGCCACTTTTGGGAAACGTTGCATGGAAAACAAAAAAATCTACGACATGCAATAATCTATCCATGGAGATGCATAGCAACGAGGGGGAGAGTGTGTCTACGTACCCTTGTAGACCGTAAGCGGAAGCATTTCACAATGCGGTTGATGTAGTCGAACTTCTTCGCGCTTCAACCGATCAAGTACCGAACGCACGGCACATCCGCATTCTGCACACGTTTAGCTCGGTGACGTCCCTCGCCTTCTTGATCCAGCAATATGCCGAGGTAGTACATGATTTCTATCTGCACGATAGCGTGGTGATGGTGATGGTGAAGTGATCTCCGCAGGGCTTCGCCTAAGCACTACGAAAATATGACCGGGGTGTAAACAGTGGAAGGGGGCATTGCACACGGCTAACAATTGATGTTGTGTGTTCTAGACGCCCCCTCTCCCTCATATATATAGGTGGGAGGGGGAGGGGCAGGGCACACCCTAGGGCTAGTCGTCGGCCCCCTAGGGGCTTGCCTTGCCCTGCGCCCCCCTACCATATTTATTCGAGAGGGAAGGAAAGAGGGGGGGGGGTTGAGGGAAGGAAGTGTGAATCCTATTCCTCACCTTCATTTCCCTTCTCCCCTTTCCTTATCCTCCTTAGGCCGGCCCATATGGGGGGGTGCACCAACCCCATGTGGCTGGTGTGTTTCCCCTGTTGGCCCATAAGGCCCATATCTTTTGTTGGGCGTGCCCGGAACTCCTTCCGGTGACCCGATGAGTACCCAATGACCTCCGGAAGACTTCTGGTGTCCGAATACCATCGTCCTATATATATATATCTTTAACTCACGGCCATTTCGAGACTCCTCGTCATGTTTGTGATCTCATCCGCGACTCCGAACAACATTCGGTCACCAAATCACATAACTCATATAATACTATATCATCAACGAACTTTAAGCGTGCGGACCCTACGTGTTCGAGAACTATGTAGACATGACCGAGACACCTCTCCGGTCAATAACCAATAACGGAACCTAGATGCCCATATTGGCTCCTACATATTCTATGAAGATCTTTATCGGTCGAGCCGTTATGACAACATACACAATCCCCTTTGTTCGTCGGTATGTTACTTGCCTGAGATTCGATCGTCGGTTTCTCTATACCTAGTTCAATCTCGTTATCGGCAAGTCTCTTTACTCGTTCTCTAATATATCATTCTGTGACTAACTCATTAGTCATTTGCTTGCAAGGCTTATTATGATGTGCATTACCGAGAGGGCCCACAAATACCTCTCCGATACTCGGAGTGACAAATCCTAATCTCGATTCACGCCAACCCAACAAAACACCTTCGGAGATACCTGTAGAGCATCTTTATAATCACCCAGTTAAGTTGTGATGTTTGATAGCACACAAGTATTCCTCCGGTATCCGGGAGTTTCATGATCTCATAGTCAAAGGAATGTGTATTTGACATACATGAAAGCAGTAGCAATAAACTGTACGATCAAATGCTATGTTAACGGATGGGTCTTGTCTATCACATCATTCTCATAATGATGTGATCCCGTTATCAAATGACAACTCATGTCCATGGTTAGGAAACCTTAACCATCTTTGATTAACAATCTAGTCTAGTAGAGGCTTACTAGGGACATGATATTTGTTTATGTATTCACACATATATTTAGGTTTCGGGTCAATACGATTCTAGCATGAATAATAAACCTTTATCATGATTAAGGAAATATAATAATAACCATTTTATTATTGACTCTAGGGCATATTTCCATCCTTGTCCGAACATCGTAATCATACCTTATTGGATATGGTGTGTTCTATGATGTCTCTTGCCGATCTGCCACTACCGTTTTGGGGTTATGCGTTAGAGATAGTTGCATTCACTTTAAATAGGGCACCAACTAAGTCCGTGGAAACAACACCATAGGAACTATTGTTTGTCAAGAAACCTAAGTTGTCGTTTCTTAAGGTTTGGGGTTGTGATGCTTAAGTCAAAAGGCTTCAGCCAAAAAAGCTCAAACCCAAAGCGGACAAATGCATCTTCATAGGATACCCGAAAGAAGTGGTTGGGTATACCTTCTATCTTAGATCCGAAGGCAAAGTGTTTGTCTCTAAGAACGGGTCCTTTCTTGAAAAAGAGTTTCCCTCGAAAGAATTGAGTGGGAGGAAGATAGAACTCGATGAGGATGTTGAACCTTTACTTCAACCAGACAGTAGCACAACGTAGAAAGATGTTTTTGTGGCACCTACGTCAGTTGAAGAGGAATATAATTATAGTGGTCATGAAGTTTCGGATCAAGTCACAATGGAACGTCGTAGGTTGTCAAGGATACGTACTACTCCTAAGTGGTACGGTAACCCTGTTTTAGAGGTCATGTTGTTGGATAACGATGAACCTACGAGCTATGGTGAAGCGATGGTGGGCCCGGATTCTGTCAAATGGTTAGATGCCATGAAATCTGATATGGGATCCATGTATGAAAACAAAGTATGGACTTTGGAAGTATTACCTAAAGGGAGAAAGCCCATTTAGAATAAATGGATCTTCAAGAAGAAGACGGACGGGGACGGTAATGTCATCGTCTATAAAGCTCGGCTTGTGGCAAAGGGGTTTTCACAAGTTTGAGTTGACTACGATGAGACTTTCTCACCTATAGCGATGCTTAAGTCTGTCAGAATCATGTTTGCAATAGCTGCTTTTTTCGATTATGAAATCTGGCAGATGGATTTCAAAACAATGTTCCTTAACGGTTTCCTTAAGGAAGAGTTGTATATGATGCACCGGAAGGTTTTGTCGATCCATAGAATGCTGACAAAGTGTGCAAACTTCAGCGATCCATTTATGGACTGGTGCAAGCATCTTGGAGTTGGAATCTTCACTTCGATAAGGTGATCAAAGTGTTTGGGTTTATACAAGTTTACAGAGAAGTTTGTATTTACAAGAAAGTGAGTGGGAGCTCTATAGCATTTCTAATATTATATGTGGATGACATATTGCTGATTGGAAACAATATAGAACTTCTGGAAAACGTGACGAAATATTTGAACATGAGTTTTTCAATGAAGGACCTAGGAGCAGTTGCTTTCATATTAGGCATCAAGATCTATAGAGATAGATCGAGACGCTTAATAGGACTTTCACAAAGCACATGCCTCGATAATATTTCGAAGAAGTTCAAAATGGATCAGTCCAAGAATGGGTTCTTGCCTGTTTTACAAGGTGTGAAGTTGAGTAAGACTCAATGCCCAGCGACTGCAGAGGATAGAGAAAAGATGAGTGTCATCCCCTATGCTTCTTCCATAGGCTCTATCATGTATGCGATGTTGTCCACGAGACCAGATGTCAGCCTTGCCATAAGTATGGCCGGAAGGTGTCGAATTGATCCAGGAGTGGAACACTGGACAGCGGTCAAGAATATCCTTAAGTACCTAAAAAGGACTAAGGAAATGTTTCTCGTTTATGGAGGTGATCAAAAGCTCGTCGTAAAGGGTTACGTCGATGCATGCTTTGACACTGATCCGGATGACTCCAAGTCTCAAACTGAATATGTGTATATTATAAATGGGGGAGCGGTAAGCTGTGTAGTTCCAAGGAAAGCGTGGTAGATGATTCTACATGCGAAGCGGACTACATTGATACCTCGGAGGTAACGAATGAAGGTGTTTGGATGAAGCAGTTCATGACAGATCTTGGAGTTGTGCCCAGTGCACTGGACCCAATGACTTTGTTCTATGACAACACTGGTGCCATTGCTCTGGCCAAGGAACCAAGGTTTCACAATAGGGCCAGACACATAAAGCGACGCTTCAATCCATATGCGGTGCAATCAAGGAGGAGGACATAAACATTTGCAAAGTACGTATGGATCTGAATGTTGCAGATCCGTTAACTAAACCTCTTCCGTGGGCAAAACATGATCGACACCAGGACTCTATGGGTGTAAGATTCATTGCTACTTCTTGAGCTTCCATTGTATTCCCTCGAAGAGGAGAGGGAGATGCAGCACAGTAGCGTATGTATTTCCCTCAGTTTTTGAGAACCAAGGTATCAATCTAGTAGGAGACCACGCGCCAGTCCCTCGCACCTGCACAAACAAATAAGAACTTCACAGCCAATGCGACAAGGGGTTGTCAATCCCTTTACGGTCACTTACGAAAGTGAGATTTGATAGAGATGATAGTTTATATTTTTGGTATTTTTGGTTTATAAGAACAGAAAATAAAAGCGATAAAAGTAAAGTAGATGTAGATTGATATGTTGAGAATAGACCCGGGGGCCATAGTGTTCTCTAGTGGCTTCTCTCATGATAGCGATATTCTACGGCGGGTAAACAAATTACTATCGAGCAATTGATAGAAAAGTGAATAATTATGAGACTATCTAGGCATGATCATTGTATATAGGCATCACGTCCAAGACAAGTAGACCGACTCCTGCCTGCATCTACTACTATTACTCCACACATCGACCGCTATCCAGCATGCCTATGGTGTATTGAGTTCATAAGAACAGAGTAACGCCTTAAGCAAGATGACATGATGTAGAGGGATAAACTCAAGCAATATGATGTAAACCCCATCTTTTTATCCTCGATGGCAACAATACAATACGTGCCTTGCTGCCCCTACTGTCACTGGGAAAGGACACCGTAAGATTGAACCCAAAGCCAAGCACTTCTCCCATTGCAAGAACTATAGATCTAGTAGGCCAAACCAAACTAATAATTCGAAGAGACTTGAAAGGATATTATGAGCACACATAAAAAGTTCAGAGAAGAACCAAATATCTTTCATAGATAACCTTGATCATAAACTCACAATTCATCGGATCTCGACAAACACACCGCAAAAAGAGATTACATCAAATAGATCTCCTCGAAGACCGAGGAGAACTTTGTATTGAGATCCAGAGAGAGAGAAGAAGCCATCTAGATACTAGCTATGGACCCGAAGGTCTGTGGTAAACTACTCACAACTCATGGTGAGGGCGATGATGATGATGAAGAAGAACTCCGTGATGGATCCCCCTCCGGTGGAGCTCTAGAACAGGCTCCAAGATGGGATCTCGCGGGAACAGAAGGTTGCGGCGGTGGAATTAGGGTTTTCTCTCTGTTGTCGAAGGTTTAGGGGTACATAGACTTATACAGGAAGAAGGAGGGCACCGGGGGACGCTCGAGGGGCCCACCAGGTGGGGGGCGCGCCCTGGGAAGGGGGCGTGCCCCCCACCCTCGTGGGCACCTCGGCGCTCCCCTGACGTGGTTCTCAAGCTCCTTGTGCATGATTTTCTCCAAAAATATATCTCGCGAAGGTTTCATTCCGTTTGGACTCCGTTTGATATTCTTTTTCTGCAAAACCCTGAAACAGGCAAAAAACAGTAATCTGGACTGGGCCTTTGGGTTAGTAGGTTAGTCCCAAAAACGATATAAAAGTGTATGATAAAGCCCATTAAACATCCAAGACTTCATAAATAATAGCTTGGAACAATCAAAAATTAAGATACATTATAGACGTATCAAGCATCCCCAAGCTTAATTCCTGCTCGTCCTCGAGTGGTAAATGATAAAGAAAGAATTTTTATGTGGAATGCTAACCAATATAGTTTTTCAATGTAATTCTCTTAATTGTGGCATGGATGTTCAGATCTGAAAGATCCAAGATAAAAGTCTATATTGATATAAGAAATAACAATACTTCAAGCATACTAACAAAACAATCATGTCTTCTCAAATACTATGGCTAAAGAAAGTTATCCCTACAAAATCATATAGTCTGGCTATGCTCCCTCTTCATCACACAAAATATTCATATCATGCACAACCCCGATTCCAGGCAAGCACTTGTTTTCATACTCTATCTTTTCAAACCTTTCAACTTTCACGCAATACATGAGCGTGAGCCGTGGATATAGCACTATGGGTGGAATAGAGGTGGTTGTGGAGAAGACAAAAAGGAGGGAGATGGTCTCACATCGACTAGGCGTATCAACGGGCTATGGAGATGCCCATTAATAGATATCAATGTGAGTGAGTAGGGATTGACATGCAATGGATGCACTAGAGCTAAGTATGTACGAAAGCTCAACAAAAGAAACTAGTGGGTGTGCATCCAACTTGCTTGCTCACGAAGACCTAGGGCATTTGAGGAAGCCCATTGTTGGAATATACAAGCCAAGTTCTATAATGAAAATTCCCACTAGTATATGCAAGTGTCTAAACATGAGACTCTCTACAATGAAGAACATGGTGCTACTTTGAAGCACAAGTGTGGAAAAGGATAGTAGCAATTGTCCCTTCTCTCTTTTTTCTCATTTTTTTGGAGGGGCTTTCTCCTCTCTTTTTTTATTAGCCCCTCTCTATTTTTTGGGCCATCTCTTTTTTTATTGGCCTTTCCTCACATGGGACAATGCTCTAATCATGATGATCATCACACTTTTATCACAACTCGATACTACAACAAGTATGACTCTACATGAATGCCTCCGGCGGTGTACCGGGATGTGCAATGAATCAAGAGTGACATATATGAAAATTATGCATGGTGGCTTTGCCACAACTACGATGTCAACTACATGATCATGCATGGCAATATGACAATATGATGCGTGTCATATGAACGGAACGGTGGAAAGTTGCATGGCAATATATCTCGGAATGGCTATGGAAATGCCATGATAGGTAGGTATGGTGGCTATTTTGAAGAATAATATGGTAGCTGTTTTGAGGAAGGATATATAGTGGGTTTATGGCACCGGCGAAAGTTGTGCGGTACAAGAGAGGCTAGCAATGGTGGAAGGGTGAGAGTGTGTATAATCCATGGACTCAACATTAGTCATAAGAACTCATATACTTATTGCAAAAATCTACGAGTCATCAAAACAAAGCAATCAACGCATGCTCCTAGGGGGGAGGTTGGTAGGAGTTAACCATCGCGCGTCCCCGACCTCCACACAAAGGTTGGCACTCTACAAATACCTCATGCTCTAACTTCGTCACATAGCAGTTCACCATACGTGCATGATACGGGAATCACTAACCTTAACACAAGTATTACTCAATTTCATAATAACTCCCCTAGCATGACTCTAATATCATTATCCTCAAATCTCAAAACAAGTATCAAGCATCCAACATCTCATTCTATTTAATGCACTTGGTGATTTTTTTTACTACATTGACATTGGATGTCTATCATGTGAAGACTAGTTTCTTTAGCCTAAACACATTACCATGTTGTTTTAATAGACTCTCAAAAGGATATAAGTTAAGAATGAGATTTCAACAATTTCTACAAAATATTACCACCACCGTGCTCTAAAAGATATAAGTGAAGCACTAGAGCAAAAACTATTCAACTCAAAAGATATAAGTGAAGCACATAGAGTGTTCTAACAATTTCTAGGCCATATTTAACTCTCTCAAATAGGTGTGTCCAGCAAGGATGATTGTGACAAACTAACAAGCAAAGACTCAAATTATACAAGACGCTCCAAGCAAAACACATATCATGTTGCGAATAAAAATATAGCTCCAAGTATAGTTACCGATGGATGAAGACGAAAGAGGGGATGCCTTCCTGGGGCATCCCCAAGCTTAGGCTTTCGATTATCTTGAATTTACTTGGGGTGCCATGGGCATCCCCAAGCTTAGGCCTTTGCCACTCCTTGTTCCATAGTCCATCAAAGCAATACTCAAAACTTGAAAACTTCACAACACAAAACTTAGACAAAAAAATTCGTGAGCTTCGTTAGTATAAGAAAGCAAACCACTACTCAAAGGTGCAGCAATGAATTCATTCTTTGTTTATATTGGTGTTAAACCTACTGTATTACAACTTCTCTATGGTTCATATCCTCCAATGCTACTCATAGATGCATCGGAATAAGCAAACAACACACGAAAAACAGAATCTGTCAAAAGCAGAACAGTCTGTAGTAATCTGCGGGTTTCACCTACTTCTGGAACTCTAAAAAAATCAAACTAAATTGGTAAATTTTCAGAATTTGTCTACCGATCATCTGCAAAAAGAATCAACTAAATAGCACGCTCCAGTAAAATCTGAAGACCACTTTAGCCAGCGCTAACGATTCTGTTTTTCACAGCAAGATCACATAAACTTCACACAAGTCTTCCCAAAGGTTCTACTTGGCACAAACACTAAACAAAACATGAAACCACATCTAATCAGAGGCTAGATGAAATATTTATTCCCTAAAAGCAACAAAAACAAAAAATATAAAATTGGGTTGCCTCCCAGCAAGCGCTATCGTTTTACGCCCCTAGCTAGGCACGATACAAGATAAATCTAGGTATTGCCATCTTTGGAATGCAATCCATATGTGGCTCTCATGATAGATTCATATGGTAATTTTATTTTCTTTCTAGGAAAGTGTTCCATGCCTTTCCTTAATGGAAATTGGAATCTAATATTTCCTTCCTTCATATCAATAATTGTACCAATCGTTCTAAGGAAAGGTCTACCAAGAATAATAGGACATGAAAGATTGCAATCTATATCAAGAACAATGAAATCTACGGGCACATAATTCCTATTGGCAACAATAAGAAAGTCATTAATCCTTCCCATAGGTTTCTTAATAGTGGAATCCGCAAGATGCAAATTTAAAGAACAATCATCAAGTTCATGGAACCCGAGCAAATCACAGAAAGTTTTTGGGATAGTGGAGACACTTGCACCCAAATCACACAAATCATAGCATTCATGATCTTTTATTTTTATTTTAATAGTAGGTTCCCACTCATCATAAAGCTTTCTAGGGATATAAACTTCCAACTCAAGTTTTTCTTCATAAGATTGCATCAAAGCATCAACTATGTGTTTGGTGAAAGCTTTATTTTGACTATAAGCATGCGGAGAATTTAGCACGGATTGCAACAATGAAATACAATCAATCAAAGAGCAATTGTCATAATTGAATCCCTTGAAATACAAAGTAGTGGGTTCATCACTATGCAAAGTTTTAATCTCTTCACTCCCACTTTTAGCAATTTTAGCATCAATATCTAAAAACTCTGAATCATTGGGACACCTTAAAGCAGAATCATCTCCAATCCTATCTTCATCAAGATTTACCCTAGAAAACAAGGATCTAATAGGAGACACATCAATAACTTTCAGATCTTCATCTTTATTTTCATGATAACTAGATGAACACGATTTAATATAATCCTCTCTTTTAGCACACATTCTAGCGGTTCTTTCTTTGCATTCATCAATGGAAATTCTCATAGCTTTGAGAGACTCATTGATATCATGCTTAGGTGGGATAGATCTAAGTTTCAAAGAATCAACATTAAGAGTAATTCTATCCACATTTCTAGCCAATTCATCAACCTTAAGCATTTTTTCTTCAAGCATAGCATTGAAATTCTTTTGCGAGATCATAAACTCCTTAACACTAGTTTCAAATTCAGAAGGCATCTTTCCATAAGAGTTGTTGTAGGAATTACCATAATTATTAGAGGAATTACTAGGAAAAGGCCTAGGATTAAAATTACCTCTATAAGCATTGTTACCAAAATTAGTCCTACCAACGAAATTCACATCCAAAGATTCATTGTTATTCTCAATCAAAGTGGACAAAGGCATGTCATTAGGATCGGAATAAGCACTCTTAGCAGCAAATAGTTTCATAAGTTCATCCATCTTTCCACTCAAAACACTAATTTCTTCAATATCATGCACTTTTTTACTAGTAGATCTTTCGGTGTGCCATTGAGAATAATTAACCATCATATTATCTAGGAGTTTGGTAGCTTCTCCTAAGGTGGTTTCCATGAAAGTGCCTCCCGCGGCCGAGTCTAAAAGATTTCTAGAAGCAAAATTCAAGCCAGCATAAAAGTTCTGAATAATCATCCATAGATTCAAACCATGTGTGGGGCAATTACGTATCATTAGTTTCATTCTCTCCCAAGCTTGTGCAACATGCTCATGATCTAGTTGCTTAAAATTCATAATATCATTTCTAAGAGAGATGATCTTAGCAGGAGGGAAATACTTAGAGATAAAAGCATCTTTGCACTTATTCCATGAATCAATGCTGTTTCTAGGCAAAGAGGAAAACCAAGTTTTAGCACGATCTCTAAGTGAAAACGGAAATAACTTCAATTTAACAATATCGTTATCCGTATCCCTTTTCTTTTGCATATCACACAAATCAACAAAGTTGTTTAGATGGGTAGCGGCATCTTCACTAGGAAGGCCGGAGAATTGATCTTTCATGACAAGATTCAACAAAGCAGCATTGATCTCACAAGATTCAGCATCGGTAATAGGAGCAATCGGAGTGCTAATAAAGTCATTGTTGTTGGCATTGGAGAAGTCCCACAATTTGGTATTGTTCTGAGCCATAGTGACAAGCAAGCAATCCAACACACACAAGCAAACAAGAAGCAAGCGAATGATAAACACACGGCGGAAGAAGGGCAAATAAAACGGCTAGGGTGAAGTGGGGGAGAGGAAAACGAGAGGCAAAAAATGTAATGTGAAGGATAAGGGTTTGTGATAGGTACTTGGTATATGACTTTTGCGTAAGCCTCCCCGGCAACGGCGCCAGAAATTCTTCTTGCTACTTCTCGAGCTTGCGTTGTATTCCCTCGAAGAGGAAAGGGAGATGCAGCATAGTAGCGTAAGTATTTCCCTCAGTTTTTGAGAACCAAGGTATCAATCCAGTAGGATACCACGCGCCAGTCACTCGCACCTGCACAAACAAATAAGAACTTCGCAGCCAACGCGATAAGGGGTTGTTAATCCCTATACGGTCACTTATGAAAGTGAGATCTGATAGAGATGATAGTTTATATTTTTTGGTATTTTTGGTTTATAAGAATTGCAAATCAAAGCGATAAAAGTAAAGTAGATGTAGATTGATATGTTGAGAATAGACCCGGGGCCATAGTGTTCTCTAGTGGCTTCTCTCATGATAGCGATATTCTACGGCGGGTAAACAAATTACTGTCGAGCAATTGATAGAAAAGCGAATAATTATGAGACTATCTAGGCATGATCATTGTATATAGGCATCACGTCCGAGACAAGTAGACCGACTCCTGCCTGCATCTACTACTATTACTCCACACATTGACCGCTATACAGCATGCATCTAGTGTATTGAGTTCATAAGAACAGAGTAACGCCTTAAGCAAGATGACATGATGTAGAGGGATAAACTCAAGCAATATGATGTAAACCCCATCTTTTTATCCTCGATGGCAACAATACAATATGTGCCTTGCTGCCCCTACTGTCACTGGGAAAGGACACCGCAAGATCCCATTGCAAGAACTATAGATCTAGTAGGCCAAACCAAACCAATAATTCGAAGAGACTTGCAAGGATATTATGAGCACACATAAAAAGTTCATAGAAGAACCAAATATGTTTCATAGATAACCTTGATCATAAACTCACAATTCATCGGATCTTGACAAACACACCGCAAAAAGAGATTACATCGAATAGATCTCCTCGAAGACCGAGGAGAACTT
The DNA here is from genome assembly GCA_902687465.1 of Secale cereale. Lineage (NCBI taxonomy): Eukaryota > Viridiplantae > Streptophyta > Magnoliopsida > Poales > Poaceae > Secale > Secale cereale. The sequence continues at coordinate 202,027,276 of LR738715.1, read as the reverse complement.
TGTATTGAGATCCAGAGAGAGAAAAGAAGCCATCTAGATACTAGCTATGGACCCGAAGGTCTGTGGTAAACTACTCACAACTCATGGTGAGGGCGATGATGATGATGAAGAAGAACTCCGTGATGGATCCCCCTCCGGTGGAGCTCTAGAACAGGCTCCAAGATGGGATCTCGCGGGAACAGAAGGTTGCGGCGGTGGAATTAGGGTTTTCTCTCTGTTGTCGAAGGTTTAGGGGTACATAGACTTATACAGGAAGAAGGAGGGCACCGGGGGACGCTCGAGGGGCCCACCAGGTGGGGGGCGCGCCCTGGGAAGGGGGCGTGCCCCCCACCCTCGTGGGCACCTCGGCGCTCCCCTGACGTGGTTCTCAAGCTCCTTGTGCACAATTATTCTTGTTATCATTTACCTACTCGAGGACGAGCAGGAATTAAGCTTGGGGATGTTGATACGTCCAAAATGTATCTATAATTTATGCTTGCTCCATGCCTCTTTTGGGTGATATTGCTATGATATTTATACACTTCCATACACTTTTGATCATATTTGGACTAACCTATTAACTCAGTGCACCCCAGTGCCAGTTTCTGTTTTCGGCTGTTTTTGTATTTTAGGTTTTCACATTACGAGAACTGCCAGGAAAAATCCAGAAAAAATATATAAAAAATCAGCGTTCCAGGAGCTACCGTGCGGCCAAAGTACAGCCGGGGGGACCCATAGGGGCTCCAGGCGCCTTGTGGGCGCCCCCCCCCCCTGGGCCGCGCCGGGGGGGCGCCTGGGCCCCCCGAGGCACCTCCGATGCCCCCCTTTGGCATATATTTAAAGGGTGTTGAGGAAACCCTGATTCCGGACCCCTTTTCTCCAAACGCGATTCCGATCTCCGCCGCCATCGCCATCAAGCTTCGGGGGACCAGAATTCCTGCGCCGGCACCCTGCTGGGACGGGGAAGTGCCCCCGGATTCATCTCCATCGACGTTGCTTCCTCCCTCCATGATGCGGGAGTAGTTCCTCCTCGGGGCTGAGGTTCTTACCAGTAGCTATGTGGTCAATTCTCTCTCCCATGATGTGATCTTCGTTGTGATCATAGGCTATGTTAATCTAGGGTGTTTCCCCTTCCTCTATGTATTGGATTGATGTACTCACTTGTCTTTATCTAGTATAATCCCCGAGACCAAGGTGACAGCGGTCTATTGGACATGGATTAGAAAAGTATTTTCATGAGTGATTTCCTCTCTTGTGTGTTGATTGAAGATTGAGAGTCTCTTGGTGCTTGTCTTTGACTATCCTTTAGATATGTTGTGGTGATTGTGGGACTCTCTTTGGATGGCCGCGGTGACACTGGGAAATCCTTAGATTGAGAACTACGAACTTTGAGGTGTGCTTTTGTAGCCCTACACAATTCTCGTCCTCTCTTGACCACGAAGGAATGACCTCCGAGTGTGTCCCCTTTGCATGTTTTATGGGAAATATCATGTGATTCGATTATGTTAATGTTGTTGGGAGTTGCCACTAGTGAAAGTATGAACCTTAGGCCTTGTTTCCACCATTGCAATACCGTTTGTGCTCACGTTTACTACTTGTTTGCTTGCTGCACTTTTTATTACATATTTATATTACCTTGTTTTGCCATCCATATCACTTGCCATTTAACATCTCTTCACCGAACTAGTGCACCTATACATCTGACAAGTGTATTAGGTGTGTTGGGGACACAAGAGACTTCTTGTATCTTAGTTGCAGGGTTGCTTGAGAGAGACCATCTTCAACCTCTACTTCCCTGAGTTCGATAAACCTTAGGTCATCCACTTGAGGGAAATTGCTACTGTCCTACAAACCTCTGCGCTTGGAGGCCCAACATAGTCTACAAGAGTAGAAGCGTGTGTAGACATCAAGATATTTCTGGCGCCGTTGCCGGGGAGGTGAGCGCTTGAAGGTATATCTTTAGATCTTGCAATTAAATCTTTTTGTTTCTTGTTTTTTATTATTTCACTAGTTATGCTTATGGAAAACCTTGTTATTGGATCGTTGCTTGCGGGAGGACACCCCACACCTGTGGTGGTTGCTCCTCCTCCTACTGAAATTGTGCCCTATAAAATACCGGCTGGTATTATCAATCATGTTTTGGCTAATCGTTATGCAGGAGACAGACGTCCCGGTGAACACTTGCTATATCTGTCACAACTATGTTCATTATTTAAGCTTGCAGGTGTATCGAGGGAGTTTGTCATGAGGAAATTATTTACCTTGTCACTGAAAGGAAAAGCATTGGAATGGTATAGGCTACTAAATGACTCTCACCTGCTGGAGTGGGAAGAGATCCAGTCTCTCTTTCACTCCAAGTTTTATCCTCTTCATGAAGTCCATGAGAATAGGAATTATGTTTATAATTTTTATCCTCATGACGGAGGGAGCATAGCTCAAGCTTGGGGGAGACTGAAAACGTTAACACTAAAATGTCCTAACCATGGGCTCCCCAAAGATATTATTATTACTAACTTCTATACGAGGCTCTCTCGACAGGATAAAGATTTGCTCGATGCTTCCTCTGTGGGTTCTTTCACAAACAAAAATATTGATGCTAAATGGGAACTCCTTGAAAGAATTCAACGCAACACTGAAGATTGGGAGATCGACAAAGGTAAAGAGTCAGGTATAATTTATGAGTATGATTGCATTAAGTCCTTTGTTGAAACTACAAGTTTTAATAAGTTTAGTGCTAAGTTTGGGCTTGATTCTCAACTCCTTGTTGATTCCCTCAAATCTTTTGCTTCACATCTTAATATGCCTAAGGAGGATTGGATCAAGTATCATAAACCTTTTAAAGAGACTTGCAAAGAAAATGAAATTGTTCATGATGATTTCAACATGCATGATCCAATTCCTAAAAATGAAGTTTTATATAAGCATGTTAATTTTTGTGGAGTGGATAGACCTTGTGAAAGGCCTATGATTGAAGAAGAGAAGTATTGTAAGCAACATAAGCATGAAAGAACAATCACTTGGGTCACAGATTTAAATGAGATTGCTAGAGAATTGTGTGACCTTTATCCTTTTACTAGTGAACTTTGCCGTACAGAGGGTCACTTTAATTTTCAATGCATGAACTTTCAAAACATAACTGTTAACCGATTGTGTGATGACATGGTCACCTCTGATCTTTATGATGAGCTTATGTTATTCTTGATGTGTGAAGATTTATCAGAAAAGACTTCTTGGCTGGATGATAATGCCATAGGAATAAAAAACACTTTGCAAAATTGCCATCTCTATTGTGTTGTTAATTGCCATGAAAATGATTACATAAGTAAGATTAGAAAGGAGGGAACTTTACCAAAGTATAAAAATGTCTCTTATATTTCTGTTAATAAAAAGGAGAGTTTCTCCCAAGTTTCCCCTATTGTTTCTAATGATAAACCAGGATATGTGGAGAAGCTTCATCTCAAACCACCCCCTCCTAAGGTGAAGAAGAAGAAAAAGAAGAGGAGGAGGAAGAGGAGCAAGAAGGAAGAAGAATGGGTATCAACCTGGTCTGAGCATATTCCTCCTATCAACTTTTATCCTAACGGTTGTAAGTTTAAAGAAGAAGGTGAAGTTTATTGCCTTAATTATCATCTTGATGATACGTCCGTAGGTACTATTGAAGATGATTTTGATTACGATATGCATGTTACTTATTGTGATTGGGAAAATGATGATAATGCTACTTATGATCTTGAAAATCTTTTTGTTACCAACTCTGAAAGTGAAGATATGGGAAGCTCTAAGCTTGGGGATGATAGGATTGCAAATCCTATCCCCACTAGTGATGTGATAATTGATAATTCTCTTGCTAGTAAGAATAAAGACAACATGTTTACAAATATAGTTGCTAGCAATGATAATGCTCTTCTCTACCATGATGATGTTATAACTCCAATCTATAGTGATTATAAAGGTACCTATGACATAAGGAGAAATTATCCTTATGAAACTTGTCATAATCATGAAGGGAATTACTCCCTTGTTGAACACCACCCTCCTGATATACAACTAATCTATAGTGTTCAAGTTGTTTATGATAGTCCTACTCCCACTATTACCAATGAGAAAAATTATGCTTATGTGGGGAGTGAGAGTACCTTTTTGCATGTGGATCATGGTAACAATGCTTTATGTGATGCTTATATTGTTGAGTTCATCCATGATGCCACTGAAATTTATAATGAGAGAGGGAGGCTTGGTTCTAAATATCTTAATAATAAGAAGTTCCCTCTCTTTATGTTGAAGGTTTTGAAGCTGCACTTGTTTTGTCTTCCTATGCTTATTGCTTTGTGCTTCAATGAATTATTCTATTGCAATATTCCTATGCATAGGAAGCATGTTAGGCTTAAATGTGTTTAGTATTTGCTTCTTGATGCTCTCTTTTGTTCTTCAATTCTTATTCCTACAAGAGAATCATTAAAGTCTTATGCCTAGCTTAAAGGCATAAAAGAAAGCGCTTTTGGGAGGCAGCCCACATAAATAAATGTTTATATTTTGCTTTTGTTGTGTCTTGATGTTGTTGACTACAGTAGCATCATCATTGTATCTTTGCTTTTCATATTTGTGCCAAGTATAGCCTCTGATTGCTAGAAAGTTCAAAAGTTGTGAGGTGCTGTCCAGGAAACAGATTCTGTCCTTGGATAGAAAAATTCGTATAAATCACCAGATCATCTTTTTGGTCTGAATTTTTTTGACAGCATTCTCTATATAATTGTATTTCGCGCGTCTGTTCTGAGTTTTTTGATTTGAGTTGTAGAAGTATCCCGAACAGATCAATTACTACCTGTTGTTCTATTTTTCACAGATTCTGTCATGTTTTGCCTTTCCTTCATTTTGCAAATCAAGAGCTTGCTTTTTCTTTGCAAAAACCTTTTGGCAATCTTGAGAAACAGTAGAACTTCAAGAATATCTTTATTTCCAGCAAGGTACAATTATTTTATTAAGGGTACTAACCTCGCTAATCAGATTATGATGAGTTATGTATGAAGGGAGTTTTCAAGTGTGCGAGGGAAGATGATAAAAAGATTCAGGAGTGTCAAGCGCTCAAGCTTGGGGATGCCCCCGTGCATCCCCTTCTCCATCAACATTATCAGTTCGTCTTTCATTTCGCTATATTTTTATCACTTCATGTGTTATGTGCTATGCTTGGAGCATCTTGCTTTCAGTTTTCTTTTTAGTTTTTCATAACAAGTCGGAACCCAGCATTCCTTCATGTGGGAGAGAAACACGCTCCACTTCTACCTAGAACATAACATAGAATTTTCATGTCTATCTATGATGTGTGTGTTCTTTGTCTTTTAATAGCTACTATCATGCTCTGCTCTTAGTATTCATGCTTATCTTTTCAAAGAGCTTTTGTTTAGTTGGTTGCTTGAACTCTCTTTAATTACCATGCTCACCTTATTAAGAGAGTTTGCTTCCGTTGCATTGGTTGATATGTCTATGATAAAGATGCTACGTGCATAATGGCGCTTAGTAGTTCATGTTTTTTTGTGGTTAGTCTCAAATAGCTGGGGGATTCCCAATGTGTTATTGGAGTACCAACTTGATTTGTTTGCCTATGATGTGGTATGGTTTAGTAATATCTTCCTTCAAGAATTTATTTTTGAAAGTGCAACTAATCCCCGGGTGGTTTTGGTAATTAATAACAACATATATATCATTGAACTAATAGTTACTTGAGAATCATTTCAGAGAGTTCAGTGATATGGGCATGGCAAGGACTGAAGAAGTGGACCCCTCAAAATGCTAAGGCAAGCATTGGCAAAAGCTCAAGACTCCATTTTTGGTTTAGTGATCCAAGATCACATTGAGTCCATAGGAAAAGCCAATACTATTAAAAGGGGATGAGGTTATGATGATGATCTGGTTGCTCAAGTGCTTAGTGATACATCTCCTAAACTATCAGCAACTTTCACTGCCATATACACTCATAAGTAGTCTCGGTCCCACCGATTTTCCAAACTCAGTCACACCGAGATGAACCACCTCAGCCATAAGCCAAACCCTAGTAAACACGGATATTCCGATTCTGAACTCGGTCTCACCGAAACATGAGTTGCCAAGGTTCTGTAACCTTCTGTCATCAAATCGGTGTCACCGAGATGATGAAGTCGGTCCCACCGAAACTAGCATGCTCTTGTCTTTGCACGAATCGGACTAACCGAGATTGTATATTCGGTCCCACCGAAAACCCCAATGTTCACATTATTTGAACTCTCGGTCTCACCGAGTTGTCCACTTCGGTCCCACCGAGTTTGCTCAAATGTGTGTAACGGTTGGATTTTGTGTGGAGGCTATTTATACCCCTCCACCCCCTCTTCATTCGTGGAGAGAGCCATCAGAAAGAACTACCACTCCTACCTTACATTTCTGAGAAGAGAACTACCTACCCTTGTGTTGAGATCAAGTTGCTCCACTCCCACCATATGAAGCTTGATCTCTAGCCTTCCCAAGTTGCTTTCCATCAATCCTTTCTTCCACCACAGCCAAATCAGTGAGGAGAGTTGAGTGTTGGGGAGATTATCATTTGAAGCACAAGAGCAAGGAGTTCATCATCATCTACAACATCTATTACCTTTTGGAGGGTGGTGCCTCCTAGATTGGTTAGGTGTCGCTTGGGAGCCTCCGTCATCGAGATGTGGAGTTGAACCAAGAAGTTTGTAAGGGCAAGGAGATCGCCTACTTCGTGAAGATCTACCCCGAGTAAGGCTAGCCCTCCGTGGGCGTAGGCCATGATGGAATAGACAAGGTTGCTTCTTAGTGGACCCTTCGTGGGTGGAGCCCTCCGTGGACTCGCGCAGCCGTTACCCTCCGTGGGTTGAAGTCTCCATCAACGTGGATGTACGATAGCACCACCTATCGGAACCACGGGAAAAATCATTGCGTCTCCAAATTGCGTTTGATCTTCTCCACCTCTCTTTACTACATGTGCAATTTACTTTCCACTGCCTATACTCTAGAATTGCATGTGTAGGGTGATGCTTGACTTGATCATAATTGTGAATCTGCCAAAAACTGTTCTTTGTCAAAAGGCAGAATTTTTATATTTACAAGTAGTCTAATCACCCCCCCCCTCTAGACATACTTTCGATCCTACAAGTGGTATCAGAGCTTTGGTCTCCATTGTATTGGTTTCCATTGCATTGGACTCCATAAGCTTGGTTTCACAACCTAGGAGAGTATGGCGTCTAGTGAGGGTAATTTTCGTAGAGGTCCTTACTTTGATGGTACAATTTTTGCTAGTTGGAAGCATAAAATGAAAATGCATATTCTTGGTCATAACCCAGCCGCATGGGGCATTATTTGTGTTGGTATGCAAGGTGAATTCTTCGAGGAAGGAAAAGTTCCGGATCGCGAAGCTACACCGGAAGAATTGCGGATGTTGCAAAACAATGCTCAAGCTTGTGACATTCTCTTCAATGCCGTGTGTCCCGAGGAGTTCAACAAAATCAGCCGTCTTGAGAATGCAAAAGAGATTTGGGATACTTTGGTTGAAATGCACGAAGGTACCGAGTCCGTGAAGGAATCAAAGCTAGATATTCTTCAAGGTCAACTTGACAAGTTCAAGATGAAGGATGGTGAAGGAGTCGCTGAAATGTACTCTAGGCTTGCTCTCATCACAAATGAGATTGCCGGCTTAGGAAGCGAAGAAATGACCGACCGATTCATCATCAAGAAGATTCTCAGAGCTTTGGATGGAAAGTATGACACCGTGTGCACTTTGATCCAAATGATGCCAAACTACAAGACTCTCAAGCCAACCGAAGTCATTGGAAGAATTGTTGCTCATGAGATGACACTCAAGGATAAGGAAGAGCTTCACAACAAGTCGAGTGGTGCTTACAAAGCTACAAGTGATGCTCCCACAACCTCAAGTGACAAGTTAGTTTCCAATGAAGAGATAAGCCTAATGGTTAAGAACTTCAACAAATTCTACAAGAATAGAGGCAAAGAGAGAAGCTCAAAGTCTAGATCATATGATGAAAAGAGATCTTCTAGTCGTGATCGAAACTGCTACAATTGTGGAAGACCCGGACACTACTCAAATGAGTGTACGGCTCCCCACAAGAGAAGAGAAGAATCTCCAAGAAGAAGAAGTTCAAGAGATGAGTCACCTCGGAAAGAGAGAAGGAGTAGAGATGATCGTTATGAACGAAGACCCTCTCGAAGAAGCAAGGATTCGGAGAGGAAAGACAAGTCATCAAGTTGCTACACAAGAAGAAAACATCAAGCTCATGTAGGTGAATGGGTCTCCGGCTCCGACTCCGACAATCAATCCGATGGAAGCTATCACTCCGACTCCGACTACAGTCAAGATGAAGGTGTTGCCGGTCTTGCTCTCGTATCCTCCAACTCCAACTCCTACGACTTATTTGATTCACCAAATGAGGGAATTGGAAGATGCTTCATGGCTAAAGGCCCCAAGGTATCACACCCTGAATTCATTGACTTCAATAGTGACGAGGATGACTTGCTTGGTGAAGATGAGCTCTTGCATGATAAATCCAGTGAGCCTAGTAACGATGAACATGCTAGTAGTCTTTATAGTCGAGAAGAGTCGAATGACAATGCTATGAAGGAGATTGAGCGTCTAACTAAAGAACTAAACATTCTTAAGTTAGCTCATGAAACAACTCAAGAAGATCATAGAGAGCTCCTAAGATCTCATGAGAAGCTACGCTTCAAGAAGCTCACTCTAGAGCAAGAACATGAGTTTCTAAAAGCAATCAATGACGATCTTCGAAAGAAGAGTTCTTCATATCTTGCCAAACGACTTCTCTTGTCTAATTTCTTGCCACTCATTAAGACTAAGCATGACAAGCATAAGAAAAATTCTTTCTCTAGCAGTAACAATAACCATGCTAAATCCAATGTTGTTGCTACTAGTAGTTCTCTTGATTCCACTAACAATGTTTCAAGCCAAGTTACACTTGAGCAAGAGAATAGTTTATTGAAAGGGATCATAGAGAAAGGTGTCTACAAGAGCCTTGCCGGAAGCAAGAACTTTGAGGAAATTGTTCGCAAGCAAGGAAGGCACCGGAAGAATCAAGGAATTGGTTTTGAGAGAAAGTTCAACGCCGAAGGTGTTGAGTGGGAAGAAGGTCAATATCCTACTCCACAGTTTGTTCCTCAAAAGGAGAAGTATGATCCTACTTCTTCCAATGTGGAACAAGCTCAAGATGACCTTCCACCACAAGACCACAAGCTAAAAGCCAAGGACAAGCTTCAAGAGGAGATTGATGCATTCGTTGAAGCACCTCAAGCCATGGTCAAGTGGGTTCCCAAGGAAACGTCAAGTTCTACTTCGTCAAGCTCAACTACAACCCCAAGGATTCCCATCAAGATGATGTGGATCCCGAAGAAGAAGAACTAGAAAGTTCTTGAGGGTGACTCCGCCAACATACTTCACTCACATTCATTTTGGCGAAAACTTGTGCAATCAACTTCCACATCATGCACTAGTTCATGGAGTCACAAACCCTCTTGTTGGTAAGTCAAGGGACAAGGTAATCATTGCTTTCATGGACATCATCTATTGTGATCTTCAATCTATGTCCATGGATATTCGTGTTCGTTCCTTGTGGGACTAACCCATGTAGGTATTGAAAGTGCCCGAATCCAAAGGATAGCTCCCAACTCTTGATGATCTCCATCAACATTGAGCATCCACATCTTCAACATCTACATGAAGTCTTCTACGACAACCCAAGGTTAGTTTGACCCTTTAAAAGGGGTTCTCACATCTAGGGGGAGCTTTGCTCTAAAGAAAATTGAGCTAAAGCATCCTCAAATGATGTGAACACATCAATGCTTTATGTAAAAGTGGTAACCCCACTTGTGCTTAAACGATGAGTATGACCTATGATCAAATGTTCTCATTTGGCTCCTAAGTCAATATACTCATATAAAGATGACCTAGTCATCGACAAATTGTGTGTTAATTTCTAGAGTTTTGCTTGTGCATGTTTGACACATATTTCATTTGTTATCTTATTGTGTGAGCATGTTGGATGCATGATTTTATCCATTCGAGGACATCCATTTGTTGTTTTGGTCGTTTTGATTTTTCTGACCAAATGGATGGACAAGAATGCCTAAGTACCTCCTCTAGCTATCTATGCTTTCTTGTCTCAAATTCTATTCATGCTTACATCACAAACTTTGAACAAGTCATTTTCGGACCCTCCGGGTGAGGAGCACTCGGAGCCACCGATCCGTCAAGGGCTAATTTCCAAAACCTTCTAATTGATTTCGGTCAGACCAACTCACTCAAACTCGGTCGAACCGAAAGCATTTAGACTGATCTAGGTTTTCATCTCGGTGAAACCGAGTTGTGATTTTCGGCGTGACCGAAGTGCATAACTGCCTAGCAGTTATCCATCTCGGTGCCACCGAGTTTTACAACTCGGTCCCACCGACGGCAAAGGGGTATATATTCCAAGGGCCGTGCGCGTTGATTCCTCCTTCAAACGTTTCGCCCCCACATCCCCTGCTGCCGTCGCCTTGGTCTCCGGATCGTCGCCTTCGTCGCCTGTGCGCCCTCGCCGCAGGTCTCCGTCGCCGTCAACGGGCATCTCCTCCGCGCCGTTGCCGCCGTAGAAAAACTCCACCAAGTTAGGGTGAGTTTTGATCCCACTCGTGCTCCCATCTCCGATTCAATGCACGTTTGGATTGCCTAGTATCTTGCCACGATTGAAATTCTCCTGTACACCAGATTGGTTCGTTTGAACTAGATTCGAGTAAAAGTTTTAGGGTTAGGTTTCCTCAGAACACATCTCGGTGAGACCGATTTTATATTTTCGGTATGACCGATTTGGCCTATGGCCATTGCACTGCACCCTTCGGTCCAACCGAGTTGTGCAAAATCGGTGTGACCGAAATATAGTTTCTGTGAAACCTAGTGTTTTCGGCAGGACCGAAACCCACTTCGGTCTAACCGAAAGTGGTGTGCCAAGCTCATGTTTAACACTTCGGATTCACCGAATCTTAAACTCGGTCTGACCGAAATGTCTTCTGTGAAAACTTAAAACTAGAATTTGAACTTTTTTTTTCAAAAACTTCTGCAGTTTGTGATGACCCTTCTTCTCTGCCTATACCTTATCTATTCACAGGTTGTCAGCCATGTCAGATGCCAGTGACAGTCAGAACAGGTCAGAGACACCCTTTGCATACATTCCAGAAGCAGACACTAGTCCTGATCCTAGCAGCTCATCTGATGATGGTGAGAGGAGTACACCAAGTGGCATGCCTCCTGCAGCCACCAGAGCTAGAAAGGAGAAGAATTCAGATGATGAGGACTCAGATTTCGTTGTTGAGGAAGAAGTGACCTCAAAGCCTAAAAGGAAGGTTGTTGCCAAAGAGCAACAAGGTCAACAATCTAAGAAGGGCACCAGCAAAGTAAAGCAGTCAACTGTTGCTAAGAAGCTGAATTTGGGAGAGGCAGCTGCAAGCAAAGTGAAGAAAACCTCCAAGAGAAAGAGGGTAGTGTATGTTGATTCTCATGCAGATGCAGCAGTAGAGGATGAGGATGAGGAAGCACCACAGCCTCCTCCTCAGAAGTCTAAGCTCATGGGTGATGCCATTAAGGCCGGAGCCACATCAAAGCCCAAGAAATCTGCTCAAGCTAAGGCAGCTCCAGCAAAGCTTGCTGCCAAGCCCAAGAGGACCGTCAGAAACATTCCAGCATCTGAAAAGAACAAGGATGATGTGCCACCAGCTGAATCTGATGATGAAGGACAAGTGTTGCTGAAACTTCGTCCAAAACTGCCACTTCATAATGATGCTCATCCTCAAGCTGAGGATATGAAAGCAAGGAAAGATAGAGGTCTCAGGCTATGGAGACAAACTGACCAATATGCCGTGAGGAGAAGAACTGCTGTAGATCCCAGATTTCACACCAGAGAGCAGCAGGACTTCTATGAGACCGTGCTGATGGACAAGAAGCCCATAGTTGCAGACACCAGATATGTTGACTGGAAGTACATTGACAGCGAAGAGCACAGAGATTTCTTTCCACATGTGCATGAAAGCTTCACTGCATGTGGAGTTGCAGATATTGTAGGTCAGAAATTGACCGATTGGAACGATGAGATGATAATGCAATTTTATGCCACAGCTCACTTCTATCCTGATGGAAAGATTACGTGGATGACTGAAGGTCAAAGATTTTCTTCTTCTGTTGAAGAATGGGCAGAAATTCTGAATGCTCCAGTGCAACGAGAAGATGATATTGATGTATATGGGATTCCAAAGAAGAATCATGAATCCATGAAGAACATGTACAAAGAGATTCCAGCAGAGGATTTGGAAATATGGAAACTCGGCTCAGTCTACCATCTCCAGGCAGGCTTACCTACCACTAATACCATTTTGAGGCATACCTTGATGCCCAAGTCTGGAGATCATCGCATGATCTGAGGATACTCTATCAACATGCTGCATATACTTGATGAGAAAGCACCTTTCAAGGTGATGGACTTGATGGTAGAAACCATTAAGAGGACTGCAGCTGACCAGAAAAGGTCATGTGGATTTGCCCCGCAGATTCAAATGCTTATCAATGCCAAGTTTGGCACGGGCACATTCTTGTTGGATAGAAAACATTTACCGTTGCAGCCTGAGCATGAAGACAATGTTGTTGTGATGGATGAGGAGGATCCGACATTTGTTGAAGGTCAAGCCAAGATCGAAGCTGCCAAGAAAGCCAAAGCTGACAAAGCAACAGCAGCAGCAGCTAAACCAAAGATTTCGGAGAGCAAATTCTTGAAGCTACTCAAAGGATTGAACAACGCCTAGCCAGCATTGAACAGTCTCAGGAGAGCTTAGAGAGGATTGTTGACGAGAAGATCCACGCTCTGGACGTGAAGCTGACTGAAATACAAGTGACCGTCAACAAGCTCGAGGCAGACATTGAGGAAGCAAAGCAGGACAAGGCAGAGCTTATGCGTGAGTTGCAGGATGACTTAGTCCAGGATTCTCATCGACAGACTGCTCCGGTTCCCAAAGGATCCCGATCAGCTGCTATTCCAGTGACTGACACCAGGACTACAGCTTCAGCACCTTCCACAGTTCCAGCAGTTTCTCCAGCTCCAGCTCCAGTGTCCACCCCTCCAGCACAGACATCAGCTGAAGTCTTCGCCGATGCTGTCATATCCACTCCGACATCAACCCAGACGGGAGCCGCCAGCAGAGTCCACAGTGACGCTTAGCTCTATGCTTTTTCGAACTTTTTGGTAACTTGTTGCCAAAGGGGGAGAAATTGTATAGATCATAGGGCTTCGAGAGAGAGTGTGTTGTTGTCTTTGTGCTTTTGCTCTTTCGTTCTTTTGCGGTTTCTTTGAGATACTTTTAGTTTTCGAGACATTCAGTGTGCTTGATACTTCGTTTGATTCTACCTTAATGAGTGCTTGGTCGTACTATGCTTTAATGTGTGCTTAATGCTTATCATATGCCATTCCTATCTCGTATGACCATTTACTCATGTCTTGGTGATTGGGTGCATGCTGTTCATTCTTATCATATTGTGCGCTCCACCAAGATGTATGTGACATGGAAGAGTGACCCATGATCCTAATCGATTGTGCATTTGCATTCAAACGCAAATCTTAAATAATGCACAAATTTAGGGGGAGCTCTTGCTTATCACATACTTCTCAAAGCGACGATATTATTCATTGATTATATCCTTTGTCGAAGCTTTGATCTATATGTTGTCATCAATTACCAAAAAGGGGGAGATTGAAAGTGCAACTAATCCCCGGGTGGTTTTGGTAATTAATAACAACATATATATCATTGAACTAATAGTTACTTGAGAATCATTTCAGAGAGTTCAGTGATATGGGCATGGCAAGGACTGAAGAAGTGGACCCCTCAAAATGCTAAGGCAAGCATTGGCAAAAGCTCAAGACTCCATTTTTGGTTTAGTGATCCAAGATCACATTGAGTCCATAGGAAAAGCCAATACTATTAAAAGGGGATGAGGTTATGATGATGATCTGGTTGCTCAAGTGCTTAGTGATACATCTCCTAAACTATCAGCAACTTTCACTGCCATATACACTCATAAGTAGTCTCGGTCCCACCGATTTTCCAAACTCAGTCACACCGAGATGAACCACCTCAGCCATAAGCCAAACCCTAGTAAACTCAGATATTCCGATTCTGAACTCGGTCTCACCGAAACATGAGTTGCCAAGGTTCTGTAACCTTCTGTCATCAAATCGGTGTCACCGAGATGATGAAGTTGGTCCCACCGAAACTGGCATGCTCTTGTCTTTGCACGAATCGGACTAACCGAGATTGTATATTCGGTCCCACCGAAAACCCCAACGTTCACATTATTTGAACTCTCGGTCTCACCGAGTTGTCCACTTCGGTCCCACCGAGTTTGCTCAAATGTGTGTAACGGTTGGATTTTGTGTGGAGGCTATTTATACCCCTCCACCCCCTCTTCATTCGTGGAGAGAGCCATCAGAAAGAACTACCACTCCTACCTTACATTTCTGAGAAGAGAACTACCTACCCTTGTGTTGAGATCAAGTTGCTCCACTCCCACCATATGAAGCTTGATCTCTAGCCTTCCCAAGTTGCTTTCCACTCAATCCTTTCTTCCACCACAGCCAAATCAGTGAGGAGAGTTGAGTGTTGGGGAGATTATCATTTGAAGCACAAGAGCAAGGAGTTCATCATCATCTACAACATCTATTACCTTTTGGAGGGTGGTGCCTCCTAGATTGGTTAGGTGTCGCTTGGGAGCCTCCGTCATCGAGATGTGGAGTTGAACCAAGAAGTTTGTAAGGGCAAGGAGATCGCCTACTTCGTGAAGATCTACCCAGAGTAAGGCTAGTCCTCCGTGGGCGTAGGCCATGATGGAATAGACAAGGTTGCTTCTTCGTGGACCCTTCGTGGGTGGAGCCCTCCATGGACTCGCGCAGCCGTTACCCTCCGTGGGTTGAAGTCTCCATCAACGTGGATGTACGATAGCACCACCTATCGGAACCACGGGAAAAATCATTGCGTCTCCAAATTGCGTTTGATCTTCTCCACCTCTCTTTACTACATGTGCAATTTACTTTCCGCTGCCTATACTCTAGAATTGCATGTGTAGGGTGATGCTTGACTTGATCATAATTGTGAATCTGCCAAAAACTGTTCTTTGTCAAAAGGCAGAATTTTTATATTTACAAGTAGTCTAATCACCCCCCCCCCTCTAGACATACTTTCGATCCTACAATTTTGATTGACTTGGCGTACGCTCACGCATATTTAAGACTGTAAAGAAAGTCTGTCAAGCCTTGATGATCTTTTGTTTCTGAGTAGCGATATAACTACCATGCCTGATTCAATGTTGCTTTGTCGCTCTGCATGATTATGACCGTCATTGCTCTTTTAGTTGGTCACTCCCAGTCTTTTGCTAACCTTCGCCTGTACTAAGCGGACTGACT
>LR738715.1:201972884-202011799 GCA_902687465.1 Secale cereale | reverse complement strand
GGTCCCACCGAAACTGGCATGCTCTTGTCTTTGCACGAATCGGACTAACCGAGATTGTATATTCGGTCCCACCGAAAACCCCAACGTTCACATTATTTGAACTCTCGGTCTCACCGAGTTGTCCACTTCGGTCCCACCGAGTTTGCTCAAATGTGTGTAACGGTTGGATTTTGTGTGGAGGCTATTTATACCCCTCCACCCCCTCTTCATTCGTGGAGAGAGCCATCAGAAAGAACTACCACTCCTACCTTACATTTCTGAGAAGAGAACTACCTACCCTTGTGTTGAGATCAAGTGGCTCCACTCCCACCATATGAAGCTTGATCTCTAGCCTTCCCAAGTTGCTTTCCACTCAATCCTTTCTTCCACCGCAGCCAAATCAGTGAGGAGAGTTGAGTGTTGGGGAGATTATCATTTGAAGCACAAGAGCAAGGAGTTCATCATCATCTACAACATCTATTACCTTTTGGAGGGTGGTGCCTCCTAGATTGGTTAGGTGTCGCTTGGGAGCCTCCGTCATCGAGATGTGGAGTTGAACCAAGAAGTTTGTAAGGGCAAGGAGATCGCCTACTTCGTGAAGATCTACCCCGAGTAAGGTTAGCCCTCCGTGGGCGTAGGCCATGATGGAATAGACAAGGTTGCTTCTTCGTGGACCCTTCGTGGGTGGAGCCCTCCGTGGACTCGCGCAGCCGTTACCCTCCGTGGGTTGAAGTCTCCATCAACGTCGATGTACGATAGCACCACCTATCGGAACCACGGGAAAAATCATTGCGTCTCCAAATTGCGTTTGATCTTCTCCACCTCTCTTTACTACATGTGCAATTTACTTTCCGCTACCTATACTCTAGAATTGCATGTGTAGGGTGATGCTTGACTTGATCATAATTGTGAATCTGCCAAAAACTGTTCTTTGTCAAAAGGCAGAATTTTTATATTTACAAGTAGTCTAATCACCCCCCCCCTCTAGACATACTTTCGATCCTACAATTTTGATTGACTTGGCGTATGCTCACGCATATTTAAGACTGTAAAGAAAGTCTGTCAAGCCTTGATGATCTTTTGTTTCTGAGTAGCGATATAACTACCATGCCTGATTCAATGTTGCTTTGTCGCTCTGCATGATTATGACCGTCATTGCTCTTTTAGTTGGTCACTCCCAGTCTTTTGCTAACCTTCGCCTGTACTAAGCGGACTGACTGCTTGTGCATCCACATCCTTTTAATCCAGTTATGCCATATGAGTCCACCATATCTTCCTACATGGTATTTACCTGCCATTCCTAACGAAGACTTGCATGTACCATCTCGAAATTATTCAAAGAAAAAGCATTCCTATTTTGTGCCTCTGTTTTAGCTCATGAGGAAGTAGTAGTTAATTCATGATCTTTTTAAGTTGGACAAGCTTCACCCCGGGATTGCATGTATAATGTGCAAACCCATAATACGAGAAGGAACTGGCATTGAGTGCGCCCGACTCAAAATTAATATAACAAACAAACCCTCCTTCACGCTTTGTTCATGAGAAATCAGAAAACTCTGGCAGTGATAAACAAAGGAGATTAAGAGGATGTGATCGTCCTCATTTCGGGAGCCGTTCCTCGAAACTTGTCCATCTCAAGAAGTAATTGAGTTGTCTTCTAGCATTCGTTGACGAAACATGCATATTCAAAAAAAACAATTATTACCTCTGTTTTTAAAAACCAAGAGCTCTGGTACATGTTTAGTTTTTGTTTCCGACTACGGGTTTTCAACTTTGCCAACAAAAGCCACGGTTCGAGAGTCTCCACCTTCTTTTAAAGCACCAACTACTAAGAGCATGATTGTCATTCTGAGTGTAATGTGCATTGTCCCAAAGTAGCATTGTCTTTTGCATGATTGTGATATCGTTTATTCTGAAATCATTGTATCTAGTCATCACTTAAACCTTGGAGGTGCCCCTGCATTTATGTTTTGCTTCACTAAAGGGGGCAAGCGAGATATCACTTTGTCATATTTGCACACCATGCTCATTACAAATCTATTTGATATTTCAATATCATATTGTAAAACTTTCAGTTCTTTGTGATTTTCTCATGAGGCAACTTAATTACTACAGATTCATTGTCTCAGTAAGCTTTTGTCATATGACTATGAAAAGTCCTATATGGTTAATAGCATGTCACCACAGAAATTATTCTTGTTATCATTTACCTACTCGAGGACGAGCAGGAATTAAGCTTGGGGATGTTGATACGTCCAAAATGTATCTATAATTTTTGCTTGCTCCATGCCTCTTTTGGGTGATATTGCTATGATATTTATACACTTCCATACACTTTTGATCATATTTGGACTAACCTATTAACTCAGTGCACCCCAGTGCCAGTTTCTGTTTTCGGCTGTTTTTGTATTTCAGGTTTTCACATTACGAGAACTGCCAGGAAAAATCCAGAAAAAAAATATATAAAAAATCAGCGTTCCAGGAGCTACCGTGCGGCCAAAGTACAGCCGGGGGGACCCATAGGGGCTCCAGGCGCCTTGTGGGCGCCCCCCCCCCCCCCTGGGCCGCGCCGGGGGGGGCGCCTGGGCCCCCCGAGGCACCTCCGATGCCCCCCTTTGGCATATATTTAAAGGGTGTCGAGGAAACCCTGATTCCAGAACCCTTTTCTCCAGACGCGATTCCGATCTCCGCCGCCATCGCCATCAAGCTTCGGGGGACCAGAATTCCTGCGCCGGCACCCTGCTGGGACGGGGAAGTGCCCCCGGATTCATCTCCATCGACGTTGCTTCCTCCCTCCATGATGCGGGAGTAGTTCCTCCTCGGGGCTGAGGTTCTTACCAGTAGCTATGTGGTCAATTCTCTCTCCCATGATGTGATCTTCGTTGTGATCATAGGCTATGTTAATCTAGGGTGTTTCCCCTTCCTCTATGTATTGGATTGATGTACTCACTTGTCTTTATCTAGTATAATCCCCGAGACCAAGGTGACAGCGGTCTATTGGACATGGATTAGAAAAGTATTTTCATGAGTGATTTCCTCTCTTGTGTGTTGATTGAAGATTGAGAGTCTCTTGGTGCTTGTCTTTGACTATCCTTTAGATATGTTGTGGTGATTGTGGGACTCTCTTTGGATGGCCGCGGTGACACTGGGAAATCCTTAGATTGGGAACTACGAACTTTGAGGTGTGCTTTTGTAGCCCTACACAATTCTCGTCCTCTCTTGACCACGAAGGAATGACCTCCGAGTGTGTCCCCTTTGCATGTTTTATGGGAAATATCATGTGATTCGATTATGTTAATGTTGTTGGGAGTTGCCACTAGTGAAAGTATGAACCTTAGGCCTTGTTTCCACCATTGCAATACCGTTTGTGCTCACGTTTACTACTTGTTTGCTTGCTGTACTTTTTATTACATATTTATATTACCTTGTTTTGCCATCCATATCACTTGCCATTTAACATCTCTTCGCCGAACTAGTGCACCTATACATCTGACAAGTGTATTAGGTGTGTTGGGGACACAAGAGACTTCTTGTATCTTAGTTGCAGGGTTGCTTGAGAGAGACCATCTTCAACCTCTACTTCCCTGAGTTCGATAAACCTTAGGTCATCCACTTGAGGGAAATTGCTACTGTCCTACAAACCTCTGCGCTTGGAGGCGCAACATAGTCTACAAGAGTAGAAGCGTGTGTAGACATCATGGAGCTCCAGAACAGGCTCCAAGATGGGATCTCACGGGAACAGAAGGTTGCGGCGGTGGAATTAGGGTTTTCTCTCTGTTGTCGAAGGTTTCGGGGTACATAGACTTATGTAGGAAGAAGGAGGGCACTGGGGGACGCTCGAGGGGCCCACGAGGTAGGGGGCGCGCCCTAGGAAGGGGGGCGCGCCCCCCACCCTCGTGGGCACCTCGACGCTCCCCTGATGTGGTTCTCAAGCTCCCTGTGCGTGATTTTCTCCAAAAATATCTCTCACGAAGGTTTCATTCCGTTTGGACTCCGTTTGATATTCTTTTTCTGCAAAACCCTGAAACAGGCAAAAAACAGCAATCTGGACTGGGCCTTTGGGTTTGTAGGTTAGTCACAAAAATGATATAAAAGTGTATGATAAAGCCCATTAAACATCCAAGACTTCATAAATAATAGCATGGAACAATCAAAAATTATAGATACGTTGGACACGTATCATTCATTACCATTTAATATTAGATTATTGACTCTATTGCGAGTGGGAGACTATTGGAAATAGGCCCTAGAGGCAATAATAAAGTAGTTATTATTATATTTCCTTGTTCATGATAATCGTTTATTATACATGCTATAATTGTATTGATTGGAAACTCAAATACATGTGTGGATACATAGACAAGAACATGTCCCTAGTGATACTCTACCAGACTAGCTCGTTGATCAAAGATGGCTATGGTTTCCTAGCCATGGACATGAGTTATCATTTGAGAATGGGATCACATCATTAGGAGAATGATGTGATGGACAATACCGAAACTATAATCATAGCATGTGATCGTATCAAGTCTATTTCTATCGTTATTCTGCATGTCAAGTATTTGTTCCTATGACCATGAGATCATGCAACTCACTGACGCCGTAGGAGTACCTTGTGTGTATCGAATTTCGCAACATAACTAGGTGACTATGAAGGTGCTCTACATGTATCTCCGAGGGTGTCTGTCGAGTTGGCATGGATCAAGACTGGGATTTGTCACTCCTTATGACGGAGAGGTATCTCAGGGCCCACTCGGTAATACATCATCACAATAATCTTGCAAGCAATGCGACTAAAGATTTAGCCACAGGATCTTGTATTACGAAACGAGTAAAGAGACTTGCCGGTAACAAGATTGAACTAGGTATGGAGATACCGACGATCGAATCTCGGACAAGTAACATACCGATGGACAAAGGGAACTGCATACGGGGTTGTCTGAATCCTTGGCATCGAGGTTCTACGGATAAAGATCTTCGTAGAATATATAGGAACCAATATGGGCATCCAGGTCCCGCTATTGGTTATTGACCGTAGATGTATCTCTGTCATGTTTGCATAGTTCTTGAACCCGCATGGTCTACACACTCAATATTTGGTGACGATATAAGTATAGTTGAGTTGTTATGGTGGTAACCGAAGGTTGTTCGGAGTCCCGGATGAGATCCCGGACATGACGAGGAACTCTGGAGTGGTCCGGAGGTGGAGATTGATATAAAGGATGAAGGAATTCGTGTTTCGGGAGGCACCGGGTTTTCGTCGGAGGACCGAAAGGGTTTCCGTAAGGCCCTGGAAAATGGGGATTTATTTGGGGGGCTCATGGGCCAAGGGAAGAGGAGGTGCACCATCCCACAAGGGGTTGGGCGCACCCCAAGTCCCCCTCCCACGTTGCCAGAGGAGGTGGGCGCCCCCCTAGGGATGTCGCCCCCTTTACCTTGGGGGCCAAGGCTCCTAGGGGGAGGCGCCCAAAACCCATCTAGGGTTGCCCCTTGTGGCCGCCCCCACCCCTAGGGGAACCCTATGACGCCCCTCCCTCCACCCTTCCCCCTATATATAGAGGAGGGGAGAGAGGGAAACTACAACCCATCTATGCCACGGCGCTGCCCTCCCTCTCCCTCGTAGTCCTTCTTCTTCTCCGTGAGGTTTGGCGAAGCCCTGCTGAGATTTCTCCACCACCACCGCTGCCACGCCGTCGTGCTGACGGAGGACTCGTGCTACTACTTCACCATCGCTCGTTGGAACCAGGAGGTGAAGGCGTCATCAAGTCGTACGTGTGTTGAACGTGGAGGTGCCGTCCATTCGGCACTTGGATCGGGAGTTCGCGGGACGATCATGATTGGATCGCGAAGACGTTCGACTACATTAACTGCGTTTTTAATGCTTCCGCTTTGTGATCTACAAGGGTATGCAGATCCAATCACTCCTCTTGTAGATGGTCATCTCCTAGATTGATCTTAGTGAGTGTAGGAAATTTTTTGTTTCCCATGCAACGTTCCCCAAAAGCGGCACCTTGGGCTTGGGCCGTGGGGAAGCACCACATGGTAGAAGGAAGCTTCGGGAGGAGCCACTGTTGATGGGAGAAGAGGCGGCGCGAGCAAATCGGCAGGCAGGTTAGGGAACATCGGCGGCAGGTGACCTGGGTTTACGTGGGAGTGTGGCGTGGGTGAAAGAGATGGGATGGGGCGGGCATTGAGGGGACCGGGAGGCTTAACCAAACTTTTAATGTTTTTGAGTCCCTCACGCACAATTTGTCCCGCACGGCCCGAAATAAATGGGCGAAGCCCAAACCTCCGCGGACACTCTTTCTATCGCTAAGCAACAACGACAGATAATCTAACAGGAAAAAAATTATACCGACACATAGTATGTCCGCAAACCGGTCATGCATTGCCAATAGACAAATCATCGAAAGACTAGAGCAACCTCGATCATTAGTGTGTCGGCATTGTTATGGACAAATAATGTGTCGATAATGTACACCTAGACCAACAGATGTATGTTGTCGGTGTGGTCTCGTGGTGTAGTGTGGGTCACCAATGAACAAAGTAAAATTGTGGGATGCAACAATGGTAGCACGACAACCATACATGCTCATGGGAAGGTAGGAGGGCAAAGCCCCCCCCCCCCCACACACACCCAACCACCATTGGCCTGACAAGGTCACTAAGTTTCCTAAAATAAGATCAGAGCGACCTATCACACTATTTTGAGTGAATGTTCATATTAATTTTATACATTATCAATTAAAAAACTACACGATACAAACAAAGATATTCCTACCGTGACACCATGATATTCTGATTTTCCCAAAAGAAAAAAGAAAAATCAAAATTTACATGTTCTTTTGGTGGCAACATTTTTTGCTGCGGGAAAAACTTGTGGTAACATATATGATATATGGTTGTGTTTTAATTTGGTACTGACATTACATAAAAGATATGAATATAATGTTTTGAACATTTACATTTGAACACAAATATATTTCCACCATACATAACTCTATGGAAAGGTGGAGCTTTGGAAACTCTGCTCTCTGAGAACCACTTACGAGACTAGATATTTATGTTGGAGATATGCCCTAGGGGCAATCATGTATGATGATATTTCCTATGTGTTTATTAATAAAGGTAGTCCTTGGACATCATCAATGATGTATATCAGCAAGTACGTGACTTATTTGTGAGACTATGCATTGTATGATGACTGTCATAAAAGGTCCCTAGTCGAAAGGGTTGTGTGGACGCGCAGCCAACTGGACTAGCATATGACGCGGTGGATGGCTCGGTCTCACTAGGCATGGAGCATTGGATACTAACCGGTAATATGGACTCAAAAGGATGTGGTCTGATTCGACATAGTCGAACAGACCCAACTATGAGATGCAGCGATATGTCATCTGCGAGTCTCTAGTACAACATATGTTCTATGTCCTAAGACCGGAGCTGTCGCATTTACTCGGGATGGTGATAGACCTTCTTTGGGCCGACCAAACGCTACTCCATAACTAGGTAGTTATAAAGGTAGGTTTTGGGCTTGTCCAGACCCATGATGCGACACATGGTCGAGCAAGATGGGATTTGCCCCGCCGACCAGGAGAGATATACTCTGGGCCTCTCGTGTGATCCGACTAAGATAAGCATGGCGATGCGACAAGGATTATTAGATAATCCGTTTTGTGGTCGGCATCATTGGAACAAGAAAGAGGTTGGTCTAGCACAAGGATGACACACTCATCTTGAGCCCGACAACATATCGTGTGCAAAGGGAACAGAGTATGACATGTTGTACAGATTCGCCAGCCGACTTCATTGTCTACGTGGTGGTTGGCATGTCTTGCTAGAGGCCGCTACCATCCGAGCAGGTCGAAGGTGACCCGAGCTACGACCAAGCCGACTAGAACCTAAGGGGTCGGGCACTTAAGGGAAGGAACCTACAAGGTCGGATACGATGACACTTGTTGGATGTGATCTGAACTAGACTTGGATCTTGACTGAGTAGACTAGTGGGCTTCAGGATCTATGCGAGGCCCAAGTGTTGAGCCCGCGACGGAAGCCTATAAATAGTGGAGGTGTGGCACACTCATTGAGTTGATCAGTCCAGCGCCGTCACTAGGGCTTTACATGTGTTGCAACTAGCCACTTTCACACTCGCCGCCGGTTGTGTGATCGTACCTAGCAGTTCGCGCACGACGTTCCTCCTGCACGCTCGAATACAGTTAGAGGCGGTGCACTTGCGTCGCTCCGACGAACCTGTTTGAAGGATCCGATCGACTACGTGGGAGACAGATGAGGAGACGACTCCGGAGACGCGCTGCTGTAGGATCGAAACTATGTCTAGAGGGGGGGTGATTAGACTACTTGTAAATATAAAAATTCTGCCTTTTGATCATGAACAGTTTTTGATAGTTTCACAATTATGATCAAGTCAAGCATCACCCTACACATGCAATTCTAGAGTATAAGCAGCGGAAAGTAAATTGCACATGTAGTAAAGGGAGGTGGAGAAGAGCAAACGCAATTTGGAGACGCAATGATTTTTCCCGTGGTTCCGATAGGTGGTGCTATCGTACATCCACGTTGATGGAGACTTCAACCCACGGAGGGTAACGGCTGCGCGAGTCCACGGAGGGCTCCACCCACGAAGGGTCCACGAAGAAGCAACCTTGTCTATCCATCATGGCCTACGCCCACGGAGGGCTAGCCTTACTCGGGGTAGATCTTCACGAAGTAGGCGATCTCCTTGCCCTTACAAACTTCTTGGTTCAACTCCACATCTCGATGACGGAGGCTCCCAAGCGACACCTAACCAATCTAGGAGGCACCACCCTCCAAAAGGTAATAGATGTTGTAGATGATGATGAACTCCTTGCTCTTGTGCTTCAAATGATAATCTCCCCAACACTCAACTCTCCTCACTGATTTGGCTGTGGTGGAAGAAAGGATTGAGTGGAAAGCAACTTGGGAAGGTTAGAAATCAAGTTTCATATGGTGGGAGTGGAGCAACTTGATCTCAACACAAGGGTAGGTAGTTCTCTTCTCAGAAAGTGTAAGGTAGGAGTGGTAGTTCTTTCTGATGGCTCTCTCCACGAATGAAGAGGGGGTGGAGGGGTATATATAGCCTCCACACAAAATCCAACCGTTACACACATAATTGAGCAATCTCGGTGAGACCGAAGTTGACAACTCGGTCAGACCGAAAGTTCAAATATAGTGAACGTTGGGGTTTTCGGTTGGACCGAAAATACCATCTCGGTTAGTCCGATTTGAGTCAAGACAGGAACTTGCCAGTTTCGGTGGGACCGAAATCATCAACTCGGTTATTCCGATTTGAGGACAAACGGTTACAGAAGCTTGGCAGCCCGTGTTTCGGTGAGACCGATCTCAAACTCGGAATGACCGATTTTTCTAGGGTTTGGCTTATGGCTGAGGTGGTTCATCTCGGTGTGACTGAGTTTGGAAAATCGGTTGGTCCGAGATTACTTATGAGTGTGTATTGTAGTGAAAGTTGCTGATAGTTGAAGGAGATATATCACTAAGCACTTGAGCAACCAGATCATCAACACAACCTCATCCCCTTTTAATAGTATTGGCTTTTCCTATGGACTCAATGTGATCTTGGATCACTAAACCAAAAATGGAGTCTTGAGCTTTTGCCAATGCTTGCCTTAGCATTTTGAGGTGTCCACTTCTTCAGTCATTGCCATACCCATATCACTGAACTTCTCTGAAATGATTCTCAAGTAACTATTAGTTCAATGATATATATGTTGTTATTAATTGCCAAAACCACCCGGGGATTAGTTGCACTTTCAATCTCCCCCTTTTTGGTAATTGATGACAACATATAGATCAAAGCTTCGACAAAAGATATAATCAATGAATAATATCGTCGCTTTGAGAAGTATGTGATAAGCAAGAGCTCCCCCTAAATTTGTGCATTATTTAAAATTTGCGTTTGAATGCAAATGCACAATCGATTAGGATCATGGGTCACTCTTCCATGTCACATACATCTTGGTGGAGCGCACAAAATGATAAGAATGAATAACATGCACCCAATCACCAAGACATGAGTAAATGATCATACAAGATAGGAATAGCATATGATAAGCATTAAGCACACATTAAAGCATAGTATGACCAAGCACTCATTAAGGTAGCATCAAACGTAGTATCAAGCACACTGAAAGTATCGAAAACCAAAAGTACCAAAAGTATCTCAAAGAAACCGCAAAAGAACGAAAGAGCACTCTCTCTCTCGAAGCCCTATGATCTATACAATTTCTCCCCCTTTGGCAACAAGTTACCAAAAAGTTTGAAAAAGCATAGAGCTAAACGTCACTGTGGGCTCTGCTGGCGGCTCCCGTCTGGGTAGATGTCGGAGTAGATATGACGGCATCGGCGAAGACTTCAGCTGAAGTTTGTGCTGGAGGAGTGGATACTGGAGCTGTGGCTGGAGTGACTGCTGGAGCTGTAGGAGGTGCTGAAGTGGTAGTCCTGGAGTCAGTCACTGGAATAGCAGCTGATCGGGATCCTCTGGGAATCGGAGCAGTCTGTCGATGAGAGTCCTGGACTAAGTCATCCTGCATGAGCTCTGCCATGTCCTGCTTTGCTTCCTCCATGTCTGCCTCAAGCTTGTTGACGGTCACCTGAATTTCAGTCAGCTTCACGTCCAGAGCATGGATCTTCTCGTCAACAATCCTCTCTAAGCTCTCCTGAGATTGTTCAATGCTGGCCAGGCGTTGTTCAATCCTTTGGGTAGCTTCAAGAATCTGCTCTCCGAAGCTCTTTGGTTTAGCTGCTGCTGTTGCCTCTTTATCAGCTTTGGCTTTCCTAGCAGCTTCAATCTTGGCTTGACCTTCAACAGAAGTTGGATCCTCCTCATCCATCACAACAACATTGTCTTCATGCTCTGGCTGCAGTGGTAAGTGCTTCCTATCCAACAGGAATTTGCCCGTGCCAAACTTGGCATTGATAAGCATCTGAATCTGTGGGGCAAATCCACATGACCTCTTCTGGTCAGCTGCAGTCCTCTTAATGGTCTCTACCATTAAGTCCATCACCTTGAAAGGTGCCTTCTCATCAAGTATATGCAGCATGTTGATAGAATAGCCTCTGATAATGCAATGATCTCCAGACTTGGGCATCAAGGTATGCCTCAAAATAATGTTAGTGGTAGGTAGACCTGCCTGGAGATAGTAAACTGAGCCGAGCTTCCACACTTCCAAATCTGCTGCGGGGATCTCCTTGTACATGTTCTTCATGGAATCATGGTTCTTCTTAGGAATCCCATAGACATCAATGTCGTCCTCTCTTTGCACTGGAGCATTCAGAAGTTCTGCCCATTCTTCAACAGAAGAAGAAAACCTTTGACCTTCAGTCATCCAGGTGATCTTCCCATCAGGATAGAAATGAGCTGTGGCATAGAACTGCATAATCATCTCATCGTTCCAATCTGTCAGCTTCTGACCCACAAACTCAGCAACTCCACATGCAGTGAAGCTCTCATGCACATGGGGAAAGAAGTCTCTGTGCTCTTCACTGTCAATGTATTTCCAGTCAACGTACCTGGTATCTGCAACTATGGGCTTCTTGTCCATCAGCACAGTCTCATAGAAGTCCTGCTGCTCTCTGGTGTGAAATCTGGGATCCACAGCAGTCCTTCTCCTCACGGCGTATGGATCAGCTTGTCTCCATACCCTGAGACCTCTATCTTTCCTTGCCTTCATATCCTCGGCTTGAGGATGAGCATCATTGTGGAGTGGCAGTTTTGGACGGAGTTTCAGCAACACCTGTTCTTCCTCATCAGACTCAGCTGGTGGCACATCACCCTTGTTCTTCTCAGATGCTGGAATGTTCCTGGTAGTCCTCTTGGGCTTGGCAGTAGGCTTTGCTGGAGCTGCCTTAGCTTGAGCAGGCTTCTTGGGCTTTGAAGTGGCTCCAGCCCTAATAGCATCACCCATGAGCTTAGCCTTCTGAGGAGGAGGCTGGGGTGCATCTTCTTCTTCTTCATCATCCGCTGCATCTGCATGAGGATCAGTATACACTACCCTCTTCCTCTTGGAAGTTTTCTTCACTTTACTTGGGGCTGGCTCTCCCAAGTTCAGCTTCTTGGCAACAGCTGACTGCTTGACCTTGCTGGTGCCCTTCTTTGACTGCTGCCCTTGTTGCTCTTTGGCAACAACCTTTCTCTTAGGCCTGGAGGACACTTCTTCCTCAGCTACAAAATCAGAATCCTCATCATCAGAATTCCTCTCCTTTCTGGCTCTGGTGGCTGCAGGAGGCAAGCCACTAGGTGTACTCCTCTCACCATCATCAACTGGACTGCTAGCCTCAGGACTAGTGTCTGCTTCCGGAATGTCCGCAAAAGGTGACTCTGACCTGTTCTGGATGTCACTGGCATCTGACATGGCTGACAACCTGTGAATAGATAAGGTATAGGCAGAGTAGAAGAGTTATCACAAACTGCAGAAGTTTTTGCAAACAAAATGAGTTCAAATCTTAGTTTTAAGTTTTCACAGAATGCATTTCGGTCAAACCGACTTTCAGTTTCGGTGAATCCGAAGTGTATAACAGAAACTTAAACACACCACTTTCGGTCAGACCGAAGTGGGTTTCGGTCCTGCCGATTCACTAGGGTTTCACTAAAACTCTACTTCGGTCACACCGATTTGCACATCTCGGTTGGACCGAAAGTGCAGTGCAATGGCCAGAGGCCGAATCGGTCACACCGAAAATTTAAAACCGGTTTCACCGAGATGTATTCCGTGGAAACCTAACCCTAAGAATTTTACTCGAGACTAGAACCGATCTGGTGGAAAAGGAGTTTTTCAATCGTGGCCAGATGTAGGGCAAACCAAACGTGCAATGAATCAGATGGGAGCACGAGAGGGATCGAGACTCACCCTAACTTGGTGGAGTCCCTCTATGGCGGCAACGGCGCGGAGGAGAAGGCCGTTGACGGCGACGGAGACCTGCGGCGAGGGCGCACAGGCGACGACGGCGACGATCCGGAGATCAGGGCGACGGCAGCAGGGGACGTGGGAGCGAAAACGTTTGAAGGAATAATCAACGCGCGCTGCCCTCAGTATTTATATCCCCTTGCTGTCGGTGGGACCGAGTTGAAAAACTCGGTGACACCGAGATGGATAACTGCTATGCAGTTACGCATTTCGGTCACGCCGAGATTTAGAACTCGGTTTCACCGAGATGAAACCTAGATCAGTCTAAGTGCTTTCGGTTTGACCGAGTGGGAGAAAGTTGGTCTGACCGAAATTTACTTAGAAGGTTTTGGAAGTCAGCCTTAGACGGATCGGTGGCTCCGAGTGCTCCTCACTCGGGGGGTCCGAAAATGACTTGTTCAAAGTTTGTGATATGAGCATGAATAGAATTTGAGACAAGAAAGCATAGATAGCTAGGGGAGGTACTTAGGCATTCTTGTCCATCCATTTGGCCACAAAAAAAAATCAAAACAACCAAAACAACAAATGGATGTCCTAGAATGGATAAAATCATGCATTCAACATGCTCACACAATAAGATAGCAAATGAAATATGTGTCAAACATGCACAACCAAAACTCTAGCTACTAGCACACAATTTGCCGATGACTAGGTCATCTTTATATGAGTATTTTGACTTAGGAGCCAAATGAGAACATTTGATCATAGGTCATAATCATCGTTTAAGCACAAGTGGGGTTACCACTTTTACATAAAGCATTGATGTGTTCACATCATTTGGAGATGCTTTAACTCAATTTTTAGAGTAAAGCTCCCCCTAGATGTGAGAACCCCTTTTAAAGGGTCAAACTAACCTTGGGTTGTCGTAGAAGACTTCATGTAGATGTTGAAGATGTGGATGCTCAATGTTGATGTAGATCATCAAGAGTTGGGAGCTATCCTTTGGATTAGGGCACTTTCAATACCTACATGGGTTAGTCCCACAAGGAACAAACAAGGATATCCATAGACATAGATTGAAGTTCACAATAGATGATGTCCATGAAAGCAATGATTACCTTGTCCCTTGACTTACCAACAAGAGGGTTTGTGACTCCATGAACTAGTGCATGATGTGGAAGTTGATTGCACAAGTTGCCAAAATGAATGTGAGTGAAGTATGTTGGCGGAGTCACCCTCAAGAACCTTCTAGTTCTTCTTCTTCGGGATCCACATCATCTTGATGGGAATCCTTGGGGTTGTAGTTGAGCTTGACGAAGTAGAACTTGACGTGTCCTTAGGAACCCACTTCACCATGGCTTGAGGTGCTTCAATGAATGCATCAATCTCCTCTTGAAGCTTGTCCTTGGCTTTTAGCTTGTGGTCTTGTGGTGGAAGGTCATCTTGAGCTTGTTCCACATTGGAAGAAGTAGGATCATACTTCTCCTTTTGAGAAACAAACTGTGGAGTAGGGTATTGACCTTCTTCCCACTCAACACCTTCGGCATTGAACTTTCGCTCAAAACCAATTCCTTGATTCTTCCGGTGCCTTCCTTGTTTGCGAACAATTTCCTCAAAGTTCTTGCTTCCGGAAAGACTATTGTAGACAACTTTCTCTATGATTTCCTTCAATAAGCTATTCTCTTGCTCAAGTGTAACTTGGCTTGAAACATTGTTAGTGGAATCAAGAGAACTACTAGAAGCAACAACATTAGATTTAACATGGTTATTGTTACTACTAGAGGAAGAATTTTTCTTATGCTTGTCATGCTTAGTCTTAATAGGTGGCAAGAAATTAGACAAGAGAAGTCGTTTGGCAAGATATGAAGAACTCTTCTTTCGAAGATCGTCATTGATCGCATTTAGAAACTCATGTTCTTGCTCTAGAGTGAGCTTCTCGAAGCGTAGCTTCTCATGAGATCTTAGGAGCTCTCTATGATCTTCTTGAGTTGTTTCATGAGCTAACTTAAGAGTGTTTAGTTCTTTAGTTAGACGCTCAATCTCCTTCATAGCATTGTCATTCGACTCTTCTCGACTATAAAGACTACTAGCATTTTCATCGTTACTAAGCTCACTAGATTTATCATGCAAGAGCTCATCTTCACCAAGAAAGTCATCCTCATCACTATTGAAGTCAATGAATTCAGGGTGTGATACCTTGGGGCCTTTAGCCATGAAGCATCTTCCAATTCCCTCATTTGGTGAATCAAATAAGTCGTAGGAGTTGGAGTTGGAGGATACGAGAGCAAGACCGGCAACACCTTCATCTTGACTGTAGTCGGAGTCGGAGTGATAGCTTCCATCGGATTGATTGTCGGAGTCGGAGCCGGAGACCCATTCACCTACATGAGCTTGATGTCTTCTTCTTGTGTAGCTCCTTGATGACTTGTCTCTCCTCTCCGAATCCTTGCTTCTCCGAGAGGGTCTTCGTTCATAACGATCATCTCTACTCCTTCTCTCTTTCCGAGGTGACTCATCTCTTGATCTTCTTCTTGGAGATTCTTCTCTTCTCTTGTGGGGAGTCGTACACTCATTTGAGTAGTGTCCGGGTCTTCCACAATTGTAGCAGTTTCGATCACGACTAGAAGATCTCTTTTCATCATATGATCTAGACTTTGAGCTTCTCTCTTTGCCTCTATTCTTGTAGAATTTGTTGAAGTTCTTAACCATTAGGCTTATCTCTTCATTGGAAATTAACTTGTCACTTGAGGTTGTGGGAGCATCACTTGTAGCTTTGTAAGCACCACTTGACTTGTTGTGAAGCTCTTCCTTATCCTTAAGTGTCATCTCATGAGCAACAATTCTTCCAATGACTTCAGTTGGCTTGAGAGTCTTGTAATTTGGCATCATTTGGATCAAAGTGCACACGGTGTCATACTTTCCATCCAAAGCTCTTAGAATCTTCTTGATGATGAATCGGTCGGTCATTTCTTCGCTTCCTAAGCCGGCAATCTCATTTGTGATGAGAGCAAGCCTAGAGTACATTTCAGCGACTCCTTCACCACCCTTCATCTTGAACTTGTCAAGTTGACCTTGAAGAATATCTAGCTTTGATTCCTTCACAGACTCGGTACCTTCGTGCATTTCAACCAAAGTATCCCAAATCTCTTTAGCATTCTCAAGACGGCTGATTTTGTTGAACTCCTCGGGACACAAAGCATTGAAGAGAATGTCACAAGCTTGAGCATTGTTTTGCAACATCCGCAACTCTTCCGGTGTAGCTTCGCGATCCGGAACTTTTCCTTCCTCAAAGAATTCACCTTGCATGCCAACACAAATAATGCCCCATGCGGCTGGGTTATGACCAAGAATATGCATTTTCATTTTATGCTTCCAACTAGCAAAATTTGTACCATCAAAGTAAGGACCTCTATGATAATTACCCTCACTAGACGCCATACTCTCCTAGGTTGTGAAACCAAGCTTATGGAGTCCAATGCAATGGAAACCAATACAATGGAGACCAAGGCTCTGATACCACTTGTAGGATCGAAAGTATGTCTAGAGGGGGGGTGATTAGACTACTTGTAAATATAAAAATTCTGCCTTTTGATCATGAACAGTTTTTGATAGTTTCACAATTATGATCAAGTCAAGCATCACCCTACACATTCAATTCTAGAGTATAAGCAGCGGAAAGTAAATTGCACATGTAGTAAAGGGAGGTGGAGAAGAGCAAACGCAATTTGGAGACGCAATGATTTTTCCCGTGGTTCCGATAGGTGGTGCTATCGTACATCCACGTTGATGGAGACTTCAACCCACGGAGGGTAACGGCTGCGCGAGTCCACGGAGGGCTCCACCCACGAAGGGTCCACGAAGAAGCAACCTTGTCTATTCCATCATGGCCTACGCCCACGGAGGGCTAGCCTTACTCGGGGTAGATCTTCACGAAGTAGGCGATCTCCTTGCCCTTACAAACTTCTTGGATCAACTCCACATCTCGATGACGGAGGCTCCCAAGCGACACCTAACCAATCTAGGAGGCACCACCCTCCAAAAGGTAATAGATGTTGTAGATGATGATGAACTCCTTGCTCTTGTGCTTCAAATGATAATCTCCCCAACACTCAACTCTCCTCACTGATTTGGCTGTGGTGGAAGAAAGGACTGAGTGGAAAGCAACTTGGGAAGGTTAGAAATCAAGTTTCATATGGTGGGAGTGGAGCAACTTGATCTCAACACAAGGGTAGGTAATTCTCTTCTCAGAAAGTGTAAGGTAGGAGTGGTAGTTCTTTCTGATGGCTCTCTCCACGAATGAAGAGGGGGTGGAGGGGTATATATAGCCTCCACACAAAATCCAACCGTTACACACATAATTGAGCAATCTCGGTGAGACCGAAGTTGACAACTCGGTCAGACCGAAAGTTCAAATATAGTGAACGTTGGGGTTTTCGGTGGGACCGAAAATACCATCTCGGTTAGTCCATTTGAGTCAAGACAGGAACTTGCCAGTTTCGGTGGGACCGAAATCATCAACTCGGTTATTCCGATTTGAGGACAAACGGTTACAGAAGCTTGGTAGCCCGTGTTTCGGTGAGACCGATCTCAAACTCGGAATGACCGATTTTTCTAGGGTTTGGCTTATGGCTGAGGTGGTTCATCTCGGTGTGACTGAGTTTGGAAAATCGGTTGGTCCGAGATTACTTATGAGTGTGTATTGTAGTGAAAGTTGCTGATAGTTGAAGGAGATATATCACTAAGCACTTGAGCAACCAGATCATCAACACAACCTCATCCCCTTTTAATAGTATTGGCTTTTCCTATGGACTCAATGTGATCTTGGATCACTAAACCAAAAATGGAGTCTTGAGCTTTTGCCAATGCTTGCCTTAGCATTTTGAGGGGTCCACTTCTTCAGTCATTGCCATACCCATATCACTGAACTTCTCTGAAATGATTCTCAAGTAACTATTAGTTCAATGATATATATGTTGTTATTAATTGCCAAAATGTGACGCCCGAGACTGACGTCCGAGAAGATCCCAGAAGATTCCAGAAGCTTCCAGATGTTCCGGGTTGCCCGTGTGTTTCTTTTGTGCTTGTGTTATTTATTTTTGCATTGCATCATGTCATCATGCCATCATGTTATTTATTTTATTTTGCATCTCAACCTAAATAAACCGTGTGGACCTTCGGTCCATTTAAATCGAGGGAAGAATGTCTTCTCTTTAAAATATATAAAAGCCTCTCAATATTTTAGGGAGCTATATTAATAAATATTCCATTGTTGGAATTACCCCAACACACTTGCAAATTCCCCATGTTTATTTCACTTCGAGTTTCTACTTCTAAACCTTCCCTATATTCTTTTCTCAATTTTCGAGGCTCCTCTAAAGTCTAGACTCCTTTTAAACTCCTTGAGGCAAGCTATTTATTTTTTTTAGTTTGCACTTCCCTTTTGTTGGAACTATTTTTGAGGGGTTGGTTTTTACTCCATAAAGCCTTTCAAAATGTTCCATCATTTTTCCCCCTGTTTTGGCCTCTTTTCTTTTTATTTTGGATCCCTCTCTATTTATTTCTGCTGAAGAAATAAAAATTAAGAAAGGAGACCAGCCCTTCTGGCCATTCCCAGCTCCCTTCAGGTCTCTCCTCCCTCTTGGGCCTCCTCTCTCCTGGCCCATCAACCAATCCTAACCCTAGCGTGCGCCGCACCGATCGAGCCTCGCTCCCTCCCCGTTTCCCCTCGCACCCCGCCGCCACCCTCTCGTCCCTCTCTCTCTTTCCCTCGAGCGAGCCCTCCCTTCTGCCTCGCTCGCCTCCCCCCGATTCCCTCCTTCGTTCCATCGCGCGAGTCCCTCGCTCCCAGCCTCCGAACCCCTCGCAACTCCTCCATCGGGCCGCCCTGAGCGCTGTCCCCAGCGCCTCCAGGAGCCCCGTTCCTCCGGCCGGCCAGAAGCAGCGGCCCCGAGCGCCCCCGGCCAGGATCCAGCCAGGACCGCCGCGCCTCTTCTCCAGGGAGCCGCGCGACCGCGCCTCTTCTCCAGTGAGTCGGCCGCCGCGAGGATCTCCGCCGCGCCCCTTCCGTCCGTCCGCGCCAGGAACCGCGGCCAGGAGCGCTTCCCTCCGGTGCGCCGCGCGACCGCGCCTCCAGCGGCCAGCTATCAGGGCGCCGGCCCTCAGGCCCTCCGCCGCCAGGTCGCCCGGCCTCGCCTCCTTCCTCCCGCGCCCGTCCTCCCCGTCCAGCGCCTCGACAACGCGCCTTGCAGCCGTGCCTCGCCCGCGAGCCGGCCGTCTCCAGCAGCACCGCGCCCCTCTTGGTCGCCCTCGTCGGCCACCTTGTCCTCTCCGTGTTGCTGCCGTACCTGTGTTTTGTTGTTGTTGGTTGCTGTAGTTATTTTTGTCAAGTGCACCGCAGGCAAGACCCGATCTCCGAATGCGACCAAGTACCTCGACGAACCGAACATCTACGGGAAAACAAGCTCGTGAACGGCTACGGAACAAGTACCACTACTTCCACTACGAACGCCGACGTGATAAGTACCTCTTCGGAAACGGAAACGCCTACGTGAACGACTACCGTCGCCCCGTGTACGACTACGAACGTGTTCCTCGACTCACGAGAACGTCTACTTCCACTACTTCCTCTCCGACCGCGAGTACCACTACTTCATCTACGATCTCGAACCGCCCCGAAACACACGCTTCAAAGGTATAACCCCGAGACGTGACCCGTGTGATGCTTGCTTGTGGTTGTATGAAATGTCTCCCGTGTGTGCTTCGTGTCCGTTTCGTCCCTTTTGGCATGTTCCTCGGTTGCCTCGTCACCGACTCGTGGGAACCCGGTAACGGGATCAACCCACTTCCATCTCGTTTGACTCGCTCACGCCACCTCTTACCTTTTGCACCGGACTCTCAACGAGTACCGGAACCGAGGTGTTGCGTTGCATCATTTCGGATCGTTGCCGTGGCACCTCTTTCATTCCACCACGGTGACAATACTTCATATCTCTCTTGTCAATCTTTTAATAAAACTTGCATAAACTTGATCATGTCATCCGCATCATGATAACAACATGAGAATGTTTAATTGTTGTTTGCTTATAATTACTAAACATGCTCATGGAGATTTTTCGGAATATGTTGTTGTTATTTTTCGGGCCTCATTTAAAATGTCTTAATCGTATAGTTTTATTATGCTTCACCTCTTGCCATGTTAAAAACATTTAATCTTGTCTTGTAAATAACGAGAGTCAACTAAATAATTATTATGTGGTGTTTCGTCAATATGTGACTCGTTGCATATTGCTCTCCACTTAACTTGTAGTTTTGTTTGTGCACTTTGCCATGCCATGCATATTTAAACCGGACATGCATCATACTTGGATGTGCATCGTATGCCATGTTTATACTTGTGTGTTTACCGTGTTGTTTCTTTCTTTCCGGTTGCTTCTCTTGTTAGCTTCGGTTTTGTTCCGGAGTTGTGAGGATTCTCTCGTCTGTGTTGCTCCGTCTTCTTCGTGGATCCGTTCTTCTCCCTTGTGGAATTCCAGGCAAGATGACCGAACCCGGATACCATTACTATCTTTGCCTATTGCTAGTAGTTCCGCTCTATAGTTTTGCCTCGATGCCCATGTCTTTCTTGTCAGCCTCCTACTTGTAACCATCACCATGTTTAACCACCCTACCTATGCAAACCGTTGCTTGGCTAAGTACGCTTCGCTCAGCCCCTCTTATAGCATTGTTAGTTGCAGGTGAAGATTGAAGATGCTTGCTTCATGTTGATGTTTGGTTGGGTTATATCACACTATATAAATGCTTAAAATGAAATCATCTATATACTGGCTGGGTGGAAGGCTAAGCCTTTTGCTTGGTGTTTTGTTCCACTCATGCCGTTAGGAACCGTATAAACCGGTGTTATGTTCCTTGATTATGCGTTCCTAACACGGTTGGGGTGTATGGGACCCCCTTGATAAACCGCTAAGTGCTAAGTCTTTTCCAGCAAGTCCCAACATTTGGTACTATTTGCCTCATAATAACAACTTAATTAATTAATTAAATTTGCATAGGGGGGCGCGTCCCCGAGGATTCTTAATTCTACATAGCAGGGGGGGCCAGTGCCGATGGTGTTGGTCCCAAACGGGGAGCCTGCGGGAACCACCACGGGGAAACTCGAGGATTGGGTCCTGTAGCTTCGCCCATCCGGTCGTGTCCTGAGACTTAGATACGCGCGGCTACTATCTGGGTGTCGACACGCCGGGAGGATTTGCTGGATTAGCCTTACCTTAGTTCGGTTTAACTTGAGCACGGGATTCCGAGAATACTCGGGTCTTCCCACCTATGGAGTTGCGACTCCGCGGATCGTGGGCTTGTAATGGGTCAAGTTGGAACACCCCTGCAGGGTTTGAACTTTCGAAAGCCGTGCCCGCGGTTATGTGGCAGATGGTAGCTTGTTAATATCCGGTTGTAGAAAACTTGACACAATGTTTCTAATACACTACCAGCGTGTGTACCGTGACTGTCAATTTCCGAATAGGGATTCGGGAGTTGAACACGGTGGGGTTATGTTTGACCGGCTTTAGTTAGGATCACTTCGTGATCATCTTTCGACCGAGGCACTTCTCTTCTCGCTCTCTATTACGTAAGTTAGTGCTAGTTGTTGCTGCAGACTCTTGTTTGTTCCTTCACCTCTTATTCTTTCTTCAGCCTTGTCCTCACCCAAGGCTTAAATAGTCGTGTTACCCGGGAACGGGATTGCTGAGTCCTCTGTGGCTCACAGTTACTTCACCACACCAGATGCAGGTTCAGCCGAGTTGATGCAGGAGTTGGATCAGTTCTTCACCTGGAAGCTCGATGAAGAGAGTGGCCGTTGGCTTGTGACGTTTCGATGTTCAGTAGTGGTTTCTACTAGGATTCGTTCCTGACCTGTGGCTTTATGTTGTTTTGGTATCTTGCTTTTGGATCTTCACCCGTAGTCGGGTTGTGATGTTTTGAATGTTGTATTGCTTATGTATTATTGTGTGAAGTGGCGAGTGTAAGCCAACTATCTCTTTTGCATTTAATCCCTCTTTTACATGAGTTGTGCAAAGATATCAAACTTGAGATCATTCTAGGATGGGCTTATACCTTTAAGTCGTGCCTCGACACGTAGGAGGTATAGTCCCATCCTGGGCATTACAAGTTGGTATTCAGAGCCTTCTCCGACCTAGAAGCCCCCACTGATTGATCGAATCGTTGACGATTGAGTCTAGGCACACACTGAAAACTTTTTGAGTCCTATATTATATCGGAGAGTAGGATTTCTTTGCTTCTCATCCCCTTTCTCTCTGGTGAGGACTCCTGACGATTACTCTTGTCTCTCCTATCTTCAAAATTTGCACAAAATTTTTTTTAGGAATCCCGCGAGTATTCTAGGATTGTTTCGATGTTCTTGTGACAAGGATATTGTTCTCGATGCCTCCTGTTACCGAGGAGTTGAGCTTCGGGGTATTGTTGTCACAAGCATATCGCGGCAGTACTAAATACTTAAGACGGCCGACATCGAAAATCTCTCCTATACGGCCAGTGGCAAGATAACCCCGACATCACCCAGTACTGGGGAGGTAGTTCGAGAGTATTGCCATAGCTTGTTATAGTGGATGCTTTTCGAAGGTCCGAGGTAAACAGTTTCCAAGAAAGACTGGTTATGTGTTGAAGGATGGATACACCTGGATGTAGGTTTAGAGTTGATTGCGCGGTGCTTCCCGTGTATCCCCAACACCTGATTGCATAACTGGAAACTTTCGGAAATCTATAGGTGGGTTCATCAAGTAGTTCTAGGCATTCTTCCAACGGATGCTCGATATGAAGTTTGGGGTTCTACATTGAGTGAAGTGGTTTTATGGACCTGTTCTGATCGGGAGTTGCATCTTAAAGGGTCCTTGGCTATGCTGATCCGGGGATTGCAAAACCCTTTTGTAACACGTTCCATGAGCTTTCAGCACGAAGATGTCGAACGAAGCTTCTATCTTGTGTTTGTTCTATCTGATCCTTGTTCCTTTTTATTTACCTTTTCCTTCTCCCAAGTGGCTTCTCGACCAGTGATGTACCTGCGGAATTCATTCGTTCAATTCTTTGCTCGGATGATATTGTGAAGATCATGTTGCACATCTATCCTTTGTTTTGTTTTGATTCTGGTATTCGAGTTGCTTCGATGTCAAATGTTGATTCCATACCTTCCTAATCGGTGTTCTCATATTTCTATGGGAGTGCTAATTCTTCTTGATCATCAAGATCTTCATGTTAATCCTTTCCAACCGGTGTGCTTTCTCTTCAAGTTATTCCATACGGACGCCGTTCAGAAATCTGACGATTGTCTGTATTCTTTCATCCCAAGTTGTCTTTGTTTTCCCCACCCTCCCTCCCTTCTTTTCTTGGAGCCAGAATTCTTAATGAAGTATCCATTTTATTCATGTGATATTTTCTTCATTCATTTCCTTCAATGTTCTTATCCGGTGATTCTCAGGAAGATGCTCAAGAGCTTCAAGTTCATCATTCTTTTGTTCTCTAATTCTGCCGGTGGATGTAATTCAAGATTTCGGTGTTGATCTTATCCTTTTCCTCATTTCACAATGTTTTCTTATTCCGGTGCTTCAATTAATCATTCTCCTCTTGCTATTCATATCCGGAGTGCTGAAGATTCATAATTCCATTCTTAATCCATTCAAGCTATTTTGAGGATTATCATCTTATTCAAGCCATTTAATTCAACTGGTGCTATATCTCAAGCAATCATTTCAACGGTGTTTTCTTTGAGTGGGCCCTAACCCACAGGTCTTTTCCCAGGATCTTACCTGACTCTTCTATTTTCCGGAGTATTCTGAAATTCTTTTCAAGTGTGACGTAAGAATGAATTCCATCAGTCACATGCCTTCTCCAAGACCGCTTTCAATTCTTTTTATCATTGGTTCAACCTTTTTAATTCTTCATTCCGGAGTATCTCCAAATTCTTATGGCATTTCTCGTCTTCATTCTCAACATTTGAAGACCGGAGAAGTGTTTCTCTTAAATCTTGGCCGTTCTCTTGAAGATTCATGGTTCTAGCTTCATGCCATCCTCATAATTGTTTTCGATTGTGAGGAGATCCTTTCATACCATCTGAAGCATTTCATGAATTCTTTTCTTTGTGATCCTCCGAAGGCCATCATTTCAGAAGATTTCTTCGTTCTCAGTTTTCAACTTCGTCCTCCAACTATTCTTCATTGATGTCTCTTCGTTCGTCTCCATATTCTTACGGTGGTTCTTTCAAGATTACTCTCCCTTGTATCGTATTGATTCATTTGTTCTTTTCATAATCCTACCGGTGGTTTGTTGAAGATTTATCCAAGCTTGTGCGAGATCTCTCTTTAATTCTTTCCAACGAGAATAAGTAGTATGCCAAATCCATTGCTTGTCGCCAATTTAAATTGGTGAAGGAGATGCATAACATAATTCTTATTCTTATTCCTTCAAGGTGATTTAATTCTTTTGTCTGGAGCTTGTTCATCATATCATATTCTCGGTTCTAAGTTGTTCATCTTGTTTTCCGGAGCTCCAAGTTATTTCAATTATACCATTTCAAAGCTCAATCTAATTCACCGTAGGCCTTGAATCTTATTCTTTTCATCTTTAAATTCTCATGCTTTCATTACCGGAGTTCTCATGGTGATTCATCATGTTTTAATTCATCCTCGAGTCTTCTTCAAGATTCTTGTTGGAGCTCAAGCATTCTTCATCATGCTTCCAAGTGCAATTCTTTCTACCTTATCTTTTCAGATGGTGTTATGTCATTCTTGACAAATCCTTCATGTTTCATGATTCACAAGTTGTCAGGAATGAAATATTTAAACCATCATTTTCCTTGTTCAAGAGATCTTTCCAACCCTTCATTTATTCATTGGAGTTATATTGGGTTGTATTTCACCTAAAAGCTTTCCCTAAGGATTGTTGCTTATTATGGTGCTTATAAATGACCCAAGTTCTTCATTTATCATTCCGGTGAGATAAGTTCTTCGTCTCCTTGTTGATCTCAATCCAATCAATTTTTTCCATTAGTGGCTGGTTGTCACCTCTTAATTTTGAGATGTTTTCCATAAGCCCACATCAAGCTTATTCTTCTCGTTGTTGAAATTCCAACAACTCTATTCAACCCTTCTTCATAAGGATGCTCTTTCAAATTTCATTTTGAGAGAAGTTGTCTTTTTCTTACTCTCTTTAACCATCATCTCGTTTTTATCGAGATCTTGTTCTTTCCCTTGCTTATCATTTAACCGGAGTGTTGTGCTCTCCATTCTAGTTCTCTCATCTTATCAAGTTTTAACTCTCTTTTAACCGGAGTGCTGTCTGAATCCTTCTTAACCTTGTGCCATTCTTTCAATTGTTTCGGAGGCAATATGTTGCTGTTTTCATCAAGTATCATTCCAACTTGGCTAGTTCTTGTCCAATTCCTTCCATTTCCAGACGGAGTGCTGTCCAAATTTTGTCATTCTTATTCCTTGGCTATACCATTGCAGTTTCTTATTCTTTTGGTCCGTGAGCTCTTGTTTCATGTCTTTCAACCTACAAGGTTCTCATAATGCTCCTTGTCCCTCTTTGCTAACGGAGTATTTCATATTCGTTCATCTCTGTTCTATTCTTCTTTTCAACTTGTCTAACCTCTCAAGGTTCCTTGGTTTTCACTCGTTTGTCAAAGAAGCAACTTTGTTCTACCTCTTCCTCTTCCGTTTTTATCCGGTGATATCTCTAGGATCTCGGGTCGAGATCCTCTGTTAGTGTGGGAGAGTTGTGACGCCCGAGACTGACGTCCCAGAAGATCCCAGAAGATTCCAGAAGCTTCCAGATGTTCCGGGTTGCCCGTGTGTTTCTTTTGTGCTTGTGTTATTTATTTTTGCATTGCATCATGTCATCATGCCATCATGTTATTTATTTTATTTTGCATCTCAACCTAAATAAACCGTGTGGACCTTCGGTCCATTTAAATCGAGGGAAGAATGTCTTCTCTTTAAAACATATAAAAGCCTCTCAATATTTTAGGGAGCTATATTAATAAATATTCCATTGTTGGAATTACCCCAACACACTTGCAAATTCCCCATGTTTATTTCACTTCGAGTTTCTACTTCTAAACCTTCCCTATATTCTTTTCTCAATTTTCGAGGCTCCTCTAAAGTCTAGACTCCTTTTAAACTCCTTGAGGCAAGCTATTTATTTTTTTTAGTTTGCACTTCCCTTTTGTTGGAACTATTTTTGAGGGGTTGGTTTTTACTCCATAAAGCCTTTCAAAATGTTCCATCATTTTTCCCCCTGTTTTGGCCTCTTTTCTTTTTATTTTGGATCCCTCTCTATTTATTTCTGCTGAAGAAATAAAAATTAAGAAAGGAGACCAGCCCTTCTGGCCATTCCCAGCGGCCTCCTTTTGGCCCAGCTCCCTTCAGGTCTCTCCTCCCTCTTGGGCCTCCTCTCTCCTGGCCCATCAACCAATCCTAACCCTAGCGTGCGCCGCACCGATCGAGCCTCGCTCCCTCCCCGTTTCCCCTCGCACCCCGCCGCCACCCTCTCGTCCCTCTCTCTCTTTCCCTCGAGCGAGCCCTCCCTTCTGCCTCGCTCGCCTCCCCCCGATTCCCTCCTTCATTCCATCGCGCGAGTCCCTCGCTCCCAGCCTCCGAACCCCTCGCAACTCCTCCATCGGGCCGCCCTGAGCGCTGTCCCCAGCGCCTCCAGGAGCCCCGTTCCTCCGGCCGGCCAGAAGCAGCGGCCCCGAGCGCCCCCGGCCAGGATCCAGCCAGGACCGCCGCGCCTCTTCTCCAGGGAGCCGCGCGACCGCGCCTCTTCTCCAGTGAGTCGGCCGCCGCGAGGATCTCCGCCGCGCCCCTTCCGTCCGTCCGCGCCAGGAACCGCGGCCAGGAGCGCTTCCCTCCGGTGCGCCGCGCGACCGCGCCTCCAGCGGCCAGCTATCAGGGCGCCGGCCCTCAGGCCCTCCGTCGCCAGGTCGCCCGGCCTCGCCTCCTTCCTCCCGCGCCCGTCCTCCCCGTCCAGCGCCTCGACAACGCGCCTTGCAGCCGTGCCTCGCCCGCGAGCCGGCCGTCTCCAGCAGCATCGCGCCCCTCTTGGTCGCCCTCGTCGGCCACCTTGTCCTCTCCGTGTTGCTGTCGTACCTGTGTTTTGTTGTTGTTGGTTGCTGTAGTTATTTTTGTCAAGTGCACCGCAGGCAAGACCCGATCTCCGAATGCGACCAAGTACCTCGACGAACCGAACATCTACGGAAAAACAAGCTCGTGAACGGCTACGGAACAAGTACCACTACTTCCACTACGAACGCCGATGCGACAAGTACCTCTTCGGAAACGGAAACGCCTACGTGAACGACTACCGTCGCCCCGTGTACGACTACGAACGTGTTCCTCGACTCACGAGAACGTCTACTTCCACTACTTCCTCTCCGACCGCGAGTACCACTACTTCATCTACGATCTCGAACCGCCCCGAAACGCACGCTTCAAAGGTATAACCCCGAGACGTGACCCGTGTGATGCTTGCTTGTGGTTGTATGAAATGTCTCCCGTGTGTGCTTCGTGTCCGTTTCGTCCCTTTTGTCATGTTCCTCGGTTGCCTCGTCACCGACTCGTGGGAACCCGGTAACGGGATCAACCCACTTCCATCTCGTTTGACTCGCTCACGCCACCTCTTACCTTTTGCACCGGACTCTCAACGAGTACCGGAACCGAGGTGTTGCG
Organism: Secale cereale; assembly: GCA_902687465.1. Lineage (NCBI taxonomy): Eukaryota > Viridiplantae > Streptophyta > Magnoliopsida > Poales > Poaceae > Secale > Secale cereale. Next base: position 201,984,189 of record LR738715.1, on the reverse strand, counting down.
TTGCATCATTTCGGATCGTTGCCGTGGCACCTCTTTCATTCCACCACGGTGACAATACTTCATATCTCTCTTGTCAATCTTTTAATAAAACTTGCATAAACTTGATCATGTCATCCGCATCATGATAACAACATGGGAATGTTTAATTGTTTTTTGCTTATAATTACTAAACATGCTCATGGGGATTTTTCGGAATATGTTGTTGTTATTTTTCCGGCCTCATTTAAAATGTCTTAATAGTGTAGTTTTATTATGCTTCACCTCTTGCCATGTTAAAAACATTTAATCTTGTCTTGTAAATAACGAGAGTCAACTAAATAATTATTATGTGGTGTTTCGTCAATATGCGACTCGTTGCATATTGATCTCCACTTAACTTGTAGTTTTGTTTGTGCACTTTGCCATGCCATCCATATTTAAACCGGACATGCATCATACTTGGATGTGCATCGTATGCCATGTTTATACTTGTGTGTTTACCGTGTTGTTTCTTTCTTTCTGGTTGCTTCTCTTGTTAGCTTCGGTTTTGTTCCGGAGTTGTGAGGATTCTCTCGTCTGTGTTGCTCCGTCTTCTTCGTGGATCCGTTCTTCTCCCTTGTGGAATTCCAGGCAAGATGACCGAACCCGGATACCATTACTATCTTTGCCTATTGCTAGTAGTTCCGCTCTATAGTTTTGCCTCGATGCCCATGTCTTTCTTGTCAGCCTCCTACTTGTAACCATCACCATGTTTAACCACCCTACCTATGCAAACCGTTGCTTGGCTAAGTACGCTTTGCTCAGCCCCTCTTATAGCATTGTTAGTTGCAGGTGAAGATTGAAGATGCTTGCTTCATGTTGATGTTTGGTTGGGTTATATCACACTATATAAATGCTTAAAATGAAATCATCTATATACTGGCAGGGTGGAAGGCTAAGCCTTTTGCTTGGTGTTTTGTTCCACTCATGCCGTTAGGAACCGTATAAACCGGTGTTATGTTCCTTGATTATGCGTTCCTAACACGGTTGGGGTGTATGGGACCCCCTTGATAAACCGCTAAGTGCTAAGTCTTTTCCAGCAAGTCCCGACATTTGGTACTATTTGCCTCATAATAACAACTTAATTAATTAATTAAATTTGCATAGGGGGTCGCGTCCCCGAGGATTCTTAATTCTACATAGCAGGGGGGGCCAGTGCCGATGGTGTTGGTCCCAAACGGGGAGCCTGCGGGAACCACCACGGGGAAACTCGAGGATTGGGTCCTGTAGCTTCGCCCATCCGGTCGTGTCCTGAGACTTAGATACGCGCGGCTACTATCAGGGTGTCGACACGCCGAGAGGATTTGCTGGATTAGCCTTACCTTAGTTCGGTTTAACTTGAGCACGGGATTCCGAGAATACTCGGGTCTTCCCACCTATGGAGTTGCGACTCCGCGGATCGTGGGCTTGTAATGGGTCAAGTTGGAACACCCCTGCAGGGTTTGAACTTTCGAAAGCCGTGCCCGCGGTTATGTGGCAGATGGGAGCTTGTTAATATCCGGTTGTAGAAAACTTGACACAATGTTTCTAATACACTACCAGCGTGTGTACCGTGACTGTCAATTTCCGAATAGGGATTCGGGAGTTGAACACGGTGGGGTTATGTTTGACCGGCTTTAGTTAGGATCACTTCGTGATCATCTTTCGACCGAGGCACTTCTCTTCTCGCTCTCTATTACGTAAGTTAGTGCTAATTGCTGCTGCAGACTCTTGTTTGTTCCTTCACCTCTTATTCTTTCTTCAGCCTTGTCCTCACCCAAGGCTTAAATAGTCGTGTTACCCGGGAACGGGATTGCTGAGTCCTCTGTGGCTCACAGTTACTTCACCACACCAGATGCAGGTTCAGCCGAGTTGATGCAGGAGTTGGATCAGTTCTTCACCTGGAAGCTCGATGAAGAGAGTGGCTGTTGGCTTGTGACGTTTCGATGTTCAGTAGTGGTTTCTACTAGGATTCGTTCCTGACCTGTGGCTTTATGTTGTTTTGGTATCTTGCTTTTGGATCTTCACCCGTAGTCGGGTTGTGATGTTTTGAATGTTGTATTGCTTATGTATTATTGTGTGAAGTGGCGAGTGTAAGCCAACTATCTCTTTTGCATTTAATCCCTCTTTTACATGAGTTGTGCAAAGATATCAAACTTGAGATCATTCTAGGATGGGCTTATACCTTTAAGTCGTGCCTCGACACGTAGGAGGTATAGTCCCATCCTGGGCATTACACAAAACCACCCGGGGATTAGTTGCACTTTCAGCTGCCCCAACTCTACTTTCGTTGCACGGCACAGCGCGTCTAGTGGTAACGATCCGTGATCTACCTCCCTTAGCATGTTTCTGGAAGTTTTGCGAGTAGGAAATTTTAATTTGCAGTCGACACACCCTACCATAGAACCCAACAATTTCCTTCATGAAGCACGTCAAAGTTCTACAGTTCGGAAAAAAAGGCTATCTTGTACTCCCTCCGGTCCTTTTTACTCTGCCCATTGGATTTGCCGAAAGTCAAACTTTGCTAAGTTTGACCAAGTTTATGTAAAAATTATTAGCATCAATAATATCTAATAAATATAATATGAAAATATATTTCGAGATGAATCTAATGATATCGGTGTTGTTATGTGAATGTCAATAATTTTTTATATAAACTTGGTCAAAGTTGAATGAGATTGACTTCAGACAAACCTAATATACAGAGTAAAAAGGACCGGAGGAAGTATATGTAGTTTTGCTCATAATATTTTGTTTATAATAAATATTAGAGAAAAGAATATTTTTGGTCCCTCAAGTTCCCCAAAAGTATAGACTTGGTCCCTCAATTTTTTGATATACATTTGGTCCTTCAAGTGTCAAAACCAGATTTTAAGAACGTTGACCCGGTTTGACCATGTTTGACCGAGTTTGACCATGTTTGACCGATGAACGGTTAATTTTAAAAAATAGCAAAAAATTCTGAAATCTTGCGGAAACCAAGATGCTTGGGTGCTTCAAAATTTGTGTGGTGTTTCGGCATTTGAAGAGCTCATGGCTAAAAGGCAAATTTCGGCTCACAAAAAATGCCAAAAAAAAAAATTTACTAGAGCTCCTCAGATGTTATTTGATCACAAAAATTTACACGCACCTAGCCCACCCAAGCATGTTGGTCGTCACGAAGTTTCAGATTTTTTCAAAATTTGTTCGCTATTTTTTGAATTTATTGTTTATCGGTCGAACCTAGTCAACATGATCAAACTCAGTCAACATGCTCAAAATCTGGTTTTGGACCAAACTTATCAGGTTTTGAGACTTAAAGGACTAAACGTGTACCAAAACATATTGAGCTAGGGACCAAGTCTATACTTTTGAAGAACTTGAGGGACCAAAAATACTTTTCTCTAAATATTATTATGCTAACCATATTACCAGAACCACATATACAATATTACCCTACAAAATGTACAATTCGAAACTTGATTGCGTGATTGTAAATTATGATCAGCATGGAGAGAGTTATAGTCGTGGACGTTAGCATCCTCCAAAAGCTTAATTGGGGCCAACCAAATAGGATACTGTTTCACCATCATATATATATTAATTAAAAACTAATCGAAAAGCAGGAAAATGAAATCATGGCGATTGTCGTCCTCTTTCTACTCTCAAATTTCTGCAATAGTATGATACCAAGTACTGAGAACTTTTCATTTCTAACTATAGCGCAAAAAGAAGGCCTATCCATTTTATTAACCTATACTAAATAAAGATTAGAGGAAGAAACCGGATGCTTCGTAGAAATGCACTACGTTCTCAGCACACGGCTTCCAAAAGGCAACGTCATCGAGCTAAGAAAGAGGAACCGGAATCAGAATCGCAATATCGAGGCGAGAGCGGGAATGGGGATTGGAATGTTCCCCGCAGGTGCCACCCTACGAACCGTCCAAAAACCGGAGGGAAATCAAAGCCGTTAAAGGCCGCAAAATCCGGGACTGGAGCCAGAAAGCCTAGTAGAGGAATAAAGGACCCCGACGATAGATCGATCGATCGATGGGGAGAGTCGGAGAGATCTTTTCATGTCGATGATCATCGAGGTTAAGACCGTGAACTCTCCACGCGATTGCGCCATCGTTGTGGCCTGTGTTTAGCTAGAGTGGGTAATGCATTCACGCTGGATGTGTACGTATGCCTGCATATGCGAGATTCTGAGGACGATGGCAAGGGTTATCTGCAGCAAGGAATATGGGTGGCTGGCGGCCCAATCTACAATCTATCTTTTGCTGGGAGGTGACAGGAAAAGTTAGGACACTTGAGATGCTTCACGAGGCTGTCACTCCAGCGCTTGCACTGCCCGGTAAGGGAACTTGGAACCCATCCACCTCTAGGGCCAGTTCTTTTGCTGGCTTCTAGAATAAGCTGAAATAAGCTACCCCTACCCAGCTTGTTCTAGAAGACCAAGCAAATTTATTTATTTAGAAGCCTACTAATTAAGACTTGATTAGTAGGCTTCTAAAAAAATAAATTTGGTTGGGCTTCTAGAATAAGCTGGGTAGGGGGCAGCTTATTCTAGAAGCTCAAAAAAGCTACCAAAAGAACTGGCCCCTACTCTCTGCTGCTTCTTCTCTAACTCGTAGTGTGGAATCGCGCAATGATATACAGTGGTACTCGATTCGCGGTCGGTGTGCGCCGATGCTTTTTCGCTTATTCCTGTCCGTTTCAGGCATTTTTAAAGCCGTGTCTCGGTCATATCGAGATGTACATACATATATGCCTGCACGCACAACTTGCACTACCGGCAATCTGGCATGCACATAACATGCCGCTTTCGAATTTTCATCCGAAGCGGAATGCGGGGTCTCGCTCGTTTGATGATGATGCAGTGGTGTACATAGGACAAAATTTCGGAGGCTTATCGGACAAGCCGATCGACAAGGCTATTAATTAGCATGAATGAAAAGAAAAATGTTTTTTATGTTGCCTTCCTTGCTCATGTGTTATGCAATTTAGGTTTTAATTGTCTAGAAAAATTATACTGTTAAAATAATACTCCCTCCGTCCGAAAAAACTTGTCATCAAAATGGACAAAAGGAGATGTATCTAAAACTAAAATACATCTAGATACATCCCCTTTTATTCATTTTGATGACAAGTATTTCCGGACGGAGGGAGTAGGTTTTAGAAGCCATGATATGTGTGGTGTGGTTATTTAGATGTCAAACCAGGCCGCCTCAGCTCGTGCAAGTCTCCGAAGATTGCACTAGCATTGATATTGTATTGCATTAGTGCTCCTTTTTACGTACATGCATCCATCAACTGTGGCCAGCCAGCACCATCACATCCTGATTGAGCAAGGGAAAAGGCTAATTATTTGCATTAAGACCACGACTTTGCATTGCGGAGCTAACGGGAGGAGAGCATAGCTGAAAGAGATTGCCCGACAAACGGGAGAGATTGCGTAAGGGCTAAGTGAGAACCGCTTTCGACGGAAAGCTTTTGGAGGAGAGGGCGGGCATGCAACATCGCAGCCCAGCGATGAATGGTGGTGATAACGAACTCCGTGAAGCAGCGACTACAGGACAGCGCAATTGAAGCTATTTTCCAAAGGCAGCTGTTTTGGAAACAAAAGAATGGACCAGGCTGGGACAGCATCAGCGACGCACTTGTTTTCCACGTCCAGGAGGCCCTAGCTCTATCTAGAAAAGGGACCTGATTGCACAAAAAGTGGAAAGCTGGGGATCTATGGGGAGATTTTCCCTTGACTAGATTTTTTTCTTACATGAATGGTTTCGGTCCAGAAATTGAGGCATCCTAGCTACTTAGAGGAGATTTTCTATTGCCACAATTTATGCATGGGACCTTTTTCGAAAGAAAAAAAATTGTTTTTCTTTATGAGATTCTTTATGAAATATATTTTCATACTATGTGTATTTGGTGTTCTAGATCTTAGCATATTTCTCTATAGAGTTGGTCAAACTGCAAGTTTAAGTTAGGACAAACTTAGAACTCCAATTATTTTGTAACGGAGGAAGTAGTAGTTTTTGCTGGATGTAGAATTGGATTTCAAAACCCTGTAGGTAATATTACATCCACATTTTTCTTTATCGAAATAAATTGCTATAAATGTATTACTTCCAAGAAAATAAAGACGTATTAGAAGGTAGTGCAAGTATGCGGGAATCAACCTATGAGCTATTTTCAGCAGTGCATTCCCCTTTAGTTTAAAATATATATATAACAGTATTGCATTCTCCATTGATTTGCAGTACTACTAGTGCTATACATATTTAACTTATTAGGCAAAATTAGTACATCATGAAAGGCAAGACTAAAAAGGAGACCAAAAGAAGCGCGGAGCTTGTAAAGCAAAGCAAAACCAAAAGGGAAAGGGCTTATGCTAATGACGGGAAAAGGAGGAACCTTATGCTTATGATGCTAGCTACCTAGCCACTACTTGCTTGTTTTAACCCGAATAAATAATGATCACTTACTCAAGATAAACGACGGTTTTAGTGGTACTCCCACTTTTGTGCAAGGAGCGGTCTCTCACTAGAATTTAGCTTGCAAATAAAACATCTTATATTATGGAACGGAGTGAGTACATTCAGGAGGAGCCAAACACCTGTGTGGCCATGCCTCTCTTAAGCACAGTGTCATGCCATCTCCAAGATTGTATGGATATTTGATCATGCACGGGAAAAGTATAAGATTATTCACAAGAGGTTGGAGTAGAAGTAAATATTCCTAGAAAATATGGTGGTGCAAATAAATTTAGAAAAAGCCCCTACGGACCAATCATACAAACTGACACACTGAAAGAGTTCCAAGGTTTAGACCCTCTCAGATTATTTTGGAAAAGCCTTTGAATCAAAAAGGCCCTACTAAATATGGTTGTGTGCATCAAGAGATGTAGAGGCCGGGGGTAATCCTCATTTTCGGAAAAAAAAAAAACTTGCTTAACTTAGCTCAACGCACATCCAACTGGGAATACAATTTGTCCAGGACAAACGTACTAAGTACTTATATGTTGAACAAATTAAGCAAAGTTTTTTCTTTATGCTCTCCTTATTTCTGTCTTTTGAGCGTTTAATGGAAAACCTTTAATGTCGTCCAGTACCGGGGGAATAAGATCCATGAATGGATTACGGATATGTACCGGCCAGCCAGTGCCTGGCCACCGATCTTTTCTGTGGTTTGCCAAATGCCAAATTGCCAATTGCCGGAGGAATAATTAAAGTTGCTCTGCGCGTAGGAGAGGGAGGGGTATATATTTCTTGGTTCTTGCCTGCCACCTTTCCTTCATAGTGTTTGCTGAAGCACCCGTGGCCCCCATTTGATCTCACAATAATGGCAATCTTTAGGGCAGGTCCTTTTTGTGTTGTGCCAAAAGGATTCTGGCAAGGTGCTAAATTTCCCCTCGCTGTCTGTCCATGATGATCCTTTTTTAATCAGTCTGTATGGATTATCTGAGCTACTATGTGAAGTGATGTTCATATCACATGTAGCTGGGTGGTTCATACGTATGCATGAGAAAGGCTTAGCTTTGTAAGGAAGGCTTCTGTGAGCCTTTTCAACTCTTTTTTTTAGAGGCCAAGCTTGCATCTTTAGTGGACATGTTGTAGTGTAATTGTTGGTGGAAAACTGATCTGTGAATACTCACCATGGACCAATTGCGTGATCTAACCTTATCATAAGTTGCAACCTTTTCAGTTCAAGATATATAAAATTCCAATTTATAGTTTTAGTAATTTTGAGAAATACCTAATACAACTCGTGAATGCATATGTAGTTACGTACCATATACATGCACCCGCACAACACACAGCTACACAACATCTACCGGGGGATGGATTTGTAGAGCTCGAGGATCGGTAAAGTCAATAGAAACATGTTGATACCAACGAATACATCGTTTACCGCCTTGGTGATGGAACATGGGGTTGATGTTCTCGGAGGAGCAATCAAACCAAAAAAGGCAGTGGGAGACAATCTTACTTACAAAATTTGAAGAAAAAATGAGGTCTAGGACGCATTCTTTTATGTTACTACACCTTGAGCTCTTTGTTGTTGTTGTTGCGAAAACTCCTTTAGCATTTAACGACACTTCTATATATGTTTGGACTGAAAACGTCAAACCAGACAGATCACTACCGGTTAGGTTAATGTAAGCAAGAATTGCAGCATGCAAGGCATCATTTTACTCGGGGCCTAGAAGGAAGCTGCCATGAATCCACGACCCCCGGCCTCTAGTGCCGACCAGCGAAGCTCCTAACCAACCTCGACGAGGCCACCATCTTTACGACAGCAAATTAAAAACGGAAGACAGCAAGGTCCAAGATCCACTTGCTCCGCCGCTCTACCAGTGAGTCAGCGACATGCGTGACCAATGCTTCAAATCATTCATTCGCGTGCGGCCCTTTACATAAATTTTCTAGACCACCACGTTTAATTGTTTCTGGTCCACCAGCCAGCCAGAACGGTCTCCCGTTACCTTGTTCTCGTTTGGTGTCGTGCTTTGGTGACACCATCATAACGCGGGAGATTGGCCGATCGGGCGCGCACCTCACCTCCCGACGACGCAACGGACCAGTGCCCTCTCCCCGTCGTGCCCGCCCGTCACCCAACGCCCGGGCACGGCAGTGGATATGGTTTGCGTCTTGGGCGGGCGGCTGCTGCCAATTTGGTCGATCGCATCGAAACTTCAAAAGGTCCTCCGGCTAAATAATTTCAGGAGGAGGCAGCATGGGCTCCACTGGGCAATTACGGACTGTGATCAGGGTGGGCGTATGGCCGGGCCTTGGCCTTTGGGCAGGTGCGCCGGATGAGCGCTGTGGATAAAGCAAGGGGCTGCAGATGTTTCTCGAGGAAATAGCTGGCCAACTTGTGCTTAACTGCTGTACCATCTATCCGTTTATGGGATCCAAATATTCTTTCGCGCTTGCATCTATCCATATTACTTGTCGCTCAAATGGATGTATTAAGTACTAAAATGTGTTTAGATACATCCGTTTGAGCAACAAGTAATCTGAATCGAAGAGAGTATAGTGTTTTGGTACGGGTGATATACAGTATTAGGTGTAAACTTTTAGATATTCGTAGAGGAAGAGTAACTAATCTTGTCTCCGAATTCTCTCTATTGATAGAAGAAAAATGTCAAAAGACTTCTTTTTCTTTGTAATCCCCGCAAAACACTACCGGACTGCGACACAATGCCGACGGCCTCAGGCCGTCGGCATAGCCGTTTTGCCGTCGGCTTAGATCTATGCCGACGGCACCCGTCGGCATAGAGCCGTCGGCGTAGATCACGTCAGCGTAGTTGTGTCAGACCGTCGGCATAGAAAAGCCGTCGGCATAGGCGCATATGCCGACGGCTTCTGGTTGGCCGTCGGCATATATTGGCCGTCGGCAACGATTCTCACATGACGGCAACGGACGGCGCCGTCAAAAGCGACAACAAACCAGCGTCTGCCACGTGACACAGGTATGCCGACGGCTTGGCCGTCGGCATACATTGCCACGTGTCAGCTCCTGAGGCGTCTCTGCAGCTGTGTAAGCCGACGGCCTGGCCGTCGGCATAGTTTGAAATCTATGCCGACGGCTAGGCCGTCGGCATACCCTTGCCACGTGGCAGCTCCGGTTCTGAAACTGTGTAAGCCGACGGCATGGCCGTCGGCATAGTTTGAAATATATGCCGACGGCTAGGCCGTCGGCATAGATTTCAAACTATGCCGACGGCCATGCCGTCGGCTTACATGCCACGTGTCAGCTGCTGGTTTCTCCTAGGCATAGATATGCCGACGGCAAGGCCGTCGGCATAGTTTTGTTCTGTTTTTTTTTTAAATTTTCTCTGTTTTCTTATTTCCATTCAAATTAACAGCATATAATTCCACAAAATATGACAGAGAGCATATATATACAGAAATAGACTCAAGTTCATCATCATCATGTAAACATACTCAAGTTCATCATACAAACATACTCAAGACCATCATCATCATCATCATCGAAACTTTATGAATATAAGTTTTGAAAGAACGCTAACAAGTATGGAACATGGATAGTACTAGCTACAAGACATGGATAATAACTAGCTATCATCATTGGCCGAGACCGCCACCGCCGAGACCGCCACCGTCGAGACCGCCACCGCCGAGACCGCCACCGCCAAGACCAGCACCACCTTGCCAGATCGGTGTGACTGGGCTTTCTGAACCAGGAGTGGAGCTACCGGTCCCCTACATGTTTGAGAAGAGATTGTAAGGTTAAACATGATATGATAGTGCTGAGTGAGAACTAATTTGGCAATACTTATGCAAATGTACTAACCGGAGCCGGACTGCCTAGTGCCACCCATTCATCGAACGTGGGCACGTGCGGGGGATCTCCAGGTAGTGGTGGTGCGGGTCCCACTGATGGTGGCGCATCGCGGTTGGACCAATTCGACAGCATAGCCTGCATGTTAGGTAACCAAGCAAACATGAAGGTAAGAAGAAATGAAAGTACACAATTTAGCTTGGTTCAAAGTTGGCAAAACTAACCACCATCAACGCACGGGTGTACTCATCGTGGGCCTTTACTCTTTTCAAGTACTCCCGCACCTCGATGTTCTTGTGCTCGACAAAGTCCTTATAGGCCTACAAAATTTAGGTTGTTTGTAAGTGGGCAATGCTGAAAATAAAGTCAGAAAGTGAAAAAGAGAGAAGATAAGAGAGAAATACTTACAGCATGCTGGCGGGCAATGAGAGGCTGCGAACGCCCCGTACTCTGACACGGGCTCGGATTGGTAGCCCGAAGCCATGTGTACGAGACGGAAGGAGTGATCAAGGAATCGAAACACGGGTAGCGGCCATGTAACTTCGGCTGGATGGCCACCACCGCCGTGTCGTCGATTTGAGACAGGGCGACTTCAGGAGCAGGAACATCCGGATGCAACCTCTGAAACTCGTGAGTATAAGACTCCAGGTGCTCCTCGGTGTTGCCGTAATACTGGCTCTCGCCTTCCTTGCGATCACTCCGCTCGCGGGCCATCTTCCAGGACTCAATGTCAGATAGCGGCCTCTTCAACTTGTCCTCCTGCAATGTTAAACAGAAGTTAGCCATACATAAGAACATGAAGGTAAGATGAAGGAAAAAATCCATCATGCATATAGATATACCTTCATGGCCTTGAAGCCCCAGTGGTTCCTGTTTCCTTGGGCATGTGTCCCGTCTTTTCCACGGTTTGCCCGGGCCTTGTTGCTCTTGGCAGCAAACTCTTCATCCTCGCCGAGCCACCTATCCACCAACCTCGCCCATCCATCATCCTTTCCAAAACACCAAGGAGGGATAACCT
>LR738715.1:201951938-201967211 GCA_902687465.1 Secale cereale | reverse complement strand
CCCCCCTAGGGCTCCCGTCCCGCCTAACCCTAGAGCGGTTGACCACGAGGTCTAGCCCTTTGACTTCCCACCGACGGGCTCTGACCAGTGGACCTCTCGACCCGGCTGTGTCAGGTCATCCCACAGGGACACCTGGGAGCAACTTCCGGGACAAACCCAATGCTACATCCCCTCCGTGTAGACCCGACGCGGCCGTCTCCCCCCCTCCAGGTGCCGCCGGCGGCCCCGTCGGCAGGGGGGCCACGCCTCGGAGACGCGTGCCGCCTCTTCGGACATGCCACAACACCATACGACATGTATAAGGGCCCGGTGCTACGCTCCGGTGGCATTGCTACCCCCCCTAGGGCTCCCGTCCCGCCTAACCCTAGAGCGGTTGACCACGAGGTCTAGCCCTTTGACTTCCCACCGACGGGCTCTGACCAGTGGACCTCTCGACCCGGCTGTGTCAGGTCAGCCCACAGGGACACCTGGGAGCAACTTCCGGGACAAACCCACTGCTACATCCCCTCCGTGTAGACCCGACGCGGCCGTCTCCCCCCTCCAGGTGCCGCCGGCGGCCCCGTCGGCAGGGGGGGGGCACGCCTCGGAGACGCGTGCCGCCTCTTCGAACATGCCACAACACCATACGACATGTATAAGGGCCCGGTGCTACGCTCCGGTGACATTGCTACCCCCTAGGGCTCCCCAGTCCATGTGCCGACTGGCGGCGGCGCCGTCCACGTGAGGCGGTTCAAACACATGTATAGAACCGATAAAAAATGCATGTATGCTTATATTAACACATGCTATATGTAAGTTATCAAATAATAATGTGTGAGAAAACATAAAAAAGTAGTTACACAAAAAGAAAAAAAAATCTACATCTATGCCGACGGCAAGGCCGTCGGCATAGAAGGGACCAGGACGGTGGACGAAGTGTCGCGGATCGATGACGTGTCAACTATGCCGACGGCAGCCGTCGGCATAGTGCTTGGCCGGTGCGCCGCGGATCGATGACGTGGCACGCGCGTCTATGCCGACGGCCTGCCGTCTTGGCCGTCGGCATATATAGGACGCCGTTACACGCACGTCACGACCGGGTCCGCCGGGCCCACATCTATGCCGACGGCCTAGATATGCCGACGGCTGCCGTAGGCATACGTTGGGGTATGCCGACGGCCAGATTGTGCCGACGGCACCCGTCGGCATATGTAAGCGTAGGCCGACGGCTTATATATGCCGACGGCCGTCTGCAGGCTGTCGGCATACCTTCGTCTAGGCCGGCGGTGGCCGTCGGCATAGATTTGGCCGTCGGCAACGAGCCCTGTTCCGGTAGTGAAAGATGAAATTCTACCTCTTTCTATAAGATTTAATAAAACTTGATAAATCTTTTAACATACTTGCTATGCTTAGTATGTGACTCGTAATTTTTTTCCTTTTTTAAAGAAAAAACTTAATAATTATAGAAAATTAACTAATAACCAACCTATTGATTCGTATTGTCGAGATAGCTTGCACGGCGAACTGATGGAATCGCTATTAATATGTTTTTTTCCTAGCGTCTCAAGCTAGGGTTCCCCTGTCCTCCCGGCGGCCGCCGCCGAGAGTTCCCCTGTGATCGATCGTCCCCTGCGTCGATCGTAGCTACCGTCCACTGTCTCGGCTGCCTGGCCTGCGTGACCTTGGCGGCTAGGGTTCCATCCGTCAGGAAGATGGCCGCACCCTCGGAGGCTAGCGGATCGCGATCCAAACCCCCTGAAGACCCTAGTGTTTTGCTGGAGCGTTTGCATCTGGAGGAGGATGAATTGGATAATTTGGTGTGGGAAGAAGAAGCGGATGAACTAGATGAGAAGCCAAAGTGGCTTGCGCTGGCCAAGGTTTTGACAAACAAATCCTTTGGGCAGGGGGCATTGATCGCCGACATGAAAGCGGCTTGGAACCCTGCCAAGGAGGTGGTTTGGAGAAGAATTAACCCTAACCTGTTTTCGGTACAATTTAATTGTCTAGCAGACTGGAATAAGGCGCTCCATCAGGGCCCTTGGGATTTCAAGGGCATGGCCCTGATCATTGCTGAGTATGACGGTTTCAAGAAACCAGAATCAGTGAAGTTGGACAAAATTGAGACGTGGTGTCAGATCTACCGACTCCCGGATATGGTACTTAAGAGGGAGCAGTTCGTAAAGAACATGGCGCAGCGCATAGGTGAAGTGATCGAGCTACAGATTGTTCTGCCGTATGGATTTATTGGTGAGTTCGTACGGGTTAGAGTTAAACTCGACGTCACAAAAAAGCTGACAAGGTTTGTTGGCTTTACTAAAGGAGGAGAAACTGAATATTACCAAGTCAAGTTTGAGAAACTCCCTGTTTTTTGTTATATGTGTGGCATGCTAGGACATTGGCATGAAGAATGTGGATCCGGTGAACATGATGATAAAGATATGGAGTGGGGTCCCTTTATACTTGCTGCTAGAAGGGGCGCCAATGCTAACCGGGCCCCTAGCAGAGGCTATGGTCGCAGCTCGGAGCGGGAGGCAGATGTCTTTGAGGATGAGGGTGATGTGAACGACCATGGCAGGGGCCAGGGAACCGACAGAACCCATGGTCGAGGTCGCGGCAATGAGCACCGGAATTTTGTTCCAACTTCGGACCCTACTGGACGGGGTCAACTCATGCAAAAGAGCTGGCGTTTCAATGCTACAAATGCCTTGTTTGAACCCGGGGTTCAGCTGGCCACTGCTGTTGGTGTGACGCAACTTGGACAGAAGGATGATCCTCTCATTTTGGGCAAAAGGGGGGCTGATGACTCGAATACTCCACACTCCATTACTGGTGAAGAAGTGGTAGACAAAACAGTGGGTGCCCTTGTCCCGCTGGGGATCACAGCAAACAGGGTGGGTAAGTTTGAGGGACCCGATCCACCTAGTAGCTCTAATGGTGGAATTCCTCAAAAGAATGCAAATCGAAAGAAATATAAGACAGATGATGGTGTGGCCATTGACAGTACCTCAACTAAATCTTCGGCGGCCTCCTCGGCGGAGGACCGCCCGTCCCAATGAATCTACTGAGTTGGAACTATTGGGGTGGGGGGAATCCCCGGACAGTTCGTGATGTTGCGACGTTGGTGCAGTCACATTCCCCATGTTTGTGTTTTTGTGTGAAACTCGACAAAAAACGAGTAAGATGAAAAGAATTAGAGGACGACTCGGCCTTCAAGGTTTTGTGGGTGTGGATAGTAATGGATTAAGTGGCGGACTAGCCTTGTTTTGGCACGAATCATACCAAGTAACAGTCCTAGGAACAGATGACAGGTTCATTGATATTTCTGTTAACTCTCCCGGTGGGGAGCAATGGAGATTAACTGCAGTTTATGGTGAACCTAGGGCTGAAAATAGGCACTTGATGTGGACGAAACTGTAAACTTTAAAGCAAGCTTCGAACCTGCCTTGGGTAGTAATTGGAGACTTCAATGAGGCGCTGTGGAATTTTGAACATATGTCCTTAACGCCTAGGCCAGAAGCTCAAATGGCCGCGTTTTGGGATGTGCTGATGGCATGTGAGCTAGTCGATCTGGGGTTTTCTGGCATACCCTATACATACGATAATATGCGATCGGGTTCTGCAAATGTACGTGTGCGCCTGGATCGTGCGGTGGCAACAAATGACTGGAGGAACATGTACGCATACTCTGATGTGCAACACCTTGCATCCCCATGCTCAGATCATATTCCATTGTTGCTAAAATTTAATGCAGAACAGGAGAGGCCTACAGCCAAGGCACGTCGGTATGAAATCTTTTGGGAACGGGATGCAGAATTGCCAGATCTTGTGAATAAGGCGTGGTCGGTCTTTGGTGCAATGGAGAACCTGGGACAGATTAGTGCTGCCTTGCAATCAACCATGTCATCGCTTCGTTCATGGAGTAACAAAAGGTTTGGAAACGTTACAAGGGAGATAAATAAATCACGCAGCCAGCTTGAGGAGCTAATGCGAATGAATGCTGATAGACAGGAAATAAGGACGGTGTCTGACAAACTCAATGAGCTTCTGTACAAAGAGGAGATGCTATGGTTGCAACGCTCGCGTATTATGTGGTTAAAAGAGGGAGATAGGAACACTAAATTTTTTCAGAGTAAATCTGTATGGCGTGCACGGAAAAACAAAATTAAAGAGTTGCATGATGCTCATGGCAATGTTTATACAGATACTGATACTATGAGTAACATGGCTACCTCCTATTTCAAGGACATATTCACAGCTGATCCATCCCTTGATGCTTCGGGGGTTGTGGATCTGGTTAATACGGTGATAACCGACAATGATAATGACAAGCTTTGTGCTGAATTTACTGATCAGGAGATCTCTGATGCTCTATTTCAGATTGGGCCCTTGAAGGCACCTGGCCCAGATGGGTTTCCAGCGAGATTTTTTCAGTGTAACGGGAGGTTTTGAAGGAAAATATTATCGGGGCTGTGAAGGAATTTTTTAAAACGGGAATCATGCCAGAAGGGGTTAATGACACATCTATTGTGTTAATTCCAAAAGTTGCTACCCCTACAAGACTTTCGGAATTCCGACCTATTAGTCTTTGTAACGTGATTTATAAGGTGGTTTCTAAATGCCTAGTTAACAGACTAAGACCTCTTCTGGATGATATCATCTCCCCAGAACAAAGTGCCTTCATTTCTGGAAGGATGATAACAGACAACGCATTGATTGCCTTTGAATGCATTCACCATATTAAGCAAGAAAAGGATCCAACAAAAAGTTTTTGTGCTTATAAACTCGACCTATCAAAAGCGTATGATCGGGTTGACTGGAACTTTTTGAGGCAAGTGATGCAAAAGATGGGTTTTGCTCACCGATGGATTGACTGGATTATGACTTGTGTCACATCGGTGAGATATTCTGTGAGATTCAATGGAACCCTCTTGGATTCATTTGCACCGTCGTGTGGTCTTCGGCAAGGTGATCCAATCTCCCATTTCTTGTTTTTATTCGTCGCTGACGGTATGTCTGCAATCTTGAGACAGCGTGTTGAAGGGGGTTTGATTACTCCAATAAAGATTTGTAGGCGTGCTCCTGGCATATCACACCTCCTGTTTGCAGATGACACTCTCTTATTTTTTGAGGCGTCTCGTGTACAAGCTGAACAAGTTAAATCGTGTCTTGACCTATATGCAAGTGCTACATGCCAACTATTGAACTACAACAAGTGCTCTATCATGTTTGGTGAGGCCTGTCCAATGAATGCCCAAGAGGATGTACGGGATGTTTTAAATGTTACAAGCGTTGAATTTGACGAGAAGTACTTGGGGTTACCAACACCTAATGGCAGAATGTCTAATGGTAGATTTCAGAATCTACAGATGCAACTGATGAAAAGGCTAGTGCAATGGGGAGATGGGCACCTAGCCCTACCGGGTAGGGAGGTTTTGATTAAATCTGTTGCTGAAGCCCTTCCAGTGTTTGTCATGGGAGTTTTTAAACTTCCATACTCTGTCTGTGATGATCTCACGGTGATGGTCAAAAACTTCTATTGGGGAGCAGCCCAAGGGAAACGGAAGGTGCACTGGAAGTCTTGGCAAAAACTATAACAACCAAAAAGCAAAGGGGGTGCAGGATTCCATGACTATCGGTTGTTCAACCAAGCCCTTCTAGCACGACAAGCCTGGAGGCTATTAACTAGGCCTGAGAGTCTATGTGCAAGATTGTTAAAGAGTAAATATTACCCCAATGGCAATTTAGAGGATACGGTATTTTCGGGTAATGCTTCTTCTACTTGGACTGCTATCAGCCATGGTCTTGACTTGCTGAAGAAAGGATTGATATGGAGAGTAGGAAATGGCAGAAGTATTCGAATATGGAGGGATGCTTGGATTCCCAGGCCCTTCTCGTACAGACCAATTTCGACACAAGGCACATGCAGATACCGATGGGTTTCCCAACTCTTAAGAGATAATGGATCCTGGAATGTTAACCTGCTACAACAAGTATTTCTTCCCTGTGATGTGCATGAGATCCTGAAAATAAGAGCTTCTCCATGATTAGGCAATGACTTGCTCGCTTGGGGTCCAACGCAGAATGGTGCATTTACAGTAAAGTCGGCATACACTATGGCCTTCGACGAGATGTGTATGATGACCGAAGAATCATCTAGCAGTGCTCCAGATGGCCATCGTACATGTTGGAAAATGATATGGAAGAGCCTTGTTCCTCCTACTGTGAAGAACTTCGCTTGGCGCGCTGCTATAAACTCTCTTCCAACTTGGCAGAATAAACATAAACGGAAGCTTGAACATTCAGGGATTTGCCCGATTTGTAGACGTGAGGAGGAGGATTCCTTTCATGCCTTGTGCAGATGCCCTCTAGCGGTGCAAATGTGGAGGTGTGTGGCCACTATATGGCGTTTGCCGACCCTGAAAAAAGTGGAAAACACGGGCATGGAATGGTTACTTCAAGTTCTACGGCCACTCATTGAAATTGAACGTTGCATGGTAATGTTGATGCTATGGCGAGTATGGCACAACAGAAATGAGGTGACTCACCACAAGGAACCCCCGCCAATGGAGGTATCTAAAAGGTTTCTAATGAGCTATCTAGATTCACTCTTGACATTAAAGTACTCTGAGGAGGAGCAGATGAAGGGGAAACAGGTGATCTCTTATGAACATGTTGTGCTGCCTCGTGACAGAGCGAAACCATTAGCGAATGCTCTGTGGACGACGTCAATGGAAGGCTGGGCAAAATTAAACACTGATGGATCCTGAACTGCCGATGGTTGTGCAGGTGTTGGGATGATCCTCCGAGATAGCACTGGCCAGATCATCTATACATCATGTAGGGTGCTATTCTCATGTAGGAACGCCCTAGAAGTGGAACTTAGTGCGTGTATGGAGGGATTATCAATAGCAATTTAGAGAACAGATTACCTGTACATGTTGAGATGAATTCCTTTCAAGCTGTGAAGATGATAAATGATGAAGTCATTGATAGATCAATCTTTGCCTCGTTGGTAGAAGAAATCAAGCATCTTCGTACTCTCCGTACAACTACTTTTACTCATATTCATCGTAGCCAAAATGATGCTAGTGATTATTTGGCAAAATATGCCAGAATAGAACCGTAGTTTGGCTTAACTCTGACCTGTCAGAAGTTATTGATCTTTGTAATACGGACCGTGACTATATCACTTAAGTAATACAAAGGTTCAACCGCAAAAAAAAAAAAAAAAAGGGGATAGCTTGCACGGCAGCCCAATTGTTCGTGACCAACCGCAATGAGAAATCGTGATGAACGTTGGAGCCTACATCCCTGACCAGTTCGTTTCTTCAGAGTTTGACGACGGCAAGTACATGCAATGCGGCGGAGTGGCTGTCGACGATACACGTAAGCCCCAGGCGTTGTATTCTTCTCCGTACCTGTCGTCTGAAATTGACCAACTTGGCGGATTTTTTTTCCGGTTCCTGCGTCGTACGAGGACCAGGAAGTAAACACAGGTTGACCCCTCTCTCTCGGTACAGAGAACAACTTTGAATTGCATCCGGGTGAACGTCAATACTCCCTCCGTCTAGGTAAATAAGTCATTTTAGATTATGCACCGCAGTCAAGGGGAAAGAAAAATGAGAGAATTTAATGTTTATTTACTAATTAATAGCATTGTATGCAATGAGCTGACCACTTCATGTTGTGTTTAGTAGTCTCAAGTCATTAAAAGCACACACGTCTCACATCTTGGTTGATTGCTTTATTCATGTCTAAAAACAATAAACGAGGTGAGAGTTAATGTTAACCATAGTGAGAGTAACTTAGCTAGTAACATAACGCATCCCAAGACAAATATGCTTATGTTGCAAAGAGTTAATGAGGAGAGAGGTGTTTGTGGTAACATACTAACATAACACACCTCAATGCAAAATAAGTCTATAACCTAATAAATAAAGTCTTGCATGACACTAAACTTATGTTACTACCCACTATGAAGGTAGTAATATAGACTAGTAACATATCGAAATTGCAGGGGAGCACACGGCGACCACCTTCACCGGAATCTGCCCCACTCATTTGCATCGGGATTCCAACTACTATATTAGTCCGGATGTATTCTATGATTCACACATCATGTATGTCCCTTCCCTCTAAATATTTCCATATGAATCTCAACAGCTATATTGACCTGACTAGTGGCAGAGAAGCAGACCCATCATCTCCAACGGCCACTCCCCAACCACCCGTCAAAACTTAAATGCGACCTGTTATTCCTATTTGTAGAAGTGGGAAAATATATTATTTCAACCTAAAACTTGCCTTAAAGTAAATACTGGGTTTCATCATTCTTACTATTTTCAAGGGGGTACTAATTCCTCAAAGTTTCATGTTACAAATTCCATGGTATTATTTATTTCTAGGAAAACCAAGAT
This sequence comes from Secale cereale, assembly GCA_902687465.1. NCBI lineage: Eukaryota > Viridiplantae > Streptophyta > Magnoliopsida > Poales > Poaceae > Secale > Secale cereale. Next base: position 201,958,815 of record LR738715.1, on the reverse strand, counting down.
TTTATGATACTTAATTAGAAAACAAAGATAATTATAATGATATTATATGTTGTTTTTCATCTCTAGTGAAAAACCAAGAACTTCACGATAATAATGCCAGTAAATTTTATTATATTAATCCCCAAATTACCCTCTTCTAAAATAACTGAGAATTTGATGATACTAACTTTGGAGACGAAACACATAAAAGTATAATTAATCATCATAGTTTTATCAATATAGTAAATGCCTGACACGCACGGTTGACAATTCAACATGTTTGCCAATCAATGCTTGACATGGGACCACACGATTATATCACTGCATGCATGGTCATAATGAGATGGGACCACACGGTTATATCGCTGCATGCATGGTCATAATGAGTATGCATTCATAGTACTCCCTGCTTTCCTAAATATAAGTCTTTGGAGAAATTCCAGTGTGGACCACATACGAAGCAAAACGAGTGAATCTACACTCTAAAATGCATCTATAAACATCCGTGTGTGGTTTATAGTGAAATCTCTACAAAGACTTATATTTAGGAACGGAGGGAGTACATATTATGTCGTGTAATTTTGTACGACTGGAAAAAATAGTGCTTATTGCTAGAGATATGGTATTCTGGACATATTTAAGGTTTGTATTAGTTAATTTGTATTATCAACCACTCAACCTTGATCATGTAGTTTTATATACACTTAATCAGACATTATTCGTACTAAGTCTTTGTAGCTACATCTTCTATTTTACCTTTTACCAATTTACATTTCCACTGTAAGTTGCCTGGCAAGTTCATATTCCTTCACTTTCAATTAACTCTCCGTTGAAAACTTGCACCATTTTGTCAGTCAATGCGGCAATTAAATGCTCTGTCCAGTAAATTTAATGAGTATGGACAGCTTTTTACTGTTGACATATACGCAAAGGGTTGTATTGTAAAATTGATGTCAATTTATTGAAAAGTTGCACTAATCCCCAAACAAACGACGAGTGGCTTCGATTCTGGTGGTCGTCGTCGCCGTGTGCTCTTCGTCCGCGTCCAGTAACATATGCATATTACTACTCTAAGTTACTTCCCATCATAACTAGTCTAAGGCTGACCCCAATGCAGGGAACTTCAGCGGGAACTTCGGGTCCAACTCAGCAAAAAATACTACGTGGCATTGATTTAATGAAGAGAGAGAGTTTTAGAGGAACTTACATGGTTACCGGAACATTGCACCAGATACAAGAAATTTTAATGCTGATTGGTCACGTGTGGACCGGCCGGAACATAGGGCTGCGTACGGGATATTTTTTATGCTAATTGAAGAATTTTTTAATGCTAATCTTTGCTGAGTTGGACCAAAGTTTCTGCTGGAAGTTCCTTTGCATTGGGACCAGCCTAAGGTGACTTGTACACCTAGACAGAGGTTGTACTACTAGCTAGCTACGAGCCCAGGTACTGCCAAAGTCAAACAGATGATGCAAAAAAGTTTGTCTCCGTTTCATTTTAAAAATAATAATAATGCGCCTCCAACATTCATCACTCATACCGCCCAGAAAACAGAAACCCATTACAGATTGTTTTTTCGAAACAAAGACAAAAGTTTTTTAAAAAGAGAATTCCCCAGTTAACTTAAAGAAAACTAGGCAAAAACCTACAGCACGGACTAACTACTCGCACGACAAGAAACCCCACAACCGCACAATCGGCCTTTGCCAAACTCTCCAAATGCACAGCATCCACAAACCCCGACACTGCTACTATGCCAAGTCCATGGTGATACTATGATAGCAAATCGTGAAAAATATATATTAGCATGACTTCCACTTGAATACTGAAACAAGGATCAAGTTCCAACATCCGCTTCAGTGTTTCTTCTCCAACAGAAATTTTCTTTTCAGGAAGGCATTCTACACAGGTACATTTGTCCAATACCACTCTAGGTAGATGATATGTGTCCATTTTGCTCACAATTATCTGCTATGTTCCACTGACTACACTGGGAACATACAAGCCATAACCCAAGCTTATAGCCTGAAAGATAAACTTGACAGGCTGTGGCTTGGATCAGGTCGCGGCAAGAATGGCCGCCAGACTGGTCTTCGAGACTTCGAGTGCAGATTAATACCATTCCTTTTAACCACGCTTTACTGGCCTCTGAACATAAGATTTGTTCGGGTCTTCGGTCTTGAGCCTTGGAGGTTTGAGCTCTCCTTTCCGTGCCTGTAGAAATGAAACGATAAGTCAAAAGAGTCATGGGTAACAAAAATACAACTTCTCAACTGCACTCTCTAACCTTCTTTCCTGTCTTCATGAAATCCCTCCAGCTAGAGACCTGCAAACCACAAAACAACATGGTATCAGACATTGCCTGTGGCAACAACTCGACAAAGCCTTTCATTCTCCAGTAGGGCAATACTTGCAGGTAACTATTTAAATAGCCGCAAGCATAGTGTCCAGTTAGGATAAAACATTTCAATTTTCTACAAATGAACTGCAAGCTTACTCGCTGGTCTCTCGTCTCCTCCCACTTCTCTTCATGCTCCCTCTTCCTCTTCCACATTTCTTTTGTTTCCTCCTCGTCCTTCTTCAGTCTTCCTTCTTCCTCTGATATCTGCATAGTGCACATGAACAAAGCTCAAGTGAGTGGCTCAACTGATGATGTTTCAATATGTTAAAGCCTATTACTTACCCTCATCTGCATTTTCCTCCGACGCCATTCTTTGTCTGTCAAAATCTCACGAACTTTAATTATTAGCTGCTTCTGAAATTCATCCGATCTTTCAAACTGCTCTTCATACTTTCCCTGCACATAAGCAAGCCAATCAATGGAGGTTCTCAAGTGCTGAAGATATATGAAGCTCAATAAGATGTTTCAAGGGTTTAGCAGAACAATCACCATTAAAAAAAATCGAGACAAGACTCTGAACAGGAAAACATCCGAACTGCAAGATTCTACATGATCATTGACATTAGCAAATGACTCATTTCATGGTATGGGAATCATCTTTTTTCTTCTGAAATGCTGTTATTCTCAAGTATCTAAAACCCAGCATGTAATGACTTCTAAAATACTTATTATTCCATGCAGTCAACCAAGAAAGACAAACATGCATCACAGATCTGCGTAGTTATTAGAGAAATTGAAGCAAACAACAGGTCACTTCAATGGTGTACAAAGCAGCTAGTATATTTTGAGGACATCTTTCTCCAAGAAACTGTTTTTCACCAAATTGAAGAATAAATAAGTTCAAATCAAGTGCAACAGAATGAAGATCCGTTGTTTAAAAAGCTGGATCAACCAGTGGTTGAACTCGAAAGAAACCATAACCAGCAACTTCAATGGTTGGGTTTCATTCAAGGACCATCTACATAAGCTAGGGTGTGTTTGGTTGCAGTCATGGACCGGAATGTCACGGGTCCAACCCGTTCCTAGGCCTCGTTCTCGCGTTCAGTACACAGGTGAAACGGTCACCCCCTCGTTCCCACGGACCGAATATTCAGCCCAGTTCCGGAACAGGGTGAGACCTCCAAATTGAGCGGACAACGCAGAACCGCTCTTCTTCTCACACTCCCGCAGCCCTATCCTCTCGTACGGCTCCTCTCCCTCGTCTTTCCTCCCGCGTTGGCGCCGCCGGCCCTCCTCCTCCGGTCTATACCGCCGGCTATTCTCTGAAGCACGTGCGGCGGGCGAGCGGGTGTGTGGCGATCTTGCAGCGGGGCAACAGCGGCGGCACACGCCGGGAAGCGACGGAGCAGACGCTCAAAGAGCCGGCCGCTGACCGCGCCTGGGTTCGCGCCGTCGAGAGCCACGGTCGCGCTTGTGGAACACCAAGGCCAAGCCACGCATCCAGCCGGCCGCCACACTCAGCTGTCCTATTGTTTTCTGGTAGCTGCTGTTTATCCTGTGGTTGAGTCCGATTCTTGTAGCTCACACCCATGTTTGTTGCATGGATGGATGGATTCGGTTTGTTGATGTTCACACCCCTGTTCTGTAAATTAATTTTACTGGTTCCGGGGAAAATCTGTGATAATAATCAGAATTACATATATAGTCTGCATTTGGTAGATGCATTTTGCTTCTTGCCTTTGTTGATCCTGATACTGATTGCTGGTTTGAGTCTCTGTCCCTGTGAATCTTGGTTATCCGGTTCAGTTCAGTGAGGCAGACTGCAGTTGCAGGAACTGCTCGTCCAGATAAGAAAAGTTAAATGTCCAATGGCTTTATTTTACGTCAAACTTTGGCATGGAATTAACAGTCAAAATGTTTATCTGCCTTAGTTGCATGGATGGATGACCACTTACAAATCCATTCCATTCCATCTATCAAACCATCAAACCAAACATCACAATGTAACCATTCCATTCCTTCGAAATTACCCATACTGAAGACAAGGACGGAACCGACCCATTATATTCCATTACACTTCGTTCCCGAACCAAACACACCCCTAGTGAACCAGGCGGTTCTGGTGAAAACCACATGAAACTGGGCATGCTTTTTAGAACCAGGAGGCGCTTGTTCCTGATACCTATGCCTAGTCCAATCAGCTCACATGCTCATGGGTGAATTTGGTTCTCTGAGCTAACCCCCCCAAGGCTGCAATCTACCAGTCTGCATTCCATCCAATATCAGCTCCCCTTTCTCTTTGTTCTTCTGCTTCCTCATCCATTTACCATTTCACCCTCTCTTGATATTTTTGCTTGCTCTTTCTCAAAAATAGCCCCAGCGTAACAAGGGGCAGCTCAGCGTCACGAGGTCAATAGGCCACAAAGGTAGTGTCTTCACCATGAGAGCTCAGCGGCAATGGAATGGCTTATACATGACTTGATAAACCTCGGTAGAACTAGCTTAATTTATTAGATATTTGGATACAATGCTAGACACTAGTTATTAAATGAATAATAGAATCTGGTGCCTAAACTTTGTACTGGATTAGATAATCCTAACAGAAAAACGTGCTTGTTTCTGTTGGAGTTAGTTTGATTTTTGCAGGCAGCACTGGTTCCTTCATCTACAATTTTGGCGTTATGCTTCTCTTTTCTTGAGGGGGGTGACGTTATACTTCTCAATTTCACGCTGCTCTATATAACATTGTAGAAGAAAAAATGCATAGGACTAATAAAATATTATATCTAGAGAACTGTTGGTCAGATGGTCAAACAGAGCCCCAGCGTAACAAGGGGCAGCTCAGCGTCATGAGGTCAATAGGCCACAAAGGTGTCTTCACCATGAGAGCTCAGCGGCAATGGGATGGCTTATACATGACTTGATAAACCTCGGTAGAACTAGCTTAATTTATTAGATATTTGGATACAATGCTAGACACTAGTTATTAAATGAATAATAGAATCTGGTGCCTAAACTTTGTACTGGATTAGATAATCCTAACAGAAAAAACGTGCTTGTTTCTGTTGGATTTAGTTTGATTTTTGCAGGCAGCACTGGCTCCTTCATCTACAATTTTGGCGTTATGCTTCTCTTTTCTTGAGGGGGGTGACGTTATACTTCTCAATTTCACGCTGCTCTATATAACATTGTAGAAGAAAAAATGCGTAGGACTAATAAAATATTATATCTAGAGAACTGTTGGTCAGATAGTCAAACTGCTGCCTGTCCAGTGTTTAGAGTGGTGTGGAGATCAGCAGTCACCAATTAGGCTTGTTACTGACAAACGCTGGTTAAGAGAATCTCTGATAAGTGTGGAGTTTGATTTCCAGATGGCTTAAGTTTATTTAGACCACGAAACTAGTCCAAGTTAGACCAGTTCATGTTGAGACATACTTCAAATTACTGTTCGCATTAACCTTTGTTTGAAATATGTTACTCTGAGTGAGAGTTACTAAAAAGTCAATGACAACTCACACAACCTTTCATGGGATTGTCTTACCTCATCTACTTGGGATTTTATCTTGGATGCACTGTCTTTCCTCAACTCTTTTTTCCTTTTTGCCCTCAGTTCTTCTGAAATTTCTCAACACAAAACAATATCAGTTTTTGTTCTTCATACCTCCTTTATTATAAATTGAACGAATTACTGAGCTGATGTAAAAAAAATACATTGGGTTAAAATAAGATTGCATCACACCTTTTGCAGAAGTAACTTGATCAAGAATGTACCCTCGTTCCTGTGGATCAAGTAGGAGCTGTTGTGCTTTTGCCAGGGCTGTTTATGAGTAGAGTAGGCAACGTTAAACAAATATACATCAATGCACAAACGACAAGAGAAGCAGAAGAATGCAACACTGGGAAAATATAAGTCACAGATGCGCAAAAGGTTGGCTAGCTGCAACTAATTGCAAGAAGAGATCATGCAACACTTATCCTGGTTTCTCTTGAAAAATGCATCTCCTACAGAGATGAAAAAATGCCTAATTCTAGAGTGATACAAAGGCTACAGCCATCTCCAAACAAAATTGTACAGATTCCTCTTCTAAGCTGACTTATCCATGTTGTAATTTGCACTCCGTTATCTGGACTTTGGGACTTGGTGTTGAGGCCAATAAATTAAAAATTGTTCCAGTTTTTTTCCTAGCATGTCATAATTTTGGTTCGTCCCTCTCTCCCAGAAAAATATATATAAAGTCATATGAAACTATTAGTTTTGACATATCATGATCTTGTTTATGCCATTCATCTTGTACTGCCGTCACCAAATGATATCTGTAAACCTGACCTAAATGAAGCCTACAACAACACAAGTGCAATACTGTCTCCTAACCTGATATTACTATGCATCACTATTACCATCTCATTCTCATATGCTCCACATGGTCATGATTAGATAGTTCACATACCGCCAAAAGCTTCTTGTGCTTGTGGATGCTTGCACTTGTCAGGATGGACCAACAGTGACAACTACAAAAGGTACATGAAGCGACAACAATTAGTCAACAGTAGGGGGG
>LR738715.1:201931208-201950316 GCA_902687465.1 Secale cereale | reverse complement strand
GGGGGGGGGGCGAGAGGAACCTGAGGACTTCGTTGTCGCGCTCGGCCTCGCTGACCTCGGCCAGGAAGCTCTTGAGGAGCTGGTCGTCGTCGGCCTCCGACGACCCCATGGGTGTACGGGCAGGAGGAGACGGGGGTCGCGGCTCGGGTGGGCTCCGGCTCTGGGAGCAAGACGAGAGCGCGTTGCGTCAGAGGGCACGAGACGCGAGCCGAGACCGAGAGAGAGACAGGGAGAGAGAAGGGACGGTGCGGATTTGTTGTGCTCCGAAGGGCGCAGCCCACAGGGACTCCTTTTTTTTAGGGGAGCCCATAGGGATTCTGTACTTGTCTCCTGGCCAGACCTGACCACCTGGACCCTCTCGCTGGAAGGGTGGCGGCACTTGGGCCGGCCCAGGCACGCCGAGACAACAGCCTCATTTTTTTCACGTTTTCCGTTTGGTTTTTTGCTTTTTTTATACTTCCAAATATTTTAAATAAATACTCCCTCCGTTCCTAAATATAAGTCTTCTTAGAGGTTTCACTAGGGAACTACGTACGGATGTATATAGACATATTTTAGAGTTTAGATTCACTCATTTTGCTCCGTATGTGGTCATCTAGTGAAATGTCTAAAAAGACTTATATTTAGGAACAGAGGGAGTATATTACAAACATAACTCTACATAAAAAATATTAATTTTTGACCAAGCATTTTAAAAATGTTAAATGTGTATGTAGAAAATGGTTATCACGTATACAAAAAATAAAATATGTATGAAACAATTTGATCATGTATTTAAAGAATGGTAATCAAGCATTTGAAAACATGTTGAAAAATTGTTTGAAAAATGTTAATCAAGCATAAGGAAAAGGTAAAATCTGTAAAGAAAAAGTGTTGACCATGTATTAAAAAATAATGAATAATTTGATCATTTATATTAAAACGTTAATCAAGCATCTCAAAAACTGTGGAACGAGCATTAAAAAATGTTAATCAAGCATTTGGAAAATGTTAAATATATGTAGAAAAACTGTTGACCATATATTTAAAAATGATGAAATTTTTTGATCGTGTATATAAATATGTGAATCAGGTATTTAAAAATAGTTAAATCTGGATAGAAAAAATGTTGACCATGTATTAAAAATTTATGGAAAATGATGATCATGTATATAAAAATGCTAATCAAACATTTAAAAAGAGATGTTGAACAAGTATCTAAAATATGTTAATCAAGCATTTAAAAATTGTTAAATGTGTTTAGAAAAAATGTTGACCATGTGTTATAAAATGACGAAAAATTGTATGTAAAAAAGTTAATCAACAATTTGGACAAAAATATTGAATGAGTATTTAAAAAATATTAATCCACAATTACAAAAATGTGTTCAGAAAAAATGTTGACCATGTGTTCATAAAATGTTAATATTGCATTCAAAAATGTTAATCAATCATATGAAAAATGTTAAATGTGCATAGAAAAAACATTGACCATGTACTAAAAAATGTTAATCTTGTATTTGAAAAATGTTAATCAAGCATTTAAAAATTTTAAAATTGTGTATAGGAAAATTGTTGACCATGTATTAAAAAAATCTTAATCTTGTACTCGAAAAATGTTAATCAAGCAGTTAAAAATGTTTAAAATGTGTACAGAAATAATGATGACCATGTATTAAAAAATTTAATTTTGTATTAGAAAAATGTTAGACATGTACTACAAAAATGTTGTTTACATATATAAAAAGGTAGAATGAAACCAAAAGAAACAAAGAAAAATCCAAAAAACCAAAAAACTGAGAAGAAATAAGGAAACCAAACATAAAACAAAGAAGTCGGAAAACAAAACAAAAAGGCGATGAAAAGGAGAAAGAAAGAAAGAAAAAACGACAAAAAGAAAAAGGAAACCCCAGTGAAAAGGAGAAAAAATAAAGAAAAACAACAAAAGGAAAGAAAGATAAATGAAAACAGAGAAACCCGATTGAAAAAGGAAAAGAAAAATAAAAAAGATTGAAAAATAGACAAAGAATAAACAGTGGAAACCCGGCTCTTCTTTACTTAGGTACGCTCGACCTACTATTTCATGAGGAACATGATTCTAGCCTAGTGGCTAGTGATACGTCCAAAACGTATCTATAATTTCTGCTTGCTCCATGCTTCTTTTGTGTAATATTGCTATGATATTGATGCACTTCCATGCACTTTTGATCATATTTGGACTAACCTATTAACTCAGTGCACCACAGTGCCAGTTCCTGTTTTCTGCTGTTTTTTTATTTCATGTTTCCCCCATATTAAAAGTGCTCCAAAAATTTCAGGAAAAATATAGGAAAAATCAGCGTACAGGAAGCTTCGCGAAGAACCAAAGATGGGCCAGAGGGGAGCCAGGGGAGGCCCAGGCGGCCACCTGGCGCGGCCCCACCCCTGGCCGCGCCAGGGGGGCGCCTGGGGCCCCTGCTCCGCCTCTGGCTGCCCCCCTTCGCATATATATCCCTTTCGTCCCGAAACCCTCGAGGACAGAACCTCTTTTCGCGATCTCGCCTCTGTTCCGCCGCCGCAGCGCTTCCAAGATCGGGAGCATCAGGAGAACTCTTCCCGGCACCCTGTCGGAGGGGAGAACCACCACCGTGAGCTTCTCCACCACCATGGACGCTTCCCGGATGAGTCGTGAGTAGTCCACCTTGGACTATGGGTCCATGATCAGTAGCTATGTGATGTTCTCCTCCCCTCTTTGCTCTTCATGGTTTAGACCTCGTGAGCTGCCCTACATGATCGAGGCACATATGTAATCTTTCTGTTGTTGCTTTGCTGAGTTTGCTGGGATCTGATGGATTATGAGACTATGTTCAGATTGTGTTTGAGTAATATATTTGATTTACCTCTTTTATATCTTTGTTCTTGAGTAATTCTTGCATGTTCTCCGTTGCTGTTTATTGCTTTGGCCAAGTAGTAGGTAGTAACTCCAAGAGGGAGCGTTATGCTTGATTGTGGGTTCATGCCCCCTGATGACTAGCTTGAGTGACAGAAACATGAGTCTAGGGGATGTGATGTTGCCACAAGGGAGAAAACAACGGTGCTTGTACTTGCGGGTGCAAGGATTGTTTACTTTACGCAAAGTTCTTTTAATGTAGTTGTGTGTTGCTTTGAGTTTACACTTTGGGTGGGATTCGCAACTTAATACCAGCGAGATGTTCTGGATAGATATCTCAAGGTGGATGATTAGTAGTAGATGCAGATGGATTTCGGTCTACTTGCCTTGGCGTACCGCCCATGCTTTTGAGCCTCTACCTTTCTTTGCAGCATAGTTAGCATTGGTTTGCGCACATAATCATGTCAATTGCCCAGCTGTGATTTGTTTACCTCGCTTTGCTGTTTTATAGTCTTTTGGGAGAGAGACATCACTAGTGAACATCATGGGACCCCGGTCCATATTACCACCGCTGATCACACCTTCTATTTACTTTCTGTTTTTTATTTCCTAGTTGCAGTCATAGCTATCATTATTATCTCTTGTGTTTGATCCTTTGTAAACAACAAGGCCGGAGGGATTGACAACCTCCTTGTACTCGTTGGGAGCAAAGTTATCTGTATCTATGTGCAGGTCCCGTCAACCGCTAAGTTTCTGGCGCCGTTGACACCTACTTGTCGACCCTCGGAGTCTCACGGGATTCGATCATTGGCATCTTTGCCAAGGGAAATTTGCCGCTACGCTGCATCTCAACCTTCCACTTGGGGTAACCAACGAGGGGCGAGAAGCCATCAAGCAAGTTTCTGGCGCCGTTGCCGGGGACTCCACTCTTCAAGATAGGGGAGTTGCATGCTATCTTTTATCTTTGCTTTTTAGTCTTGTTAGTTTACCTTTTAGTTTTTTGATTTAGTGTCCTTTATCAAAAATCACAAAAAAATTATTTGCTTTTCTGTTAGTAGTCCTTTCTGTTTAGTCAAGCATGTTAGGACTTGGTGCTTTGAGGGAATCAGAAGTTCTAGATTTCCATCAAAGGGATGGAGAAAATATGAAGAAGGCATGGGACAGAATTTCTGATGCACATAGGAGAATTGTGCCTTGGATACTTATAAAAATTGTGCTTAGAAATTTTTACCATGGTCTTTTTAAATGATGTAAACACTCTCTTGATATTAAAGCTGAAGGAGATTTCCTAGAGTGTGATGAAGCTAGAGCTCTTGAAATTATACATGGTCTATCTAGTTACTTTGTTTATGATCATAGTTTTGATACTGTCATAGATAGACTTGCTACTATTGAGAAGAGAATGGATGCTCTAGACTTGATGAAGGTAGAGAAACCCAAACGCAATAAGAGAGATATTTTGGAAATAGACAATGATTGGGAACCTTTTGTTAGGATTAGCATCTCTAATGAAGACTTCCTTGCTTATTGTGATATTGGATCTATGGTTTCTACTATGCCAAAAATTGTTCATGATTCTTTAAAATTTAACATGGACAAATTATCATCCTATCATGAGCATGCTAATGGAGATATTTCTGTGATCCAGGGAAGAATAAAAGACGTACCAGTTACATTCCTTAAAGGAATTGCAATGGTTGATTTCTTCATCATGAAGCCAAACCAAGGAAATATAGTGCTTGGAAGGGACTTCCTCCGAGCCGTAAAAGGCTTCATCGATATAGGTAAGGGACAAATCCGCCTACGCGGGAAGGCAAAAGGTACGTACCCCTTTCCTAGAAGGAATAATGATGAACTTGTTGAGGAACCATTTGAAGCAATTTATAACTCCGATTATTATGATGACTTTTGATTCCTCCTTTTTGCATCATGCCTAGCTTAAAGGCATAAAAGAAAGCGCTTTTGGGAGGCAGTCCACAACAAATTAGGTTTTATTTTGCTTTTGTTGTGTCTTGATGTTTGTTACTACAGTAGCATCATCATTGTATCTTTTCTTTTCAGCTTTGTGCCAAGTTTAGCCTTCGATTGCAAGAAAGTTCAAAAGTTGTGACGTGCTGTCCAGAAAACAGATTCTGTCCTTGGACAGAAAAATTCGAATAAAATCACCAGATCATCTTTTTGATCTGAATTTTTTTGACAGCGTGCTCTATACAATTGGCTTTCGAGCGTCTGTTCTGAGTTTTTTTATTTGAGTTGCAGAAGTGCCCCGAAAAAATTATTTACTACCTGCTGGTCTGTTTTTCACAGATTCTGTCCTGTTTTGCCTTTTCTTCGTTTTGCAAACCTTGAGCTTGCTTTTTCTTTGCAAAAACCTTTTGGCAATCTTGAGAAACAATAACTCTTCAAGATTATTTTTATTTCCAGTAGGGAAAAATTATTTTATTGTGGGTACTAACCTCGCTAATCAGATTATGATGAGTTATGTATGAAGGGAGTTTTCAAGTGTGCGAGGGAAGATGATAAAAGAAGATTCAGGAGGGTCAAACGCTCAAGCTTGGAGATGCCCCCGTGCACCCCCAAGAAATATTCAAGAAGACTCAAGCGTCTAAGCTTGGGGATGCCCCCATGCATTCCCTTCTCCGTCAACAATTATTAGTTCATCTTTCGTTCCACTATATTCTTATCACTTCATGCGTTATGTGCTATGCTTGGAGCGTCTTGCTCTTAGTTTCCTTTTTTTAGTTTTCTTTAGCTTTGCTTGCTGTTCATAACAAGTTAGAACCCAGCTTTCTTTGTGTGGGAGAGAAACACGCTCCACTTCAACCTAGAACACAACATAGGGTTTTCATGCTTATCTTTGTTGTGTGTGTTCTTTGTCTTTCCATAGCTGCTGTCATGTTTAGCTCTTAGTTTTCATGCTTTTCTTTTTAAAGAGCTTTTGTTTAGTTGGTTGCTGAACTCTCTTGAGTTTTCATGTTTATCTTGTTAAGAGAGTTTGCCTGTTGCACTGAGTTGTGTGTCTTAACTTAAAGTAGGTAATTGAGGTTGCTATTTAATTTTAGTAGTAACTTGCAATAGTTTTGAGGTATTGCCATGAGTAATGTCTGAACTTTTGGTGTCAAGAGCTTTAGCCTATTAGTGATAGATGTCGTATTTTGGGCAATCCGTGTTTATTTTCGAAAACCTACAAAATAGTTGAGAACTTTAGCTACTAGATGGATCACTAATCTTTGGAGGGATCGAATATTATAGTACACTCACGTACCATGAGTCGAGGATGCGCAAGGATAACCAAACCCCCATACACTCCTCCTCGGGGTGCTTGTCTCTTTGTGAACCTCCTAATTAGATTGAGAGTTACCGATAATAAGTGCATGAGTTCTTCAGACTAATGTGAGTATTCGAAAGTTGACACTTCCACCTAGCCATATTTTTCTAGCCTCATCGATACCGTGCATTGCCCTTTCTCACCTCGAGAGTTGGCGCATACTTTGCCGGTGCATCCAAATCCTTGGCACGATACGCTCTGTCATCATAAGCCTCGTTATATCCTTCCTCAAAACAGCCACCATACCTACCTATCAAGGCATTTCCATAGCCTTTCCGAGATACATTGACATGCAACATCCATCTTCTCATGACTTGATCTTCATGGCATACATGCTTTTGCTTGATCGATGAGCCGCATGCTAGTTGGGCCTTGCCCTAATCATTGCTACATGACGCGCTAGTATCATTGCATATCCTGCTACACTGGCAGAGGCATACATTTGCATACATCATGATAGTTTCATCTTCTTTATGTTGAGTACTTTTGTAAAGTGTGAAAGATCTTCTATACTTCTTGTAATATATAGAGTGTTGCCCCTAAAGTGAGGAAAAGATCCCAAAGAGGACAAAATCAAAAGATCCCAAAGAGGACAAATAAGAGTTAAATAGAAAGAGCCATTGAGGCCACACAAAAATAAAAAGAAAGAGAAAAAAGAGAAAAAGAAATAAAAAGAGAGAAGGGGGCACACTACTATTCCTTTTGAGAGATCCACACTCGTACTCCATCTTATACCTTGTACTCCATAGAGATTATCATTCATGCATATAGCTATGTGGGGACCTTCACACTATAGAACTTGGCTTGTATATTCCAATGATGAGCCTCCTCAAAAGAGTTCTAGGTCTTCTTGAGCGAGCAAGTTGGATGCACCCCCACTAGTTCCATTGGAGAGCTTACCTTAGCTCATATGTGCATCCGTTGCATGGCAATCCCTACTCCTCACATCATATCTATCATTTGGCTTTCTCTCGCCTATGATTGTCCTCATTGATGTGAGCCTTTCACACCTTTTTTGTCTTCCCCCTTCATCATTTTTCTCTCTTTGCCATCCTAAGTGTCAACTTTCTTGCTTACGCTCATCCATTGCATGAGTGCTCAAAATATCGAAAGGGAGTGGATCATTTTGACTTGTACCTGGCTAGTGGTCTGGGGATGAGTCAAGATAAGATTCCAAAGAAGACCAAGTGTGAAACTTTAGTAGATTAAGTTCTCAACAATACAAAAACTATGTTTTACTCTCTCGTATATCCCTATCCCCTTTCTTGCACGCAAACACCATTTGGAGACATTCGAGTCACGGACAGCGAGAGCTCTTGCACCTTTATGTTCTTATGTTGCTTGTTACAATGCTAATATAGGCTCTTGCTTGTTATCACTTGAATTGAATTACATGCCTTGATTGCTTTACTTAAAAGTTCTTATATGGTTGATAGCATGTCTCCACAGAAATTATGCTTGTTATCATTTACCTACTCGAGGACGAGCAGGAATTAAGCTTGGGGATGTTGATACGTCCAAAACGTATCTATAATTTCTGCTTGCTCCATGCTTCTTTTGTGTAATATTGCTATGATATTGATGCACTTCCATGCACTTTTGATCATATTTGGACTAACCTATTAACTTAGTGCACCACAGTGCCAGTTCCTGTTTTCTGCTGTTTTTTTATTTCAGGTTTCCCCCATATTAAAAGTGCTCCACAAATTCCAGGAAAAATATAGGAAAAATCAGTGTACAGGAAGCTTCGCGAAGAACCAAAGATGGGCCAGAGGGGAGCCAGGGGAGGCCCAGGCAGCCACCTGGCGCGGCCCCACCCTTGGCCGCGCCAGGGGGGCGCCTGGGGCCCCTGCTCCGCCTCTGGCTGCCCCCCTTCGCATATATATCCCTCTCATCCCGAAACCCTCGAGGACAGAACCCCTTATCGCGATCTCGCCTCTGTTCCGCCGCCGCAGCGCTTCCAAGATCGGGAGCATCAGGAGAACTCTTCCCGGCACCCTGCCGGAGGGGAGAACCACCACCGGGAGCTTCTCCACCACCATGGACGCTTCCCGGATGAGTCATGAGTAGTCCACCTTGGAACATGGGTCCATGATCAGTAGCTATGTGATGTTCTCCTCCCCTCTTTGCTCTTCATGGTTTAGACCCCGTGAGCTGCCCTACATGATCGAGGCACATATGTAATCTTTCTGCTGTTGCTTTGCTGAGTTTGCTGGGATCTGATGGATTATGAGACTATGTTCAGATTGTGTTTGAGTAATATATTTGATTCACCTCTTTTATATCTTTGTTCTTGAGTAATTCTTGCATGTTCTCCGTTGCTGTTTATTGCTTTGGCCAAGTAGTAGGTAGTAACTCCAAGAGGGAGCGTTATGCTTGATTGTGGGTTCATGCCCCCTGATGACTAGCTTGAGTGACAGAAACATGAGTCTAGGGGATGTGCTGTTGCCACAAGGGAGAAAACAACGGTGCTTGTACTTGCGGGTGCAAGGATTGTTTACTTTACGCAAAGTTCTTTTAATGCAGTTGTCTGTTGCTTTGAGTTTACACTTTGGGTGGGATTCGCAACTTAATACCAGCGAGATGTTCTGGATAGATATCTCAAGGTGGATGATTAGTAGTAGATGCAGATGGATTTCGGTCTACTTGCCTTGGCGTACCGCCCATGCTTTTGAGCCTCTACCTTTCTTTGTAGCATAGTTAGCATTGGTTTGCGCACATAATCCTGTCAATTGCCCAGCTGTGATTTGTTTACCTCGCTTTGTTGTTTTATAGTCTTTTGGGAGAGAGACATCACTAGTGAACATCATGGGACCCCGGTCCATATTACCACCGCTGATCACACCTTCTATTTACTTCCTGATTTTTATTTCCTAGTTGCAGTCATAGCTATAATTATTATCTCTTGTGTTTGATCCTTTGTAAACAACAAGGCCGGAGGGATTGACAACCTCTCTGTACTCGTTGGGAGCAAAGTTATTTGTATCTGTGTGCAGGTCCCGTCAACCGCTAAGTTTCTGGCGCCGTTGACACCTACTTGTCGACCCTCGGAGTCTCACGGGATTCGATCCTTGGTATCTTTGCCAAGGGAAATTTGCCGCTACGCTACATCTCAACCTTCCACTTGGGGTAACCAACGAGGGGCGAGAAGCCATCCGCTAGCAGCGCTTGCAATTAACCAGAAGTCCAAGCACTATAAAAAAACACTTCTGTGATGATACGTGTTTGCCACGGTAGGTCGCATTTTCTGTAATGCATGTACATTCGCGATGATTTTATAATTGAATCAAGATAGTCATACATGTGTTGTCGTAGAAGTATTTTATGACAATACTCAAATTATCATCACGGAAGTGTTCACTTCCATGATGATAAATGACACGTTATGGAAGTGTTTTCGTCAAGGTAACTGACACGTGTCTTCCATCGTAACGAGTCGTCGTTGAGCTATTAGGTACATGTTTGGATTCGATAACCTGTTAACAGCCCGAACCAATGGCGATTTTCCACGTGTAAAATTCTCATTGGCCAACGATACCACGTGTCAGCTCGGCGTAACGACAGAGGTCATTCATCTAATGGAGAGACAAGCCTACGAAGCAGTGACACATGGCACGACCCAATAGTGGACCATTTATGTTAAAAGGCCGGCCCATTTAGGGCCACTTCCCATACGAGTTCTGCCAATATGACTCGTTAACTATTTGACACCAGTGCAGCTCATTGTCAGATCGAGCCCGTTAATAGCCCGCTGTATATTCGGGCTCAATTGCGACCCAACGTTCTTTCGGACGGTTAACGGCCCATTCTAGAGACGGGACAATTTTCAGGATGTACGTCTTTCGGCCTTTTAGTGTCCATTCTAGTGGTGGGCCAATTTCCAGCCTGGTGTGTCGTTTGGCCTGTTAACGGTCCACACGGGGGTTAGGCTATTTACGATCCAGGCGCGATTTGTTTTTATTTTATACTATGTTTCCCAATAGTGGCATCATGAGCAGTTACATTAGTAGGTGTAGGTTGTGATCTAGATCGCATGTAGATGTGAGGGTTTGATGTTCTTGATGTGCTTCACTCGAGTGTTGCTTTTGTTCAGTTCATTGGTGGCATGATGAGGCCTTGCACAAAGTTTTGACAATCCCTCGGCTCTGGCTGTCGATGATCTGCTAACAGTTCATTGCGCCTCATCATAGTCAAGAATAGTGAACTATCCCGTACACAAGAGGGTGTCGAAGATGGGCGATCTTCTAGGGGGTCACGTGTATTTGACGAAGTTTAGTGTAGGGGGTAAGATTTTTAACTCTCTACTTTCACACACCCAAAAACTTAATCTCGCATCAAGAATTATCGCATATGTTGTGGATGTAGGTAGCTACTATTATTGGTTAAAACTAGTTAACCGCGTAACTATTTTTTTGCTAAAATCGACCAGAGGACGTCTAACTTGGTTTTGCAGGGCATGCATATTATGTGGTATACCGTCGTCATGATAATGAGTACATGTATGAGATGGTTATATGTTATAATACTAAGTGGGTTGTGCATCACAACATGATGCCTAAAGCCACGAGATTGCCACGTTAATATCATAGAGATGGCCTACAGGTTTCAGATGACAATGGCAAATGTACACGGAGAATCCCGGCGTGGAGAAGGTGTACTAGGCACAGAACGAGTAGCTATAATTTTGTGCCACAGTGGAATTTCTTCATTCAGTGCCACGACAACGTTTTCTGAAACAATCGTCACTGCAACGAGCGTTTCTTAAACGGTTGCCACAACAACGAAATATTGGTCATCAGGACGCTTCAACTAAAGATTGAATATGATCATGAAGAATTCCCGGCGCACAGGGTTATACCATATCAGGCTTTTATGAATTGCCTAATATGTTTATCCCTTTGTTATATGCACCCTTTGATTGCACAATAGTAAATTATTAGGGTGACCTCTCACAGTAAATATCAAGTTAAAAAGTGCTCTTCCTAGTGTTGATACCGTCTATAACACATAACATTTTGAAGTGCATCATGTCCGCATGAGTAAAATGGTTTGTGAAGTGTAAGACGGTTGGATGGTCAGACCATGTGAGCAGATAGCAATCGGTTTCCTTGAAGTTCTAGCAGAATCATTCTGAGCTCGGAGCACGATGCATCGAAAGATGAATAAGAATCATATGGGGATATGATCAGCAAAAGTTTGCCCACGAGTCAATATTCTCGTCATCAGTGGTGTCCACATCAATGGCTGGGTACTAGATTTGGATCTTGAATCAGTATTAATTATGAGAGATATTAATTTGAGTGGGAGTGCCCTTTATATTAAATTTTGTTTACACTACAGGAATCTGCTATACTTTGTCGTACCAGGCCACAAACGGCACACCTTTGCCGCCTGCTGGCCGACGGCCCCACTTTCGGCACAGGAAGTCATGGTAATTAGCTACTTTGTCGTCTACATAAGCATAGCGGACGACAACGATATTTGCCATCGGTGTTCCTGGCCAAGCCGACGACAAAGTACGTAGACGACAATGTATAGTTGTTAGCCCCATTAGGTGGCTAACGACAGACTTTGTCGTATACCACCTGACGGCAAGCTAACACGTGCCTTTGTCGTCTGCCATATGACTTTGGTAGTACTGTAGACTGGTCATGCTTCCAACATTATTGTAACAACCTGGATTTTTGCCCTTTCTTTTTCTGATGATTTTCTTGGATTTCTTGTTTTTATTTGCTTTTCAGTGGCTATGTGGTTCTGAAACTTGGGAAGATCATGTCTTCCTAGGTTTTATAGTGGCTTGCCATCCTCATAATCATCCCAAGACCCTGCCATTTCCATCATTGACCTAACCCAATATTCTTTTTCCAAGGAATATTCCTTTTCTATTAAAGGAATAATTCTTTTTGCCCTAGGTTGTGAAGCAACCTATATCTCTATCATTCTAAAAATTCCCAAATAATTCTCATAAATTGTTTGTGACATATTTTGTTCAAATATGGCAAAATATTTCATTGTCATGTTCAAAAATAATCCTCCAATAATCATTTTCCTATTCTGCCCTGAATGGCACTTTGTGAAGCAAGTGCTATTTATATTTTCCCTATTGACCCCAAACTTTGTGGACATATTTTCATGTCCACATCATTGCCCTGTGCCAAATTTCAAACTCATTTTCCTAGTAATTATTTTACAATGATTTTCCAAAGTTTCTGTCCAGAAAGGAACTTTGTGAAGAAAGTATATTCTAGGCATGTCCAAATGAGTTTAAACTTTGTCACATCCTTCATTTGACCAAATAATGAATCTCTACCAAATTTGAGCTCATTGAGATCATCTATGTGAGCTCAGCTCCAAATCTTGGTTCCTGGTAAGATTTTCACTTTGTCAAGCAACACTATTTTACCTTGCTTCATTTGAGCTGAAAATTTACCACGACATTCTTACATCTACATCTACTCCCTCCACCAAGTTTTGGCTCAATCCAGTTATCCATTTACCCACGGTAAATTTTCCTAGTTACTGGCCAGAATGGAGCTTTGTGAAGGAAGTGCAACTTTGGTAACTCCAAATGGCATGAGATTTTTACAGCAGCTCCATATGGTCAAATAATCACACTCCACCAAATTTCAGCTCATGAAACTTAAGTATGTAAGTGCAACATCATAATCCCCTAATCTATCCAGTTTTGCACTTTCTACAGCAACCCCCATCTAAACTCCTCCTATTAGTTTGATTTTTGGTGATCAGCATGACCCTAGAGTAAGATCATCGCCAAACAACTTAGTTACTGAGTTACCAAGCTGGTTTAACCACACGAAGTTACAAGCACCTTCCTGTTGATTTACTTTCGAGCTAAGTGCAAATCACTTCTTTGCCCCTGGACCAATTTCTTTCTGCATCTTTACTAAGGGCACTAAGGTCCATCTACTGGACATGGTTGGCCACGCCAAAGCGCGCCGCTCGCACCAATGCGCGTGGTGATCACGCTTGCGTCATGCACAACGCGCGCTCTAGATCGATCCGGCCACTATTCCCGTCGCCTCCCTCCTCGTCTCGACCTTCATCCTTGTCCAGGAGCTCCCCCGTGCTCGACTGCATCGCCCTGCATCAATGCCTCGTCGTGGTTCACCAGCATTATGCCGTCACAACAGTGCCCCTGCGATGCCCAGCCTCTGACCTACATTAGAGCACTGCTCAAGCTCGCTTGTGAGCTCCAGAGCCCTCCCCTCGCCTATATAAAGGGTGCCCGAGGTCCTCCGCACCTCACCAGCCTCTCCCCGCTCCTCCTCGACCACCAGAGCCCTCGGCCCCCTCTTCTTTTCGCCAGAGCTCACCATGGCCGCCTCGGTCTCGGCATGATTCGGGCCAACCCGAGGCTCCTCTCTTCCTCCCACCACGTCCATCGTGTTCCTCTCGTCCCGCTGAGCCGCCCCACCCCCTTGCCCCCTCGTCGGAGCGCCCGCATCGCCGAGCCCCACCACCGCCCGAAGCTCTCTGTACCTCCTCTAGCGCCGCCCCTCCCCGCCTCCCTACTCCTCCCCAGCGTCGGTTGACCCTCTGAACGGATGCGCCAGGCCCCCGCGGTCCCACCGGTGGTCTCGCTCGGCCAGGGACGACCGGAGCCGCGAGTCCCATCACCGGCCGCCCGCCTCTGTCTCCCCGTGACCCTCCTCCGCCGCGCGTCCTCCTCTTCTCCCAGAGGTCGGCCGACCCCATGGGCGGATGCGTCGCGCCGCCCCGGTCCCGCCGGTGCCCGCGCCCTGGCCGGAGACGGCCGGAGCAGGCCGGTCCCCGCATCGCCTCCCCTCCCCTGCTCTGCCTCTGCTTCACGCAAGGAACATGGCGAGCGGGAGGAAGGAGATGACGAACGCCTGGCCCCTCTCGTGTGGGTCCCTCCTGTAAGCGAGGCAAGGCCCGGGCCCAGGTGCGTTAAGTGGAGACGGTTTCTTGAAACACGTTTTCTGAACTCTGAAAGCGTATTCCTTTCCTTCTTTAGCCCGAATGCGTTTTCTCGTCTGGAAAACGTATTTTCTTCTTCTGCAGCCAAGAATGCGCTTTCACTATTCCGAAGGCGTATTTTCTAAAATCTGTTTCTGTCTTATCCACTCAGGGACCCATTGGTGATAAAAATATTCATAGATTGGTCCCTCTCCTTCAACACCTCATATCTTTGCGACCGTAACTCCGAATCAGGTGAAACCAACGCTCACGACTTCGTCTCGTCGAGCCCGTTCTGTTGGTATCATTTCCACCATGTTTTAACATTCTGAAAATGACCATTATACCCTTGCCTCTAATCACCCCCTCCGAGAGAGAACCGTGCGGCGTTTCGTTCCGCGACTTCACCACACTTCTTCCCGGAGTCTCCCTCACCACAGGCAAGCCACAATACCCACTTGCATGATAGTCATGCAGTAGCCATGGTTTTCAACCTGAATATTTATTAAATGCTTTGCTTGTTTAAAATATGGTTATCATTGTTTCGGTAATGCTTCGGGGTTAATGTTTACTTTGTTGCTATGTTGTTATGCACCTGGTTATCATGCCATGCTAGTTGCTAGTATTCCTTTCATATGTTTATGCTTGCTAGTAGTACATGTTGATGTTGGTGATGGTCTTCGATGCATGACTGTCGTCTGTCCCGAGTACCGTTGTTATGCATGTTCCTTTGCATCCAGTTAGTTAAATGCTTGCATGATGGCATTGTTGATATGTTCTTGCATGATATTTATTGTTGTTGCTAGTGGTCATGATATGTTTCGGAAAAGTATGTACTTATGATGGTCATGCTAGTCAGTATGCCATGCTTATGATTCATTGTTGATATGGTGGATAGTTATGTGGTTCTCTCAAGATTATGTTGATATTCATACTCATGCATTGTAATTGCATCATTTTTTTATCATGGCTCAGCATATTTGCATTCAAGTTTAACCGGATTAAATTGAACTTGAACAACTGTTGGCTGAGTCATGGTGCCACCATATCGAACTGACCAGTGCAACCATGTTTACCATTATGGGAAGGTCCTAACTGGGTCTATTGTCATGCCTCTCGCCGGTGCCTCCAGTGAGGGAAGGTTATGGGCGTGCGGTACCTTGGCCCGGTAAGCAGACATAACCTTGTGTGCCCGTTGTTGTTGATTGGATCCGGGTCCCCGTTTGGGACCGTTTATGTTTGGCCACGACGGTGGTCGTTGTGTCTTTGGTAGAAACGGGGCCACCCAGGGCTTAGCCCAAAGGGGAGTTCGTCGGAGTGGCCGGGAGAGTGTCATGGCAGTAGATAGGTTTTGGCGGAACGCCGTTGGTCCACCCGAATGGGAGAACGAGGCCATGGGTTCCATAGTGTGGGTACAGTGCGCTACCTCTGCAGAGTGTATATTAAATCTATCAATAGCCGCGCTCGCGGATAAGGGCCCAGTTCATGGTTGGTCACACTATGAGTCAACAGTGATAATAATAATGTGCTTAATAACAACCCCGGTTTGATGATGAGATAAGTTGGTTGTGATCGCCGGAAAGATCACCATTGGAGACCAAGTGTTGGTCATGGATGTGATCGCCGGAATGATCACCGCGGTATCGAGGATACCGAGTTGTTGGATATTCGTGATGTTGTGCGAGAATCGAGGGTAAAAGATCAAGCTCCTTGTGGTCATTTGATGATTACTACGGTATTGTTTATACCAAGCTTGATTTGATCCTGAGATAATCGTATAATGTCTGAGGTTGGTAAGTGATGCTTGTGATGGTTACGAGGTAACCCAAACAGAATAAATGGTGCATGTAGTGTCATCTTGTTGCATGCTAGTATCATCAGATTTATATGTTCATGCCATGCTCATATTGTCTAGATGTATCATGTTCATGTTGTTCATGCTATGTTATCTTGATGATCTCATGATAATTCCTGATTAACCTATAATTTCCATGCTATTGTTTGTCTTGAATGCTTCTGGCTATTGTGAGCTTGCAAGTACATTCAATGTACTGACCTGGCGTGTCATGCCAGCTTGCAAGTCGTGCCTGGATTGCTTGCTTGTTTGGTGTTGTTCCCGTGTTTGCGAGCTAGGATAAACGTTCCTGCGAGAGTCCCTGCCGATTGGAGTCCATCATCGTCATTCGTTGTTCCGCTGCTAGTAGTTGTTCCGCTGCTTTCAATTGTTATGCTGCTTGTATAGAGCAACCGTGGTTGGCGTAGTGTCGCCATACCAATGTGATTCACTATAATATCGAAACCATTGTAATCATATTCGTGTTGTAATAGAGAGCTGGTTTGTTCTATACTAAGCAGTGCCGTATTCCAGGAGACTTCACCTTGATCTATGGGCTGGAATACGAGGCGTTCCGGTTTTCTCTGAGCCGGGGTGCCACAGGCTTGGCATCAGAGCAGGTCTGGCTGTAGAGCGTCCTAGTCCACTGGAACGTTAGAAAACGGTAGTATAGGGTCTGGCTGTTGCCCTTGATTGCTGCATTTGGTTGTTGCATTTGTTTGCTGCATGTAGTCTTGTTTCGGTTACAACCCATGTTTTCATGCGTAGATGGCGGTCAACTTCCATGAGTTCAGTGCCCTTTCCTTAGCTCCCGGTGCTGTTCCCATTGAGTTCAGTCCCACTCCTACACCTCTCATCTTTGCCACCCTCCTTGACAACATGTGGCGTAGTATTTAATCCCTCGGAGATCCACCTCATTATCAAGTATTCCAGTTTTCTGCTGAAGGAAGAATTCAGGAATATGTTGCTCATATTCATGTGTCAGCCCTGATTCCTGTCGGTAAGCGCACCTACAGTTTCCACGATGGTTACGGCGCTACTCCTGAGCGTGTCGTTCAGCTTGCCGCAATGGCAGGAGTCACCAGTCTTCGTCATCAAGAGAGCATGGTGCAAGAGAACCGTGTTTATCAATATTATCCCACCATCCTCGAGAATTGTAGCGACCAGACCTCAAACAGTCTGATCTCTGTGCATCAGTGTCATCCCTGGATCAGTCATGCTGACACGCACAGTACTTGAAGGAATTATAACAGAGTGGCAATCACACACTTATTACATTGAAAGTTCCAAAGATGAACTTATTACAATAAAAATGGCTTAAGGCCATCTAACAATGATAACAGCGGAAGGCTTGGAAGATAAGCGAGTCCATCAACTCCAACGGCATCACTGAGTATAGAACCACGACCTAAAGGCACCTTACTCGTCGTCTGAAAAGTCTGCAACATGAACGTTGCAGCCCGAAACGGGTCAGCACATGGAATATGCTGGCAAAATAACACATGGAGAGTAACAAAAGTAAAGCTACACTATATGCAATATGGCCGGTGGAAAGCTCTATGGTTATAGTTTTTGCATAAAGCCAATTTTTCCCTACTGCAAAGGAATAGAAATTTAATTTAACTATCATGGTAGTTGAAACATCATTGAGAAGGTTCGCCCAACTCAATCCCAATTAAAGTAAACATTAACCCAACAAATTATCTTTTAGAGTGATGAGATACACATGATAATCCAAGTACTAGATACTCAAAACGTCCATAACCGGGGACACGGCTAATCATGATTAGTTTGTACACTCTGCAGAGGTTTGTGCACTTTTCCCCACAAGACCCGATCTCCTCCGTTGGGATTCTCGCACTTCATGTTGTTTGAGAAACGGATGACCGGGACATAGTCTTTCAGAACCACTAGCACCTTTCGACCGGGTAGACAGTACAAACCTACATCCCCTACATCTGGTAGTCTACCACTGTAAGAGTTCACACAACTTAGTCAACTATGCTAGAGCCCATAATAGCTTGTGGCTGCACATGGAAGTTTCTAGTATGGATAACCTCATGATCCCTTTGAGCCTGGGTGGCGGTCCATAAAGAAAAACAGGCAATCGCTGGGATACCAAGGTGCCTCAATCCACCCAGATGTGTGTTCAAGTTGCCATCTTAAGTTGAACCATTAATTTAACAATCTCACATCTATCATGGATACACTCACCCAATCCACGTCTACTAGCATAGCATAACCTAACAGCAAACGTAGAAGTAACTCCCAAAGGTTTGAATATAATGCAGGTAATAGGTACTACCTCATCTACTTCCCAGTCCCACATGTTATTAGATCCTACTCATGCAATGTGTTTGAGGATATAACTAATGCAACCAGAAACTGGGTATTGGAAAGTATGATCAAAGTGTTACTTGCCTTGCTGATGATCCGCAAAACCTAGAGATTCAAAGTAGCAAGCGGCGCACTCCGGGTACTCTATCGCAAACAAACAAGCATACAATAAGTACTCAACTAATGCACGGGTAAAATTAAAATAAGAGATCTAACTAGAAAGTTCAACTTAAGAACTCCGGTTTGCAAAAAGAATCAAACCAAACAAAACAACGAAAGTCAAACGGCGAAAAGAACCGACTACGCTACCAATCTGGATCTAAGTCCAAATTTAACAGAAGCAAAAGCTTGGCCGACTAGGCTAAACGGAAAGAGGGTTTCGAGACGAAACTCCAGGCGCTTGAATCGCCTGATTCCGATAAACGAGCGAATAGATAAACTAGAACGAAGATCGGATCAGAAATCGCGATCAGAAAAATAACTACAAAAAAGAAAACTGAAGAACAGCTTAACGAACGGACATTCGTTAGCTGGGACTAAACGACGAATTCGTTCGTTAAAACGAACGAACGGGTGAACGCTAGCTAACTAAACCGAAAAAAACCGATCTAAACTAAAAAACGAACTAGGGTTTCTAAAAAAAGAAACGGGGCGGTTTTCTAACGAAAACCGGCGGCAGCGCGGCTACCTCGTCGGAGGTGGCGTCGGCGGCGGGCGGCGCTGGCGGTGGCAGGCAGCGGCGGCTACGGTACGCGGCAGCGGCGGCGGGGCGAGGCTGCGGCGGCGGGGCGATGCTGCGGCGGGGGGCGATGCGAGACGAGGG
>LR738715.1:201889219-201930877 GCA_902687465.1 Secale cereale | reverse complement strand
AAGGCAGCGGCGGCGGCGGTGTCCGGCTCGGACACGAGTCCGGCGCGGCGCGGGGAAGGCGGCGGCGCGGCGCGGGCCTGGCTCGGCTGGGCCTTCGGCCCAGTCGAGCACGGGGACTCCTATTTTTTTTAAACGCCGAAACTACGAAAAATTCTAGAAAATAAAATAAAAAACTAAAAATGCCAAAACAAATTTTCACCATCTAAATGAAATATTTAGAGCAAGATGAACATTTTTCTTGGCCCTAAATGCATTTTTGAAAACATGCAATTTTTCCTAAATTCAAATAAAATACCAGAAACTCCAAAATAAAACTTATTTGATTTTTTTCTATTAAATCCTCAGTATTTCTGTATTTTTGGGAGAGTCATTTTACTCCCTCTCTCATGATTTTTATATTAGAAATACCTGAAGATAAAATAAATAAAATCAAATGATCCTATTTTCAAAATTTGAGAAACCTCAAATATGAAAATAACAAAATACCCAACTCTCTCCGAGGGTCCTTGAGTTGCGTAGAATTTCCTGGATCCTCCAAAAGCAAAATTATGATATGCATTGATGATCTAATGTATAACATTCCAAATTTAAAATTTGGGATGTTACAAACCTACCCCCCTTAAGATGAATCTCGCCCTGGAGATTCGGGTTGGCTAGAAAATAGGTGAGGGTGGTCCTTCCGCAGGTCTTCCTCTCGTTCCCAGGTAGCTTCATCCTCGGTGTGGTGGCTCCACTGAACTTTGCAAAATTTGATAACCTTGCTGTGGGTGACTCGGCTGGCGTACTCAAGAATCTTGACTGGTTTTTCTTCATAGGTCAAATCACTGTCCAGCTGAATTGCTTCCAATGGCACTGTATCCCTCAGCGGTATCTCAGCCATCTCGGCGTGGCATTTCTTCAAATGGGAAACGTGGAATACATCGTGAACTCCTGACAATCCTTCGGGCAATTCCAACTTGTAGGCTACTTCCCCCATACGTTCCAAAATTTTGTATGGTCCTACAAAACGGGGCGCTAGCTTTCCTTTAACTCCAAAGCGCTTAACTCCTCGAAGTGGAGATACTCGAAGATAAACTAGGTCTCCGACTTCGTAAACTATCTCTTTGCGTTTTGAATCCGCGTAGCTCTTCTGCCTGGACTGGGCTACCTTGAGTGTAATGCCCCGGATGTAATACTTTCCCTTTTGGGCAATATATATCTTTGGCTTCATCAATTCCATTCTGGGTTCTTCGTCTTTTCGGGTTTTCGTCGTTTTGTTGTGTGCGTGTGTGGCATTCTTCCATGTCATGTTGTCATGTGCATTGCATTGCAGTTGTGTTGTCGTTTGCATCCGGTCCAACTCGTTCCTTCCCGTTGTCCGTTTCAAGTTCCGGAGCTCTCTCACGTGTCCGTGGCATCCACGAGGCCTACTTTTGTGTTTGGCCGTGTAACGTTTCCGGTTTGGCATGAGACTAGTCGTGCGATGTTGTTTTGATGTGTGTAACCCGCCTGTCAAGTCTCGTCGCGTTTGGAGTTCGTTTGACGCTCCAACAGTTATTCTCGTGGGCTAAAAATACTTCCTCTTTGAGGCCCAAGAAACCCCTCCAACAGCCCACCAACCCAACTCAAACCCCTCCCTTCATCTAGGCCATTCAATTGTGATCGCGTGGCAGAAAACCTCCCCTCATTTGGACAACCCTAGCTCCTTGTGCCTATATAAACGTCCACCCCCTCCAATTTTTGCGTCCAGAAACCCTAATGTTTCCACCTTTGACGCGCGGTGCTTCCACCGTTGACGCATGGTGCTTCCACCGTTGAGCCGCCGTGCTTCCGACGTGCCGCGCACGTGTTTCCTTCCCAACGAGCCGTGCTTCCACAGTTCGCCGCCGGTGCTTCCACCCTGACGCGTGGGCCCGCACCCGACCCCGCGCCCGAGTCGTCTTCAACCTCCTCGCGCCGCCACCGTTCTTCTCCCTCCAACCGGCCGCGCCACCCTCTCCACCTCGCCACCGCGCCGGCTTCGCCTCCCCTCCGGCCGATCTGCCTTCCGCCAGCCAGGGCGCAAGGCCGCGCCGCCACCTTCTCCAAGCGCCGCCGCCTCTCGCCGACGAGGCTGCCCCGCCGCCGGGCCCCGCCGTCCCGCCGGTCGCGCCCTCCCGCAGCTCGAAGCCGCCGCCTCCCTCGAGGGCTCGAGGAGCCGGCCGCCAGCGATCGAGGCGCCCGTCGCCCGATCCGATCGGGAACGCCCCCGCTGCGAACCCTAGTGGGCCGGTGGGCCAGATCCGCTTCGGCCCGACCGCCCGCAGCGCCCGTTGACCCGCTCCAGCCCGTTTGACCGTTTGACCCCAGAGGTTGCTTCAATTTCACTAAGTCCCCAGTTTTCTATTGTCTGATGCATATTTGTGAGGTGGATAACTTTTGCTGTGATGGTCCAATTTGAGCATATGATATGTCAAAATGATCGTGGTGACATGTACTATGTTTTGTTCCATTGTGCCATGCATGTTTGAGGTCATCTAGATGTCTTAATCTTCATGAGAAGAGTGCTACTTGTTATAAACTGCTGCTAGTAGTTGTTTTCATGCCATGTTTGCAATGTGATATCTTGTTGCATGTTTATCCAAATGAAGCAAATGATATGTCCACATGTTCATCATGAGATGCTCTACATGTTGGTTGCTTTAGCTTGCATGATAGATTTCATCTTGCCATGTTTATCTCCTTTGCAAAAGTGCATGTGGCTGTTATGTTGTTAAACTTGTTATGAGATGCCTAGTTGAGGAGCTCGTTGTTATTGATGTGGTTGTCCCCTTGATGCATGCTTAGATGTTTTGGACTCCCCATCATGTGTACTTTGCTGTGGTGCAAACCACTTGTCTTGTTATGCTTTGAGGTGACTTAAACATGCTCACAAACATGCCATGATATTACTGCCGTTTTAACACTTAGTGAAATTTCACTAAGTCTGGAATCCGTAATTTCCAGATGCCATGTTTGCTTGTTGTTCTAGACAAATCCATGCTAGTTTTGGGGTGACTCTTGATGATTCCTTGTTGTATAAGTTGTTGGCTATACATTCATGTTCTCACATGCTCATTTGGGTGGCTGTAGCATATTTAACTCTTGCTCCCAAGTTGCTATAAAATACTGCTGTCAGGATTTTGTTGTCAAGTTCAAAATGTCATAGCTTGTTGCTATTGATCCATGCCTCCCTTGGAGATGCTCCAATGGAATTGTTTGCTGTAGGAGATGTCTACTTTATGTCCATGCTCCTTGCCATGATGTTTGAGTGTTGTAGGCTATATATTTCTTGCTCCGAAGTTGCTATGTGGCTGTTAATTTCAGCCTTGCCATGTTTAGTGTTTCGGGTGTATCTTTTAGCCCGTTGCTCCGTTTTGAGCAAGTCCTATATGTAACTTGTGTGTTTTTGCATGTAGTTTCGTAATATCCTCTTGTTAGCTTGTTTTGAAGTAATTTGCTTGATGCATATTGCCATGCTCCTTGTGCTGTATCTCTGTGCTTCCTATGTTGACTTTCTGTGCTTCCTAAGTGCATCTGTAGTGCTTCCTTAGTGCATCAGCCATGCATCCTGTTGTTTGCGCATTGCATCTTGTTGATTTTGTGCTTGGTGTGTTTTGTGTTGCGTAGAGCCGGAAGCTGAGACCGAGTACGAGAACGAGGTTACTACCGAGGTTGAGAACGAGGAGCCCCCTTACGATCCCATCGACGACTCTTCAGGCAAGATGACCTGACCCCGATAACATTACTATCTTTGCCTATTGCTAGAAGTCTCGCTCTATAGTTTTACCTCGATGCCCATGTTTTCCTGTCAGCCTCCTATTGTAACCATGAACCTGTTTAACCAGCCTACCTATGCAAACCTTTGATTGGCTAAGTAAGCTTCGCTCAGCCCCTCTTATAGCATTGTTAGTTGCAGGAGAAGATTGAAGATTCTTGCTTATTGTTGAAGCTTGCTGGGATATCACACTATATTAATTATTCAATGAAATCATCTATATATTGGTAATGGGTGGAAGGTTAAGCCTTTTGCTTGGTGTTTTGTTCCACTCATGCCGCCCTAGGAACCGTATTAACCGGTGTTATGTTCCTTGATTATGCGTTCCTCACACGGTTGGGGTTATGGGACCCCCTCGATAAACCGTTAAGTGCTAAGTCTTTTCCAGCAAGTCCCAACATTGATACAATTTGCCTAATAACTAAAAACTTGCATAGGGAGTAATTAACCCTCTTCTTAATCAATAACCCCGGGCCAGTGCTCCACATGAGTGTTGGTCCGAACTGGGGGTCCTGTAGGGCCACCTCGAGGAAACTCAAGGTCTGGTAAAAACCTGTAGCATCGCCCATCCGGTCGTGGCCTGAGACTAGATACGCGCGACTATTGTCAGGGTGTCGGCACACCGGGAGGATTTGCTGGATTAGCCTTACCTTAGTCGGAGTATCTTGAGCACGGGATTCCGAGGATACTCGGGCCTTCCCACCATGGAGTTGCGGCTCCGCGGATCGTTGGCTTGTCATGGGCCAAGTTGGAACACCCCTGCAGGGTTATGAACTTTCGAAAGCCGTGCCCGCGGTTATGTGGCAGATGGGAATTTGTTAATATCCGGTTGTAGAAAACTTGACACCTTGTTCAGAATACACTACCAGCGTGAGTACCGTGACGGTCATTTTCCGAAAGGGGTCCAGAAAATGAACACGGTGGGGTTATGTTTGACTTGCTTAGTTAGGATCACTTTGTGATCATCTCTCGTCCGAGGCACTTCTCTTCTCGCTCTCTTTTACGTAAGTTAGTGCTAGTGCTGCTGCAACCTCTTGTTCTTTCTTCAGCCTTGTTCCACACCCAAGGCTTGGATAGTTGTGTTACCCGGGAACGGGATTGCTGAGTCCTCTGTGGCTCACAGATTCTACACCACACCAGATGCAGGTACTCAGGCAATCTATTCAAGTGACGGCACCGAGCTGTACTGGGAGTACGACGAGGACCGTAGCCATTACTATGTGCACTATCTCGACGATCAGTAGAGGTTTCTACTAGGGGCGATTCAGACCTGTGGTTTATGTTATGTTTGGTATCTTTCATTTGGGTCTTCACCTGTAGACGGGTTGTGATGTTTATTTGAATGTTGTTTTGGACTTGTAATGAATTGTGTGACGTGGCGAGTGTAAGCCAACTATCTTTTCCGCTTTCATCCCTATTTTTACATGAGATGTGCAAAGGTACCAAACTTGCGATCATTCCAGAATGGGCTTATATCTTTAAGTCGTGCCTCGACACGTAGGAGATATAGTCCCATCCTGGGCATTACAAGTTGGTATCAGAGCCTTCTCCGACCTAGAAGCCCCCACTGTTTGATCGAATCGTTGATGGTTGAGTCTAGGCACATACTGAAAATGTTTTGAGTCCTATATTTTATATCGGAGAGTAGGATTTCTTTGCTCCTCATCTCTTTTCATTCTGGTGAGGACTCCTGACGATTACTCTTGCCTCTTGTACTCTCAAAAATCGCTCCAATTTTTTTTAGGAATCTCGCGAGTATTGTTTGGATTGTTTCGATGTCTTTGTGACGAGAATATTGTTCTCGATGCCTCCTGACATTAGGGGTTGTGGCAGTGTCTCGGGGAGTTGAGCTTCGGGGTATTGTCGTCACAAACATATCGCGACAGTTCTAGAATACTTAAGACGACCGCCATCTAAAACTCTCCTATGCGGTTAGTGGCAAGATAACCCCGACATCACCCAGTACTGGGGAGGTAGTTCGGGAGTATTGCCATAGCTTGTATAGTAGATGCGTTTCGAAGGTCCGAGGTAGACGGTTTCCGAAAACAACTGGTTATGTGTTGAAGGATGGATACAGCTGGATGTAGGATTAGAGTTGAGTGCGCGATGCTTCCCCTGTATCCCCAACACCTGATTGCATAACTGGAAACTTTCGGAAATTAATAGGTGGGTTCATCTAGTAGCTCGTAGGCATTCTTCCAACGAATGCAGGTTACGGAGTTCGGGGTTCTACATTGAGTGAAGCGGTTTTATGGCCGATGTTCCGATCGGGAGTTGCATCTTAAAGGGTCCTTGGCTATGCTGATCCGGGGATTGCAAAACCCTTTCGTAACACGTTCCATAAGCTTTCAGCACAAAGATGTCGAACGAAGCTCCTATCTTGTATTTGTTCTATCTGTACCTTGTTGTTTTTCTTATTTACCTTTTATCTCCCAAGTGGCTTCTCGTGAAGATTGTTGTTATCATTAAACTGAGAATTTCATTCGTTTCTCTTGTTCGAATGATTCTTGTGAAGACTATGTTGCATTCTAGCCGTTGTTTCAGCTTATATCTTCTTTCAATAAAATGGCTGATTGGTGGTCATCTAGTTCAGGATGGCTCCGAAAAGGGTTCCCAACGCTAACCCAGAGGGTGAAGAGGTTCCTGAACGTCCTCCTTTCCCTCCTCCTCCGTCTGAGGCCTGGAGAGCAATTATGCAGACTACAAACCAGAACACCCAGATGCTTATGCAGATGATGTAGCAGATGCAAGCAAATCAAGCAAATCAGGGTGCTCAGGGGAACCAAGGCAATTTCTTCAACCAACAGCACCATGCTACGCTCAACCAGTTCTTGGCTAATCAACCAAAGGCTTTCAGTTACTGTGTTGACCCTCTCGATGCTGAAGATTGGATTACTGATATCAAGAAGCATTTTGAGTGCAGTAACGTCAGGCCCGAGGACTATGTGAAGTTTGCAGCCTTCCAACTCAAGGACCAAGCAGCTGATTTGTGGCAGCAGTACAAAGACTCCAGAGCAGGGCGTGTGATCTCTTGGGATGATTTCTGCAAGGACTTTTGCTCTCATCACATTCCAACAAGTGTCATCGAGGGTATGCGTGAGCAATTCCGCAACCTGAAGCAAGGCTCAATGACTGTCTAGCAATATAATGTCAAGTTCCAAAACCTTGCCCGCTATGCAAAGCAAGACATCCCAGATGCCAAGAGCAAGATCTATCAGTTCCGTGGTGGTCTGAAGGATGAACTTCAACTTGCTCTCACCTTGTTCAAGCCTGATGAGTTTGACAAATTCTATAACATGGCGCTTAAGCAAGAGGTAGCCCAGCTCAAGATGGAAGCTTCCAAAAAGAGGATCAGAGACGCTGTTCACTCCTCCTCATCTTCTCAAGTGGTCGCGAAGCAACAGAAGTTTTGGCTTCCACCTCCTCCAGTGATCCGAGCTCCCAACAACAACAATAAGAACTCTGGTGGCCATGGTTTCTCCCACCCCACCCAACCCAAGCAACTAGTCAAAG
The DNA here is from genome assembly GCA_902687465.1 of Secale cereale. Taxonomy (NCBI): domain Eukaryota; kingdom Viridiplantae; phylum Streptophyta; class Magnoliopsida; order Poales; family Poaceae; genus Secale; species Secale cereale. The sequence goes on along the minus strand of LR738715.1, from coordinate 201,923,589 downwards.
CATCAGTCTCAAGGTTCTAAGTCAAGTGCTCCTCATTACCGTCCTCTCTCAGAAGTGGTCTGCAACAAGTGCACTCAGAAGGGTCATTATGCTAACAAGTGCCCCAACCCAAGGCGCCTTCCGCCTCCTCCACCTGTCAGCACAGCTATTGTCAAACATAATCCAAAGGCAGCAAGAGTGAATCTGATGAATGCAGCGCAAGCGGAGAATTCTTCTGATGTGATTTTGGGTAACCTTCCAGTTAACTCTATCCCCGCTAAAGTTTTGTTTGATTCAGGTGCTTCATGTTCCTTCATGTCATATCCATTTGCATCCAAGCATGATGTTGTCACTAAAAATTTGCCAAGGGAGTTATCAGTTATTTCTCCGGGGAGACGAATGCATTCCAGTGTGTATGCTCCGGATGTTTCTATTCGTATGGGTGATTACCGCTTTCTGGCTAATCCGGTTATTCTCGGCAATTCTGACATTGACCTCATCCTCGGGATGGATTGGCTTTCTCAGCATGATGCTCACATTGATTGTGCAAACAAGGAAGTCAAGATTACTCATTCCGATGAAGATGTGATTATCTTCGCCTCTCGGAATAACACAATCAGGCTTTTCTCTCTCAATGACAAGGGCGAGATTAATGCCATCTCTCAAATTCCGGTGGTTAACGAATACCAAGACGTTTTCCCTGAAGAACTTCCAGGCATGCCTCCACATCGTCAAGTGGAATTCGTCATTGAACTCGAGCCTGGTACTGAGCCAGCATGCCGGCGTCCGTACAATCTCTCCCCCGAAGAGTTGAAGGAGTTGAAGAAGCAGCTTGATGCACAAGAGCGTATGGGTCTGATCAGGCCTAGTACGTCTCCTTGGGGCTGTGGTGTCTTATTTGTCAAGAAGAAGGATGGCACAGAGCGCCTCTGCGTCGATTACCGACCATTGAACAAGAAGACAATAAAGAACAAGTATCCGCTCCCCAACATCAATGAATTGTTCGAGCAGCTCAAAGGAGCCAAAGTGTTCTCTAAGCTCGATCTCCGAATGGGCTATCACCAGATTCGCATTCGAGAAGAAGATATCCCCAAGAATGCCTTCAGAACAAGCTACGGCTCCTATGAGTATACAGTCATGTCTTTTGGTCTCGCTAATGCTCCACCTACCTTCTCGAGAATGATGCACTACATTTTCAACCCCTACACCAACGAGTTTGTGCTTGTGTATCTGGATGACATTTTGGTATTCTCCAAGAATGAAGAAGATCACGAAAAGCACCTCCGTCTAGTTCTCGACAGACTCCGTGAACATAAGTTCTATGCCAAGTTCTCCAAGTGCGAGTTCTGGCTCGATAAGGTCTTGTATCTGGGCCATATCATCTCCGCTGACGGTATTGCTGTGAACCCCGAGAAAGTTGAAGCGATTGTCAACTGGGAACCCCCTCAGAACGTCAAGCAACTCCGAAGCTTTCTTGGTCTCGCTAGCTATTGCAGAAGGTTCGTTGAGAACTTCTCCAAGATTGCCAAGCCTCTTTCCAACTTGCTGCAGAAGAATGTCAAGTACAACTGGTCTCCAGATTGTGATGTGGCTTTCAAAACTCTCAAAGAAAAGCTCATCTCTGCTCCAGTTCTTACTCCTCCAGATGAGTCCAAGCCCTACGAAGTATTCTGTGATGCTTCTCTTCAAGGACTTGGTGGTGTGCTAATGCAGGACAAGAAGATTGTGGCATACACTTCTCGTCAACTGAAGCCAAGTGAGAAGAACTACCCCACACATGATCTCGAACTAGCAGCTGTGGTACATGCTTTGATTACGTGGAGACACCTTCTGTTGGGCAAAAAAGTCGACATCTTCACCGATCACAAGATCTTGAAGTACATCTTCACACAGCCGAACCTGAACCTTCGCCAGACTCGTTGGGTTGAGATGATCCAAGAGTATGATCCAAGCATCGAATACACACCTGGCAAGGCAAATGTGATTGCAGATGCTTTGAGCAGAAAGGCATATTGCAACAGCCTCATTATCAAGCCGTTCCAGCCTGAGCTTTGTGAAGCATTCAGGAAGCTCAACCTCCAAGTTGTTCCGCAAGGCTTTCTTGCAAATCTCCAAGTTGCTCCTACCTTGGAAGATCAGATCCGTGAGGCCCAACTCAGTGATGCTATGGTGCAGAAAGTGAAACATGGTATTGCAAAGGGTACTCCCAAATACAAGTACTATCGCGTTGATGAGAGAGATACCTTGTTCTTTGAGGACAGACTTGTGGTTCCCAAAGGTGATCTCAGGAAGCTCATAATGGACGAAGCACATGATTCCCTCCTTTCGATTCATCCTAGTAGTTCCAAGATGTACCAAGACCTCAAGCAATCTTACTGGTGGACTCGCATGAAAAGGGAGATTGCCCAATTCGTGAATGAATGTGATGTCTGCAGAAGAGTGAAGGCAGAGCATCAACGTCCAGCCGGTCTTCTCCAACCTCTTCCTATTCCCGAGTGGAAATTAGACCACATTGAAATGGATTTCGTCACTGGCTTTCCTAAGTCCAAGAGAGGGAATGATTCTATCTTTGTGGTGATTGACAAGCTTACCAAAGTCGCTCACTTCCTTCCAGTCAAAGAATCCATCAATGCAGCTCAACTTGCAGAGTTGTACACCTCCAGAATTGTGTCCTTACATGGCATTCCTCAAGTTATCTCCTCAGACCGTGGAAGTTTGTTCACTTCCAAGTTCTGGGACTCCTTTCAGTCTGCCATGGGCACTAAGATTCGTTTCAGCACTGCTTTTCACCCTCAGACTAGTGGTCAAGTCGAGAGAGTGAATCAGATTCTAGAAGACATGCTCAGAGCCTGTGTCATATCTTTTGGCATGAAATGGGAAGATTGCCTTCCGTTTGCCGAGTTCTCTTACAACAACAGCTTCCAAGCAAGTGCCGGCAAAGCTCCGTTTGAAATCCTCTATGGCAGAAAGTGCCGTACCCCTCTCAACTGGTCCGAGACGTGTGAACGTCAACTTCTTGGCAATGACTTGATCTCAGAAGCCGAAGAAATGTGCAAAGTCATACGTGAGAATCTCAAGGCCGCTCAGTCGCGTCAGAAGAGCTACTATGATGGCAAGCATCGTGATTTGGCCTTCAACATTGGGGATCATGTCTATCTCCGTGTTTCTCCTATGAAAGGCACCCAAAGATTCGGTATCAAAGGAAAGTTTGCTCCTAGATACGTCGGGCCTTTCAAGATCCTTGGCAAAAGAGGCGATCTAGCCTATCAACTTGAGCTACCTTCAAATTTCGCTAATGTTCATGATGTGTTTCATGTGTCTCAACTCCGCAAGTGCTTCAAGACGCCTGAACGCACCATTCCTTTTGAGGAGATTGATCTTCAACAAGACTTGTCTTACCGAGAGCACCCAGTTGCTATTCTCGAAGAAACCGAGCGCAAGACCCGCAAAAAGTCAATCAAGTTCTTGAAAGTCAAGTGGTCACACCATACCGACCGAGAAGCTACGTGGGAACGAGAAGATCACCTACGTTCCTAGTACCCTTCTTCCAGTCCTAGATCTCGGGACGAGATCTTTTTGTAGTAGAGGAGAGTTTGTAATGCCCCGGATGTAATACTTTCCCTTTTGGGCAATATATATCTTTGGCTTCAGCAATTCCATTCCGGGTTCTTCGTCTTTTCGGGTTTTCGTCGTTTTGTTGTGCGCGTGTGTGGCATTCTTCCATGTCATGTTGTCATGTGCATTGCATTGCAGTTGTGTTGTCGTTTGCATCCGATCCCACTCGTCCGTACCCGTTGTCCGTTTCGAGTTCCGGAGCTCTCTCACGTGTCCGTGGCATCCACGAGGCCTACTTTTGTGTTTGGCCGTGTAACATTTCCGGTTTGGCATGAGACTTGTCGTGCGATGTTGTTTTGATGTGTGTAACCCGCCTGTCAAGTCTCGTCGCGTTTGGAGTTCGTTTGATGCTCCAACAGGTTATTCTCGTGGGTTAAAAATACCTCCTCTTTGAGGCCCAAGAAACCCCTCCAACAGCCCACCAACCCAACTCAAACCCCTCCCTTCATCTAGGCCGTTCAATTGTGATCGCGTGGCCGAAAACCTCCCCTCATTTGGACAACCCTAGCTCCTTGTGCCTATATAAACGTCCACCCCCTCCAATTTTTGCGTCCAGAAACCCTAATGTTTCCACCGTTGACGCGCGGTGCTTCCACCGTTGAGCCGCCGTGCTTCCGACGTGCCGCGCCCGTGTTTCCTTCCCAGGGAGCCGTGCTTCCACAGTTCGCCGCCGGTGCTTCCACCCCGACGCGTGGGCCCGCACCCGACCCCGTGCCCGAGTCGTCTTCAACCTCCTCGCGTCGCTGCCGTTCTTCTCCCTCCAGCCGGTCGCGCCGCCGCGCCGCCCTCTCCACCTCGCCGCCGCGCAGGCCTCGCCTCCCCTCCGGCCGATCCGCCTTCCGCCGGCCAGGGCGCAAGGCCGCGCCGCCACCTTCTCCAAGCGTCGCCGCCTCTCGCCGACGAGGCTGCCCCGCCGCCGGGCCCCGCCGTCCCGCCGGTCGCGCCCTCCCGCAGCTCGAAGCCGCCGCCTCTCTCGAGGGCTCGAGGAGCCGGCTGCCAGCGATCGAGGCGCCCGTCGCCCGATCCGATCGGGAACGCCCCCGCTGCGAACCCTAGTGGGCCGGTGGGCCAGATCCGCTTCGGCCCGACCGCCCGCAGCGCCCGTTGACCCGCTCCAGCCCGTTTGACCGTTTGACCCCAGAGGTTGCTTCAATTTCACTAAGTCCCCAGTTTTCTATTGTCTGATGCATATTTGTGAGGTGGATAACTTTTGCTGTGCTGGTCCGATTTGAGCATATGATATGTCAAAATGATCGTGGTGACATGTACTATGTTTTGTTCCATTGTGCCATGCATGTTTGAGGTCATCTAGATGTCTTAATCTTCATGAGAAGAGTGCTACTTGTTATAAACTACTGCTAGTAGTTGTTTTCATGCCATGTTTGCAATGTGATATCTTGTTGCATGTTTATCCAAATGAAGCAAATGATATGTCCACATGTTCATCATGAGATGCTCTACATGTTGGTTGCTTTAGCTTGCATGATAGATTTCATCTTGCCATGTTTATCTCCTTTGCAAAAGTGCATGTGGCTGTTATGTTGTTAAACTTGTTACGAGATGCCTAGTTGAGGAGCTCGTTGTTATTGATGTGGTTGTCCCCTTGATGCATGCTTAGATGTTTTGGACTCCCCATCATGTGTACTTTGCTGTGGTGCAAACCACTTGTCTTGTTATGCTTTGAGGTGACTTAAACTTGCTCACAAACATGCCATGATATTACTGTTGTTTTAACACTAAGTGAAGTTTCACTAAGTCTGGAATCTGTAATTTCCAGATGCCATGTTTGCTTGTTGTTCTAGGCAAATCCATGCTAGTTTTGGGGTGACTCTTGATGATTCCTTGTTGTATAAGTTGTTGGATATCCATTCATGTTCTCACATGCTCATTTGGGTGGCTGTAGCATATTTAACTCTTGCTCCCAAGTTGCTATAAAATACTGCTGTCAGGATTTTGTTGTCAAGTTCAAAATGTCATAGCTTGTTGCTATTGATACATGCCTCCTTTGGAGATGCTCCAATGGAATTGTTTGCTGTAGGAGATGTCTACTTTATGTCCATGCTCCTTGCCATGATGTTTGAGTGCTGTAGGCTATATATTTCTTGCTCCGAAGTTGCTATGTGGCTGTTAATTTAAGCCTTGCCATGTTTAGTGTTTCGGGTGTATCTTTTAGCCCGTTGCTCCGTTTTGAGCAAGTCCTATATGTAACTTTGTGTGTTTTTGCATGTAGTTTCATAATATCCTCTTGTTAGCTTGTTTTGGAGTAATTTGCTTGATGCATATTGCCATGCTCCTTGTGCTGTATCTCTGTGCTTCCTATGTTGACTTTCTGTGCTTCCTAAGTGCATCTGTAGTGCTTCCTTAGTGCATCAGCCATGCATCCTGTTGTTTGCGCATTGCATCTTGTTGATTTTGTGCTTGGTGTGTTTTGTGTTGCGTAGAGCCGGAAGCTTAGACCGAGTACGAGAACGAGGTTACTACCGAGGTTGAGAACGAGGAGCCCCCTTACGATCCCATCGACGACTCTTCAGGCAAGATGACCTGACCCCGATAACATTACTATCTTTGCCTATTGCTAGAAGTCTCGCTCTATAGTTTTGCCTCGATGCCCATGTTTTCATGTCAGCCTCCTATTGTAACCATGAACTTGTTTAACCACCCTACCTATGCAAACCTTTGATTGGCTAAGTAAGCTTCGCTCAGCCCCTCTTATAGCATTGTTAGTTGCAGGAGAAGATTGAAGATTCTTGCTTCATGTTGAAGCTTGTTGGGATATCACACTATATTAATTATTCAATGAAATCATCTATATATTGGTAATAGGTGGAAGGCTAAGCCTTTTGCTTGGTGTTTTGTTCCACTCATGCCGCCCTAGGAACCGTATAAACCGGTGTTATGTTCCTTGATTATGCGTTCCTCACACGGTTGGGGTTATGGGACCCCCTCGATAAACCGCTAAGTGCTAAGTCTTTTCCAGCAAGTCCCAACATTGGTACTATTTGCCTAATAACTAAAAACTTGCATAGGGAGTAATTAACCCTCTTCTTAATCAACAACCCCGGGCCAGTGCTCCACATGAGTGTTGGTCCGAACTGGGGGTCCTGCAGGGCCACCTCGAGGAAACTCAAGGTCTGGTAAAAACCTGTAGCATCGCCCATCCGGTCGTGGCCTGAGACTAGATACGCGCGGCTATTGTCAGGGTGTCGGCACGGCGGGAGGATTTGCTGGATTAGCCTTACCTTAGTCGGAGTATCTTGAGCACGGGATTCCGAGGATACTCGGGCCTTCCCACCTTGGAGTTGCGGCTCTACGGATCGTGGGCTTGTCATGGGCCAAGTTGGAACACCCCTGCAGGGTTATGAACTTTCAAAGTCGTGCCCGCGGTTATGTGGTAGATGGGAATTTGTTAATATCCGGTTGTAGAAAACTTGACACCTTGTTCAGAATACACTACCAGCGTGAGTACCGTGACGGTCATTTTCCGAAAGGGGTTCGGAAAGTGAACACGGTGGGGTTATGTTTGACTTGCTTAGTTAGGATCACTTTGTGATCATCTCTTGTCCGAAGCACTTCTCTTCTCGCTCTCTTTTATGTAAGTTAGTGCTAGTGCTGCTGCAACCTCTTGTTCTTTCTTCAGCCTTGTTCCGCACCCAAGGCTTGGATAGTTGTGTTACCCGGGAACGGGATTGCTGAGTCCTCTGTGGCTCACAGATTCTACACCACACCAGATGCAGGTACTCAGGCGATCTATTCAAGTGACGGCACCGAGCTGTACTGGGAGTACGACGAGGACCGTAGCCGTTACTCTGTGCACTATCCCGATGATCAGTAGAGGTTTCTACTAGGGGCGATTCAGACCTGTGGTTTATGTTATGTTTGGTATCTTTCATTTGGGTCTTCACCCATAGACGGGTTGTGATGTTTATTTGAATGATGTTTTGGACTTGTAATGAATTGTGTGATGTGGCGAGTGTAAGCCAACTATCTTTTCCGCTTTCATCCCTATTTTTACATGAGATGTGCAAAGGTAACAAACTTGCGATCATTCCAGAATGGGCTTATATCTTTAAGTCGTGCCTCGACACGTAGGAGATATAGTCCCATCCTGGGCATTACATTGAGCCTATCACGAATCAACTTTACCTTCTGCTCCGATTCCTTGATCAAATCTGGTCCAAACAACTGGCGGTCTCCAACTTCGTCCCAAGACAATGGGGTCCTACACCTCCTTCCGTATAATGCTTCGAAAGGGGCCATTTTTAGACTGGATTGATAAGTGTTGTTGTAAGAGAACTTTGCATAGGGCAAATTGTCGTCTCAACTAGATCCATAATCTAGCGCCCAAGCTCTCAGCATATCTTCCAAAATCTGATTGACTCTCTCAGTCTGTCCATCTGTCTGCGGATGAAAAGCTGTGCTAAACTCTAGCCTGGTACCCAAAGTTTCGTGTAACTGATTCCAGAACTTTGAGGTAAACTGGGTTCCTCTATCTGATACGATGCTCCTCGGAACTCCATGTAGGCATACGATCCTGGTCATATATATCTTCGCCAACTTTGCACTGGTGTAAGTAGTCTTCACTAGGATGAAATGAGCTACCTTCGTCAAATGATCGACTACAACCCAAACCGAGTCATAGCCTGAACGAGTTCTGGGTAATCCCGTAATAAAATCCATGCCTAGCTTATCCCACTTCAATTCGGGTATTGGCAATGGTTGTCACAATCCTGCCGACTTCTGATGCTCTGCCTTCACTCTCTGACATACATCACAAACGGCTACATACTCCGCAATATCCTTCTTCATACCGGTCCACCAGAAAGTATCCTTCAAGTCCAATTACATCTTCGTATTTCCTGGGTGAATCGAGTATGGTGAATCATGGGCCTCTTGCAGAATCAACTTCCTGATCCCTGGGTCGTTAGGCACATATACGCGGTCCTCAAACCATAGGGTGTCGTGCTCATCCTCACGAAATCCTTTAACCTTTCCTTTGCTCATCTTCTCCTTTATAGAGGCAACCTCCTCATCAGTTTTCTGAGCTTCTGTGATTTTATCCATCAAGGTAGACTGAATCTCCAGTGTTGCTACATAGCCTCTCGGAACTATCTCCAAACATAGCTCACGTAGGTCCTCGGCTAACTCTTTCGGTAAATCCTCCGTCGTTAGTGTATTGACATGGCTCTTACGGCTTAGCGCATCGGCTACCACGTTAGCCTTTCCGGGATGATAATGCAATCTCATGTCATAATCCTTGATGAGTTCCAACCATCTCCTTTGCCTGAGATTTAGCTCCTTCTGAGTGAATATATACTTCAAACTCTTGTGATCCGTATATACTTCACAATGGTTTCCAATGAGGAAATGTCTCCAAGTCTTCAATGCATGAACTACGGCTGCTAACTCCAAATCATGAGTGGCATAGTTCAACTCATGAGGTTTCAGTTGTCGTGAAGCATACGAAATAACTCTTCCTTCCTGCATAAGAACTGCTCCAAGTCCTCGACGTGAAGCGTCGCAGTACACCTCATAGTCCTTATGTTGATCTGGCAGAATCAACATAGGTGATGAGACCAAACATTTCTTTAATTCCTAGAAACTGGCCTCACATTCTTCTGTCCAATTGAAGTTGGTATCCTTCTTTAACAACTCCGTCATAGGCCTTGCAATCCTTGAGAAATTCTCAATAAATCTCCGGTAGTATCCTGCAAGTCCCAGAAAACTCCGGGTCTCTCCAACTGTTGTCGGTGCTTCCCAATTTGTCACAGTGTCAACCTTGGCGGGATCTACTGCTATTCCTTCTCCGGATATAACATGTCCGAGGAATCCAACTTCTTTCAACCAAAACTCACATTTGCTGAACTTGGCGTATAACTGATGTTCTCTGAGCTTCTCAAGTACTACCACAAATGCTCCTTATGTTCCTCTTCATCCTTTGAGAAGATCAATATATCATCTATGAACACCACGACGAACTTATCCAGGAACTCCATAAACACCTTATTCATCAAGTTCATAAAGTATGCTGGTGCATTAGTCAGACCAAAAGACATAACGGTATACTCGTACAACCCATACCTGGTGGTAAAGGCCGTCTTATGTATATCCTGCTCTCGAATCTTCAATTGATGGTATCCTGATCGCAAGTCGATCTTGGAAAATACCTTAGCTCCTTGCAATCTATCGAACAGATCATTGATCATCGGCAGTGGGTACTTGTTCTTGATTGTTACTTCATTCAATCCTCGATAATCAACAACCATTCTTAACAATCCGTCCTTCTTCTCCACTAGAAGTACTGGCGACCCCCAAGGCGAAGAACTTGGGCGAATGTAACCTTTATCCTGTAACTCCTTAATCTGTTTCTTAATCTCCTCCAAATCCTTCGCGGGCATCCTGTATGGTCTCTTAGATATTGGTCCTATGCCTGGCAAAAGCTCAATCAAAACTCAATAACTCTATCTGGTGGCATGCCTGGCAGCTCCTCTGGAAATACGTCAGGGAAATCTTTCACCACTGGTACTTCCTCCTGAACAACTCCTGATAAGGAATTTACTCTGTCCCTCTTCGGCACATGCGGGGATACATACTTGATCCTTCTTCCTTCTGGCGTAGTAAGCAAAATGGACTTACTGGTGCATTCAATGTTCTCTTCGTACTTAGCTAACCAATCCATGCCTAATATCACATCCAATCCTTGAGATTCCAATACTATTAGGTCCGAAAGGAATGTGTAGTTACCAATCCTTAATGGCAACTGATCACACCATAATCTGGCCATATACTCTGCTCCAGGTGAGGTTACTAACATGGGTGACCTAAGGGCTTGGGTTGGCAGCTTATACTTATCCACAAATCCCCTTGATATGTACGAATGCGATGCACCAGTATCAAAAAGAAGGAGTGCAGTAAAGGACTTAACTAAAAACTTACCTATTACTGCATCTGGCTGAGCTTCAACCTCCTCCATGCTAACGTGGTTCACTTGTCCCCTATTAAAAGGGTTCGGCTTCTTCCTAGAGCTTACATTGCCATTTCCATTCTGGGCTTCTGGACATTCATTGGCGTAATGTCCCGTCTCTTGGCACTTATAGCAAGTGACTTGGCTCAGGTCTCGCTTGGCTGGTGTTGCTGGGTTGGTACGGTTCTGTCCACTGCTTCCTCCATTCCCATTACCATTCTTGGGGCCACTATGATTGTGCGAGCTACCTCCTCCATGGGTATGTTGAAATTGTCCTACCAGTTTAGGGGTAAAACGTGGCTTCTGTTGAGCTCCAGAATTGTACTTTCCTTGTCCATACTTCCTCTTGCGGTTTTCAATCTGTTGATGCTTCCCTTCAATCATTAGAGCTCGATCAACCAATTCCTGGTAGTTGTTGAAGCTTGCTACCATCAACTGTACGCTCATCTCATCATTCAGCCCTTCCATAAATCTGTCCTGCTTAGTGGCATCTGTGGCCACATCATCTGGGGCGTATCGAGATAGAGTACTAAACTCATCTACGTACTGAGCCACAGTACGATTTCCTTGGCGCAGGTTGTGAAACTTCCGCTTCTTCATGCTCATAGCTCCAGTTGAGACATGGGCGGTACGGAAAGCCTGCTGAAACTGATCCCAGGTAACATTGGCTATGGGGAAGGTGGCTGTGTAGTTCTCCCACCACGCTGCGTCTGGTCCAGACAACTGATGTGCGGCAAATCGCACCTTCTCAACATCCGAGCAGTTAGCAGTGGTCAAATCCCTTCCAATCTTGCGCGGCCAGTCATCAGCGACTATTGGTTCAATGCTGCTAGCAAACACCGGTGGTTGTAACCTTAGGAAACGGGTCAGGTTATCCACGGGTGGTGGTGGTGGAGGGTTGTTGTTGTTCTGGTTGTTCTGAGTGTTCTGGACAAGAAGTTGCATCAAAGTGTTCTGCTGCTGGATCAATTGAGTGAGCTCAGGGGGAAACTCAAATCCGGGCTCACGTCTTGGAGGCATCTGATGGGTGTAGAGGGAAGAGATTAGAATAGAAAAGAGGTCTAAGGGAAAATCACTACCCAAATGCACATGAGACGAACACAAACATATCACACCAAGATCAATTTCAAAATAAGGGCTTACACGGATCTAACGTTACAAAAGTGCTCTGAGTCTACTAGATGGGAAAAACTACTAGTCATAGGAAGGTCTTCTAGAAATTTTGATCGGTAGAGGATTCCATGATGTCAGCTCCAGCTTCATTTTCATAGTCCTCGTCATCACTATCATCAGGGTCTGAGTCCGTGTCGTCAAGGATGATGTAGTCTTCAGGACAAATCTCCTTGGGTTCTTCTTCCTCTTCTTCCCCTCCTGGTGCTGGATCTCCCATGAATACTCCTAGCTTCCGTGTCAAATCATCATTCTTCTACACGAGTATTAACATCTCCTCCTCATATCCGTCGCGCGTTTACTTGGGTTCCTCCTCTAACTCCAAGTTTCGGGTTAGTGCTTTCTTCAAGTCTATCATTCCTGCACACATCTGGTGCTCCTGCCGATGAATGTGTTGGTTTAACTCTTGAATGAACGCGGCAATGGACCTGTCATTCCGGGTGTTGATCATGTCCCACCGCTCATTTCGGCATCCACAAATCTGGTAGATAGTGTCCTTCAGCTCCTGCTTGTAGACTTCTCCAATCCTTCCCATAGTGATGTGGGCTGCCATACTCCTGCCTAGGCTCCATGTAGGCGCATTAAAGGAAAACTGGGTGCAGTGACGGGCATGAATGTCCTCCCTGGAACTTGAGCTTGAATCAACCAGCGCTCCTCTTCAGGTAAAGTGGCGTTGTAGGTTCCGGTGAAGCTGGGTAGTCCGATGTTTAGATATCTTGTGACTTCCTTTAGGTGTCGTCCGAATGGTGTATCTTCATCAGGTTGCGTGAACTTGTTCCTTGCACCCGCCATCCTAAAAGAGTAGAAAAGATGAGGAGTCAGAAATGAGAAGAGTGAATAGTGCTCTAGGGTTTTAGCTTAGTGGTCGTGTCCTACAGTCAGGGTGTGCTCTGATACCATCTTGTAGCGACCATACCTTAAACAGTCTGATCTCTGTGCATCAATGTCATCCCTGGATCAGTAATGCTGAGACGCACAATACTTGAAGGAATTATAACAGAGTGGCAATCACACACTTTTTACATTGAAAGTTCCAAAGATGAACTTATTACAATAAAAATGGCTTAAGGCCATCTAACAACGATAACTGCGGAAGGCTTGGAAGATAAGCGAGTCCATCAACTCCAACGGCATCACTGAGTATAGAACCACGACCTAAAGGCACCTTACTCGTCGTCTGAAAAGTCTGCAACATGAAAGTTGCAGCCCGAAACGGGCCAGCACATGGAATATGCTGGCAAAGTAACACATGGAGAGTAACAAAAGTAAAGCTACACTATATGCAATATGGCCGGTGGAAAGCTCTATGGTTATAGTTTTTGCATAAAGCCAATTTTTCCCTACTGCAAAGGAATAGAAATTTAATTTAACTATCATGGTAGTTGAAACATCATTGAGAAGGTTCACCCAACTCAATCCCAATTAATGTAAACATTAACCCAACAAATTATCTTTTAGAGTGATGAGATACACATGATAATCCAAGTACTAGATACTCAAAACGTCCATAACCGGGGACACGACTAATCATGATTAGTTTGTACACTCTGCAGAGGTTTGTGCACTTTTCCCCACAAGATCCGATCTCCTCCGTTGGGATTCTCGCACTTCATGTGTTTGAGAAACGAATGATCGAGACATAGTCTTTCAGAAGCACTAGCACCTTACGATTGGGTAGACAGTACCAACCTACATCCCCTACATCTGCTAGTCTACCACTGTAAGAGTTCGCACAACTTAGTCAACTATGCTAGAGCCCATAATAGCTTGTGGCTGCACACAGAAGTTTCTAGTATGAATAACCTCATGATCCCTTTGAGCCTGGGTGGCGGTCCATAAAGAAAAACAGGCAATCGCTGGGATACCCAGGTGCCTCAATCCACCCAGATGTGTGTTCAAGTTGCCACCTTTAGTTGAACCATTAATTTAACAATCTCACATCTGTCATGGATACACTCACGCAATCCACGTCTACTAGCATAGCATAACCTAACAGCAAACGTAGAAGTAACTCCCAAAGGTTTGAATATAATGCAGGTAATAGGTACTACCTCATCTACTTCCCAGTCCCACATGTTATTAGATCCTACTCATGCAATGTGTTTGAGGATATAACTAATGCAACTAAAAACTGGGTATTGGAAAGTATGATCAAAGTGTTACTTGCCTTGCTGATGATTCGCAAAACCTAGAGGTTCAAAGTAGCAAGCGGTGCACTCCGGGTACTCTATCGCAAACAAACAAGCATACAATAAGTACTCAACTAATGCACGGGTAAAATTCAAATAAGAGATCTAACTAGAAAGTTCAACTTAAGAACTCTGGTTTGCAAAAAGAATCAAACCAAACGAAACAACGAAAGTCAAACGGCGAAAAGAACCGACTATGCTACCAATCTGGATCTAAGTCCAAATTTAACAGAAGCAAAAGATTGGTTGACTAGGCTAAACAGAAAGAGGGTTTCGATACGAAACTCCAGGCGCTTGAATCGCCTGATTCCGATAAACGAGCGAAAAGATAAACTAGAACAAAGATCGGATCAGAAATCGCGATCAGAAAAATAACTACGAAAAAGAAACTGAAGAACACCTTAACGAACGGACGTCCGTTAGCTGGGACTAAATGACGAATTCGTTCGTTAAAACAAACGAACGGGTGAACGGTAGGTAAACAACTAAACTAAAAAAAACTGATCTAAACTAAAAAAACGAACTAGGGTTTCTAAAAAAAAGAAACGGGGCGGTTTTCTACCGAAAACCGGTGGCGGCGCGGCTACCTCGTCGGACTCCGGCGGGGTGGCGTTGGCGGCGGGCGGCGCTGGCGGTGGCAGGCGACAGCGGCTGCGGTACGCGGCGGCGGCGGCGGGGCGAGGCTGCGGCGGCGGGGAGATGCTGCGGCGGCGGGGCGATGCGAGACGAGGGGTGAGGGGGCGGCGGGCGGCTGCATTTATAGTGGAGGGGGGTGCTGCGGCTTGGAGGAGGGGGCAAGGCAGCGGCGGCGGCGGCGGTGTCCGGCTCGGACACGAGTCCGACGCGGCGCGGGGAAGGCGGCGACGCGGCGCGGGCCTGGCTCGGCTGGGCCTTCGGCCGAGTCGGGCACGGGGACTCCTATTTCTTTTTTAAAACGCCGAAACTACGAAAAATTCTAGAAAATAAAATAAAATTCTAAAAATGCCAAAACAAATTTTCACCGTCTAAGTGAAATATTTAGAACAAGATGAACATTTTTCTTGGCACTAAATGCATTTTTGAAAACATGCAATTTTTCCTAAATTCAAATAAAATAGCATAAACTCCAAAATAAAACTTATTTGATTTTTTTCTATTAAATCCTCAGTATTTCTGTATTTTTGGGAGAGTCATTTTACTCCCTCTCTCATAATTTTTATATTAGAAATACCTGAAGATAAAATAAATAAAATCAAATGATCCTATTTTCAAAATTTGAGAAACCTCAAATATGAAAATAACGAAATCCCCAACTCTCTCCGAGGGTCCTTGAGTTGCGTAGAATTTCCTGGATCCTCCAAAAGAAAAATTATGATATGCATTGATGATCTAATGTATAACATTCCAAATTAAAAATTTGGGATGTCACAAGAATCCTAGGCGAATCCAATTTCCCTCCGTCAACCCTCAAGATGACCCGGCTATACTCGCTATGTCTCGTTACATGATGGCCGAGTGTCTTCTTATTTCTGAGTTGGTCCGAGACGCCATTCGGGCCAGGAGATTGCTTGGTATAGCTTTACCTCAGTCTCCGCCAGCTTCTCCAACTCCGCCGCCTCGCCCATCCGGAGTTTCAGAGTCAGCGGTTCCACTTGCTACTCCCTTAGCTTCCTCGTCAGTTCGCGAGCGTTTGCTCAAACGTAGGATGTAATCCTTCGTGTAGTGTTTATGCATCTACTGTAGTATCATGCTTGTGTGTGCCTGTGTGGAGCAGCTTTGTAGCTTGTTTGCTGTATGATTTGTTGCAATAAATTGTTTTCTCATGCTTCTTTGTTTTAAATCCTCAGTGTTACCCCCTTATGGAAATTATTCCTCGACCGACACCGGATCAGTAGAAGCCATGAGTAGTATAGATATACACCATGGAATTCAGTTTTTCAGCCGACAACATTGTATTACATCCGGTATGAATACAAGTATATCCTGCTCAGACTTTCAGCAACAAGTACCTCTCAGAGATACACGTTATCGCAACAATGATTAAATCAGCAAGAGAACAAAAATGGATCAACAGTGCATTCCCAGTCAAAGGTATGGTCCGTACGCGATGATTGAATCTTCCATAAGCCAAATTTAAAGCATTGCGACACCCAGAAGTCAGTCCAAATACGCAATGAATTCAGTAAGGACAGTCAGATAATTCTTGCCATACAAATAATCAGCTGCCGGACTGACGAGTATATATTGACGAAGTGTACAAAGATAAGGTTCCCAGCCAGCTGAAGTATGTCAGTCCAATCACCTAGAAAATCAGTTCCATCCATCTCAAAAATTTATTGACAAAGTGTACAAAGATAAGGTTCCTAGTCTGCATCGGCAGGGAATGAATGGATTCCCATACTGCAAAAGCTTTTGCCATAAGGTATCGAGTCTTCCCTAGCAAAGTCTTTAAGGGGGCAAGCTTATGAGGTACAGTACCCCATTTTTCCTCAAGAAGATATCCACCAAAGGCTTCGAGCATAAGCCACTCAGTCTTCCTCAACACGACACCCCGGTGATTTCCGAACGTAAGCTGCCCAGTATTCTTCTATATAGCACTAATACAATGAAGGAAATATGCCCTAGAGGCAATAATAAAGTTATTATTTATTTCCTTATATCATGATAAATGTTTATTATTCATGCTAGAATTGTATTAACCGGAAACTTAGTACATGTGTGAATACATAGACAAAACAGAGTGTCCCTAGTATGCCTCTACTAGACTAGCTCATTGATCAAAGATGGTTATGTTTCCTAACCATAGACATGAGTTGTCATTTGATCAACGGGATCACATCATTAGGAGAATGATGTGATGGACTAGACCCATCCGTTAGCTTAGCACTATGATCGTTTAGTTTTACTGCTATTGCTTTCTTCATGACTTATACATGTTCCTATGACTATGAGGTTATGCAACTCCCGAGTACCGGAGGAACACCTTGTGTGCTATCAAACGTCACAATGTAACTGGATGATTATAAAGATGCTCTACAGGTGTCTCCGAAGGTATTCATGGTGTTGGCATAGATCAAGAATATGATTTGTCACTTCGAGTGTCGGAGAGGTATCTCTGGGCCCTCTCGGTAATACACATCATAATAAGCCTTGCAAGCAAATGACTAATGAGTTAGTCACGAGATGGTGTATTACGGAACGAGTAAAGAGACTTGCCGGTAACGAGATTAACTAGGTATGGTGATACCGACGATCGAATCCCGGGCAAGTAACATACCGATGACAAAGGGAACAACGTATGTTGTTATGCAGTTTGACCGATAAAGATCTTTGTAGAATATGTAGGAGCCAATATGAGCATCCAGGTTCCGCTATTGGTTATTGACCGGAGATGAGTCTTGGTCATGTCTACATAGTTCTCGAACCCGTAGGGTCCGCACGCTTAACATTTGATGACGATCGGTATTATGAGTTTATGTGTTTTGATGCACGGAAGGTAGTTCGGAGTCCTGAATGAGATCGGGGACATGACGAGGAGTCTCAAAATGGTCGAAACGTAAAGATCGATATACCGGACGACTATATTCGGACATCGGAAAGGTTTCGAGTGATTCGGGTATTTTTCGGAGTACCGAAGAGTTACGGGAATTCGCCAGGGAGTATATGGGCCTGATAACCCACAAGTGTAGGGGATCGCAACAGTTTTCGAGGGTAAAGTATTCAACCCAAATTTATTGATTCGGCACAAGGGGAGCCAAAGAATACTCTTAAGTGTTAGCAGCTGAGTTGTCAATTCAACCACACCTGGAAACTTAGTATCTGCAGCAAGATAGTTTGGTAGCAAAGTAATATGATAGTGGCGGTAGAGGCAATAAAAGTAACGATAGTGTTTTTGTAGTTTTTGTGATAATAGCAACGGACAAAAAAATAAGCAAGAAGCAATATAGGAAAAGCTCGTAGGCATTGAATCGGTGATGGGAAATTATGTCGGATGCAATTCATCATGTAGAAGTTATAACCTAAGGTGACACAGAACTAGCTCCAGTTCATCAATACAATGTAGGCATGTATTCCGAATATAGTCATACGTGCTTATGGAAAAGAACTTGCATGACTTCTTTTGGCCTACCCTCCCGTGGCAGTGGGGTCCTATTGGAAACGAAGGGATATTAATGCCTCCTTTTAATAGAGTACCGGACCAAAGCATTAACACATAGTGAATACATGAACTCCTCAAACTATGGTCATCATCGGGAGTGGTCCCGATTATTGTCACTTCGGGGTTGCCGGATCATAACACATAGTAGGTGACTATAGACTTGCAAGATAGGATCAAGAACACACATATATTCATGAAAACATAATAGGTTCATATCTAAAATCATGGCACTCGGGCCCTAGTGACAAGCATTAAGCATAGCAAAGTCATAGCAACATCAATCTCAGAACATAGTGGATACTACGGATCAAACCCTAACAAAACTAACTCTATTACATGATAGATCCCATCCAACCCATCACCGTCCAGCAAGCCTACGATGGTGTAGGATCGAAAGTATGTCTAGAGGGGGGTGATTAGACTACTTGACAATGTAAAAAATCTGCCTTTTGATTAAGCAAAGTTTTTGGCAGTTTCACAATTAAGATCAAATCAAGTATCACCCTACACATGCAATTCTAGAGTATAAGCAGCGGAAAGTAAATTGCACATGTAAAAGAGAGGTGGAGAAGATCAAACGCAGTTTGGTGACACGAAGATTTTTGTCGTGGTTCCGATAGGTGGTGCTATCGTACATCCACGTTGATGGAGACTTCAACCCATGGAGGGTAACGGCTGCGCGAGTCCACGGAGGGCTCCACCCACGAAGGGTCCACGAAGAAGCAACCTTGTCTATTCCATCATGGCCTACGCCCACGGAGGACTAGCCTTACTCGGGGTAGATCTTCACGAAGTAGGCGATCTCCTTGCCCTTACAAACTTCTTGGTTCAACTCCACATCACGAAGACGGAGGCTCCCAAGCGACACCTAACCAATCTAGGAGGCACCACCCTCCAAAAGGTAATAGATGTGGTTGATGATGATGAACTCCTTGCTCTTGTGCTTCAAATGATAATCTCCCCAACACTCAACTCTCCTCACTGATATGGCTGTGGTGGAAGAAAGGTTTGAGTGGAAAGCAACTTGGGAAGGCTAGAAATCAAGTTTCATATGGTAGGAATGGAATGACTTGATCTCAACACAAGGGTAGGTGGTTCACTTCTCAGAAAGTGTATGGTAGGAGTGGTAGACTTTCTGATGGCTCTCCTCACGAATGAAGAGGGGGTGGAGGGGTATATATAGCCTCCACACAAAATCCAACCGTTACACACACATTTGACCAATCTCGGTGAGACCGAAGTGAAAACTCGGTCAGACCGAAAGTTCAAATATAGTGAACGTTGGGATTTTCGGTGGGACCGAAAATACCATCTCGGTGTGTCCGAAGTGAGTCAAAGGTTGGAGCTTGCCATCTCGGTGGGACCGAAAATAACAACTCGGATATTCCGAAGTGTTGTCAATTGGTTACAGAAGGTTGGCAGTCCATTTTCGGTGAGACCGAAACTCAAAATCGGATGGATCGAGAAATTAGGGTTTGGGAGAATAACTGAGGTGGTTCATCTCGGTGGGACTGAGTTTGCAGAATCGGTTTGTCCGAGATTACTTATGAGTGTGTTAAGTAGTGAAGAGTGCTGAAAGTTGAGGGAGCTAGATCACCAAGCACTTGAGCAACCAGATCATTAACACAACCTCATCCCCTTTTAATAGTATTGGCTTTTCCTATGGACTCAATGTGATCTTTGATCACTAAACCAAAAATAGAGTCTTGAGCTTTTGCTAATGCTTGTCTTAGCATTTTGAGGGGTCCACTTCTTCAGACATTTCCATACCCATATCATCGAACTTTTCTGAAATGATTCTCAAGTAAATATTAGTTCAATGATATATATGTTGTTATTAATTACCAAAACCACTCGGGGATTAGTTGCACTTTCAATCTCCCCCTTTTTGGTAATTGATGACAACATATAGATCAAAGCTTCGACAAAGGATATAATCAAAGAATAATATCGTCGCTTTGAGAAGTATGTGATAAACAAGAGCTCCCCCTAAATTTGTGCATTATTTAAAATTTGCGTTTGAATGCAAATGCACAATCGATTAGGATTATGGGTCACTCTTCCATGTCACATACATCTTGGTGGAGCGCACAAAATGATAAGAATGAATAACATGCACTCAATCACCAAGACAAGAGTAAATAGCCATACAATAAGGAATTGCATATGATAAGCATTAAGCACACATTAAAGCATAGTATGACTAAGCACTCATTAAGGTAGCATCAAACGTAGTAGCAAGCACACTTAAAGTTTCAAGAACCAAAAGAAACCAATGTATCTCAAAGAAACCGGCAAAAGAACGAAAGACGAAAGAGCACTCTCTCTCTCGAAGCCCTATGATCTATAACAATTTCTCCCCCTTTGGCAACAAGTTACCAAAAAGTTCGAAAAGGTATAGAGCTAAGCGTCACTGCGGGCTCTGCTGGCGGCTCCCGTCTGGGTAGATGTCGGTGTAGAGATAGCTGCATCGGCGAAGATTTCTACTGATGTCTGCGCTGGAGGAGTGGATGCTGGAGCTGGAGCAACTGCTGGAGCTGTAGCTGGTGCTGAAGTGGTAGCCCTGGAGTCAGTCACTGGGATAGCTGCAGATCTGGATCCTCTCGGAACCTGAGCAGTCTGGCGATGAGAGTCCTGGACTAGATCATCCTGCATGAGCTCTGCTCTCTCCTGCCTTGTCTCCTCCATGTCTGCCTCAAGCTTGTTGACAGACACCTGAATCTCAGTCAGCTTCACGTCCAGAGCGTGGATCTTGTCCTCAACAATCCTCTCTAGGCTCTCCTGAGATTGCTCAATGCTGGCCAGGCGTTGTTCAATCCGCTGGGTAGCTTCAAGAATTTGTTCTCCAAAGCTCTTTGGCTTAGCTGCTGCTGCTGCTGCCTCTTTGTCAGCTTTAGCCTTCTTCGCAGCTTCGATTTTGGCCTGTCCTTCAACTGAGGTAGGATCCTCTTCATCCATCACAACTACGTTGTCCTCATGCTCTGGTTGCAGTGGCAAGTGCTTCCTATCCAACATGAATTTGCCCGTGCCAAACTTGGCGTTGATGAGCATCTGAATCTGCGGGGCAAACCCACACGACCTCTTCTGGTCAGCTGCAGTCCTCTTAATGGTCTCTACTATCAAGTCCATCACCTTGAAAGGTGCCTTCTCATCGAGAATGTGCAGCATGTTGATAGAATAGCCTCGAATCATGCGGTGGTCTCCAGACTTAGGCATCAATGTATGCCTCAGAATAGTGTTAGTGGTGGTCAGACCTGCCTGGAGATAGTACACTGAGCCAAGCTTCCATCCTTCCAAATCAGCAGCCGGGATCTCCTTGTACATGTTCTTCATGGAATCATGACTCTTCTTAGGAATCCCATAGACATCAATGTCGTCCTCTCTCTGCACTGGAGCGTTCAGGAGTTCTGCCCATTCTTCAACAGTCGAAGAAAACCTTTGACCTTCAGTCATCCAGGTGATCTTGCCATCAGGATAGAAGTGGGCTGTGGCGTAGAACTGCATGATCATCTCGTCATTCCAGGCTGTCAGTTCTTGACCCACAAAATCAGCAACTCCACATGCAGTAAAGCTCTCATGCACATGGGGAAAGAAGTCCCGGTGCTCTTCACTGTCAATATACTTCCAGTCAATATACCTGGTGTCAGCAACAATGGGCTTCTTATCCATCAGCACGGTCTCATAGAAATCCTGCTGCTCTCTGGTGTGGAATCTGGGGTCCACAGCAGTCCTTCTCCTTACAGCATATGGATCAGACTGTCTCCATAGCCTGAGACCTTTGTCCTTCCTTGCCTTCATGTCCTCAGCTTGAGGATGAGCATCATTGTGGAGTGGCAACTTGGGACGGAGCTTAAGGACCACATGCTCTTCATCTGATTCAGACGGTGGCATCTCACCTTTGTTCTTCTCAGAAGCTGGAATGCTTCTGGTTGTTCTCTTGGGCTTGGCTGGAGCTGCCTTGGCTTGAGCAGGCTTCTTGGGCTTAGAGGAGGCTTGAGCCCGAATAGCATCACCCATGAACTTAGTTTTCTGAGGAGGAGGCTGGGGTGCATCTTCTTCTTCTTCTTCTGCAGCATCAACTTGAGGTTCAGCATATACTACCCTCTTCCTTTTGGAAGTCTTCTTCACCTTGCTTGGAGCAGGCTCTTCCAAGTTGAGCTTCTTTGCAACTGCTGACTGCTTTACTTTGCTTGTGCCTTTCCTTGACTGCTGCCCTTGGTGCTCTTTGGCAACCACATTCCTCTTTGGCTTGGAGGTAACTTCCTCAGCAACAAAGTCAGAGTCCTCATCATCAGAAGTTCTCTTCTTCCTGGTTCTGGTGGCTGCAGGAGGCAAACCACTAGGGGTGCTCCTCTCACCATCATCACTGGAGCTGCTAGCAGGACTTGTATCTGCCTCTGGAATCTCAGCAAAAGGTGACTCAGACCTGTTCTGGCTGTCACTAACATCTGACATGGCTGAAAACCTGTGAAAAGATAAGGTATAGGCAGAGTAGAAGAGTTATCACAACTGCAGAGGTTTTTGCAAAAAAAAAATGAGTTCAAAACTTAGTTTTGAGTTTTCACAGAATGTATTTCGGTCAAACCGATTTTAAGTTTCGGTGAAACCGAAGTGTTCAACAGAAACCTACACACCACTTTCGGTCAGACCGAAATGGGTTTCGGTCCTACCGATAACTTAGGGTTTCACTGAAACTACGTTTCGGTCATTCCGATTGGCACAACTCGGTTAAACCGAATGATGCAGTGCAATGGCCAGAGGCCAAATCGGTCATACCGAGTTTCAAAATCGGCTTCACCGAGATGCGTTCCGTGGAAACCTAAACCTAAGAATTTTGCTCGAAACTAGAGGATCTGAACTAATGTATAGGGAATATCTCAAACGTGGATTGAATCATGGCAAGCCTATCGTGCAAGAATCGGATGGGGAGCACGAAAAGGGATCGGGACACACCCTAACTTGGTGGTGTCCCTCTACGACGGCAACGGTGGAGATGATTACCGTTGACGGCGGCGGAGACCTGCGGCGAGGGCGCACAGGCGACGACGGCGACGATCCGTAGACCAGGGCGACGGCAGCAGGGATCTTGGGGGCGAACGGTTTGAAGAATTAAATCGCGCGCAGCCCTCGGGTATATATAACCCCATGCTGTCGGTGGGACCGAGTTGAAAAACTCGGTGTCACCGAGATGTATAACTGCTGTGCAGTTACGCATATCGGTCAGACCGAGATTTTGAACTCGGTTTCACCGAGATGAAACCTAGATCAGTCTAAGCGTTTCGGTTGGACCGAGATTGAGAAGCCGGTCAGACCGAAATGGACTTAGAAGGTTTTGGAAGTCAGCCTTAGACGAATCGGTGGCTCCGAGTGCTCCTCACTCGGACTGTCCGAAAAAGACTTGTTCAAAGTTGTGATATGAGCATGAATAGAATTTGAGACAAGAAAGCATAGATAGCTAGGGAAGGTGCTTAGGCATTCTTGTCCATCCATTTGGCCAGAAAAATCAAAACAATCAAAACAACAAATGGATGTCCTTGAATGGATAAAATCATGCATTCAACATGCTCACACAATAAGATAGCAACTGAAATATGTGTCAAACATGCACAACCAACACTCTAGCTACTAGCACACAATTTGTCGATGACCAGGTCATCTATATATGAGTATATTGACTTAGGAGCCAAATGAGAACATTTGATCATAGGTCATACTCATTGTTTAAGCACAAGTGGGGTTACCACTTTTACATAAAGCATTTATGTGTTCACATCATTTGGAGATGTTTTAGCTCAATTTTTAGAGCAAAGCTCCCCCTAGATGTGAGAACCCCTTTTAAAGGGTCAAACTAATCTTGGGTTGTCGTAGAAGACTTCATGTAGATGTTGAAGATGTGGATGCTCAATGTTGATGTAGATCATCAAGAGTTGGGAGCAATCCTTTGGATTAGGGCACTTTCAATACCTACATGGGTTAGTCCCACAAGGAACAAACAAGAATATCCATAGACATAGAGTGGAGTACATAAAAGATGATGTCCATGAAAGCAATGATTACCTTGTCCCTTGACTTACCAACAAGAGGGTTTGTGACTCCATGAACTAGTGCATGATGTGGAAGTTGATTGCACAAGTTCTTGCCAAAATGAATATGAGTGAAGTTTGTTGGCGGAGTCACCCTCAAGAACCTTCTAGTTCTTCTTCTTTGGGATCCACATCATCTTGATGGGAATCCTTGGTGTTGTAGTTGAGCTTGACGAAGTAGAACTTGATGTGTCCTTGGGAACCCACTTGACCATGGCTTGAGGTGCTTCAATGAATGCATCAATCTCCTCTTGAAGCTTGTCCTTGGCCTTTAGCTTGTGGTCTTGTGGTGGAAGGTCATCTTGAGCTTGTTCCACATTGGAAGAAGTAGGATCATACTTCTCCTTTTGTGAAACAAACTATGGAGTAGGGTATTGACCTTCTTCCCACTCAACACCTTCGGCGTTGAACTTTCGCTCAAAACCAATCCCTTGATTCTTCCGGTGTCTTCCTTGTTTGCGAACAATTTCCTCAAAGTTCTTGCTTCCGGCAAGACTCTTGTAGACACCTTTCTCTATGATTTCATTCAATAAGCTATTTTCTTGCTCAAGTGTAACTTGGCTTGAAACATTGTTAGTGGAATCAAGAGAACTACTAGAAGCAACAATATTGGATTTAACATTGTTATTGTTACTACTAGAGGAAGAATTTTTCTTGTGCTTGTCATGCTTAGTCTTAATAGGTGGCAAGAAATTAGACAAGAGAAGTCGTTTGGCAAGATATGAAGAACTCTTCTTTCGAAGATCGTCATTGATCGCTTTTAGAAACTCATGTTCTTGCTCTAGAGTGAGCTTCTCGAAGCGTAGCTTCTCATGAGATCTTAGGAGCTCTCTATGATCTTCTTGAGTTGTTTCATGAGCTAACTTAAGAGTGTTTAGTTCTTTAGTTAGACGCTCAATCTCCTTCATAGCATTGTCATTCGACTCTTCTCGACTATAAAGACTACTAGCATTTTCATCATTACTAAGCTCACTAGATTTATCATGCAAGAGCTCATCTTCACCAAGTAAGTCATCCTCATCACTATCAAAGTCAATGAATTCAGGGTGTGTTACCTTGGGACCTTTAGCCATGAAGCATCTTCCAATTCCCTCATTTGGTGAATCAAATAAGTCATAGGAGTTGGAGTTGGAGGATACGAGTGCAAGTCCGGCAACACCTTCATCTTGACTATAGTCGGAGTCGGAGTGATAGCTTCCATCGGATTGATTGTCGGAGTCGGAGTCGGAGACCCATTCACCTACATGAGCTTGATGTCTTCTTCTTGTGTAGCTTCTTGATGACTTGTCTTTCCTCTCCGAATCCTTGCTTCTCCGAGAGGGTCTTCGTTCATAACGATCATCTCTACTCCTTCTCTCTCTCCGAGGTGACTCATCTCTTGCTCTTCTTCTTGGAGATTCTTCTCTTCTCTTGTGGGGAGCCGTACACTCATTTGAGAAGTGTCCGGGTCTTCCACAATTGTAGCAGTTTTGATAACGACTAGAAGATCTCTTTTCATCATATGATCTAGACTTTGAGCTTCTTTCTTTGCCTCTATTCTTGTAGAATTTGTTGAAGTTCTTGACCATTAGGCTTATCTCTTCATTGGAAATTAGCTTGTCACTTGAGGTAGTAGGAGCATCACTTGTAGCTTTGTAAGCACCACTTGACTTGTTGTGAAGCTCTTCCTTATCCTTAAGTGTCATCTCATGAGCAACAATTCTTCCAATGACTTCAGTTGGCTTGAGGGTCTTGTAGTTTGGCATCATTTGGATCAAAGTGCACACGGTGTCATACTTTCCATCCAAAGCTCTGAGAATCTTCTTAATGACGAATCGGTCGGTCATTTCTTCGCTTCCTAAGCCGGCAATCTCATTTGTGATGAGAGCAAGCCTAGAGTACATTTCAGCGACTCCTTCACCATCCTTCATCTTGAACTTGTCAAGTTGACCTTGAAGAATATCTAGCTTTGATTCCTTCACAGATTCAGTACCTTCGTGCATTTCAACCAAAGTATCCCAAATCTCTTTAGCATTCTCAAGACGGCTGATTTTGTTGAACTCTTCGGGACACAAAGCATTGAAGAGAATGTCACAAGCTTGAGCATTGTTTTGCAACATCCGCAACTCTTCCGGTGTAGCTTCGCGATCCGGAACTTTTCCTTCTTCAAAGAAATCACCTTGCATACCAACACAAATAATGCCCCATGCGGCTGGGTTATGACCAAGAATATGCATTTTCATTTTATGCTTCCAACTAGCAAAATTTGTACCATCAAAGTAAGGACCTCTACGATAATTACCCTCACTAGACGCCATACTCTCCTAGGTTTTGAAACCAAGCTTATGGAGTCCAATGCAATGGAAACCAAAACAATGGAGACCAAAGCTCTGATACCACTTGTAGGATCAAAAGTATGTCTAGAGGGGGGGTGATTAGACTACTTGACAATGTAAAAAATCGGCCTTTTGATTAAGCAAAGTTTTTGGCAGTTTCACAATTAAGATCAAATCAAGTATCACCCTACACATGCAATTCTAGAGTATAAGCAGCGAAAAGTAAATTGCACATGTAAAAGAGAGGTGGAGAAGATCAAACGCAGTTTGGTGACACGAAGATTTTTGTCGTGGTTCCGATAGGTGGTGCTATCGTACATCCACGTTGATGGAGACTTCAACCCACGGAGGGTAACGGCTGCGCGAGTCCACGGAGGGCTCCACCTACGAAGGGTCCACGAAGAAGCAACCTTGTCTATTCCATCATGGCCTACGCCCACGGAGGACTAGCCTTACTCGGGGTAGATCTTCACGAAGTAGGCGATCTCCTTGCCCTTACAAACTTCTTGGTTCAACTCCACATCTCAAAGACGGAGGCTCCCAAGCGACACCTAACCAATCTAGGAGGCACCACCCTCCAAAAGGTAATAGATGGTGTTGATGATGATGAACTCCTTGCTCTTGTGCTTCAGATGATAATCTCCCCAACACTCAACTCTCCTCACTGATATGGCTGTGGTGGAAGAAAGGTTTGAGTGGAAAGCAACTTGGGAAGGCTAGAGATCAAGTTTCATATGGTAGGAATGGAATGGCTTGATCTCAACACAAGGGTAGGTGGTTCACTTCTCAGAAAGTGTATGGTAGGAGTGGTAGACTTTCTGATGGCTCTCCTCACGAATGAAGAGGGGGTGGAGGGGTATATATAGCCTCCACACAAAATCCAACCGTTACACACACATTTGACCAATCTCGGTGAGACCGAAGTGAAAACTCGGTCAGACCGAAAGTTCAAATATAGTGAACGTTGGGATTTTCGGTGGGACCGAAAATACCATCTCGGTGTGTCCGAAGTGAGTCAAAGGTTGGAGCTTGCCATCTCGGTGGGACCGAAAATAACAACTCGGATATTCCGAAGTGTTGTCAATTGGTTACAGAAGGTTGGCAGTCCATTTTCGGTGAGACCGAAACTCAAAATCGGATGGACCGAGAAATTAGGGTTTGGGAGAATAACCGAGGTGGTTCATCTCGGTGGGACTGAGTTTGCAGAATCGGTTTGTCCGAGATTACTTATGAGTGTGTTAAGTAGTGAAGAGTGCTGAAAGTTGAGGGAGCTAGATCACCAAGCACTTGAGCAACCAGATCATTAACACAACCTCATCCCCTTTTAATAGTATTGGCTTTTCCTATGGACTCAATGTGATCTTTGATCACTAAACCAAAAATAGAGTCTTGAGCTTTTGCCAATGCTTGTCTTAGCATTTTGAGGGGTCCACTTCTTCAGACATTTCCATACCCATATCATCGAACTTTTCTGAAATGATTCTCAAGTAAATATTAGTTCAATGATATATATGTTGTTATTAATTACCAAAACCACCTGGGGATTAGTTGCACTTTCAGATGGAATTACTCACGCACGACAGTGAGCATCATGGAATTGGTGATGGAGGAAGGTTAATGATGATGATGGCGACGATCTCCACTCTCCAGAGCCCCGAACAGACTCCAGATCAGCCCTCCCGGGAGAGATTAGGGCTTGGCGGCGGCTCCATCTCGTGAAACGCGATAATTCTTTCTCCCTTGATTTTTTTTCTCTCCGAAAGTGAAGATATAGGATATGGGGGTACGTCGGTGGAGCACCACGGGGCCCACGAGGCAGGGGGCGCGTCCTGGGCAGGGGGCGCCCCCACCCTCATGGACAGGATGTGGGCCCCCTAGTATGGATCTTCTTGCAGATATTTTTTATATTTTCCAAAATAATTCTCCGTTGATTTTCAGGCGATTTCGAGAACTTTTTATTTCTGCACAAAAACAACACCATGGCAGTTCTGCTGAAAACAACGTCAGTCCGGGTTAGTTCCATTCAAATCATGCAAGTTAGAGTCCATAACAAGGGCAAAAGTGTTTGGAAAAGTAGATACATTAGAGACGTATCAACTCCCCCAAGCTTAAACCTTTGCTTGTCCTCAAGCAATTCAGTCGATAAACTGAAAGTGATAAAGGAAAACTTTGACAAACTCTGCTTGCTCTTGTTGTTGTAAATATGTAAGGCAACATTCAGGTTTTCAACAAGATCATGAACTAACCACATTCACAATAACTTTCAGGTCTCAAGACTACTCACATCAATGGCATAATCTGCTAGCGAGCAATAATAATAAACCTCGGATGACAACACTTTATCAAAACAATCATGATATGATATAACAAGATGGTATCCTGCTAGCCCTTTCTAAGACCGCAAAACATAAATGCAGAGCACCTTTAAAGATCAAGGACTGACTAGACATTGTAATTCATGGTAAAAGAGATCCAGTCATGATCATACTCAATGCAAATTAATAGTAATACATGCTATGGCAGAGGTGCTCCCCTACTGGTGCTCTTTGATAAGAGGATGATGACTCTGCATAAAAGTAAATAGATAGGCCCTTCGCAGAGGGAAGCAGGGATTTGTAGAGGTGCCAGAGCTCGATTTTTAAATAGAGATGAATAACATTTTGAGGGGTATACTTTCATTGTCAACATAACAACCAAGAATCTCGATATCTCCCATGCTACACACATTATAGGCGGTTCTCAAATAGAATGGTAAAGTTTATACTCCCCCAACCACCAACAAGCACACTCCACGACTAGCCCGAAACAACGGGTACCGTCCAAACCAGCAACAGCCCTGGGGGAGTTTTGTTTAATTATTATGATTTGAGCATGGGACTGGGCATCCCGATTACCAGCCATTTTCTCATGAATGATGAGCGGAGTCCACTCATCGTGAGAATAACCCACCTAGCATGGAAGATATAGATAAACCTAGTTGATACATGAGCTGTTCGAGCATACAAAACAGAATTTTATTTGAAGGTTTAGAGTTTGGCACATACAAATTTACTTGGAACGGCAGGTAAATACCGCATATAGGAAGGTATGGTGGACTCATGTGGAATAACTTTGGGGTTTGTGGAAGTGGATGCACAAGAAGTATTCTCGCTTAGTACAGATGAAGGCTAGAAAGAGACTGGGAAGCGACCAGCTAGAGAGCAACAACGGTCATGAACATGCATTAAAATTAATCAACAATGAATGCAAGCATGAGTAGGATATAAATCACCATGAACATAAATATTGTGAAGGCTATGTTGATTTGTTTCAACTACATGCGTGAACATGTGCCAAGTCAGATCACTTAAATCATTCAAAGGAGGATACCACCCATCATACCACATCACAACCAATTTAATATCATGTTGGCACGCAAGATAGACCATTATAAACTCTCAGCTAATTAAGCATGGCATAAGCAGCTATGATCTCTAATTGTCATTGCAAGCATGTTCCATTCATAACAAGCTGAATCAGGAACAATGAACTATCATATTTACGAAAACAAGAGAGGTCGAGTTCATACCAGCTTTTCTCATCTCAATTAGTTCATCATATATCATCCTTATTGCCTTTCACTCGCATGACCGAACGGTGTGGATAATAATAATAGTGCACGTGCATTGGACTAAGCTGGAATCTGCAGACATTTAATGCAAGAGAGAAGACAAGGTAATATGGCTCAAGGTTAAATCAACAACAAAGCATATGAGAGCCACTAAGCATTTTCAATCATGGTCTTCTACTCATAACCCCTAAAGAAAAGAAAAGAAACTATTTACACGGGAAATCTCCCAACAAGCAAAAGAAGAACGGGAAATCTTTTTGGGTTTTCATTTTAACTACTACTACAAGCAAAGAAAGTAAACTAGCTAGAAGCTACAACTACTATTTTTTTTTGTTTTTCTGGGTTTTTCTAGCACACAAGAAAAAGACTAAGAAAAGGGAATTGAAACTAAACATGGATGGTACAATGAAAGAGTGTGAGCACCGAAACTAGAATAAGTGTGTGAACATGAATGTAAGGTCGATGAGAAACACGTACTCCCCCAAGCTTAGGCTTTTGGCCTAAGTTGGTCTATGGCCAGTATTGACCTGATGGATATCCAAAGTCGTAGTTGGGGTTGTACTCGGATGCAGCAAATACTGCATGCTGAGCTGCAGCTCGAAGGCGGGCTGCCTCCGTCATGTTATAATAAGCATTTGCCTCCTCCATAGTTATAGTGTATCTCCCTTTTTCCTGAAAGTTAAACAAAGTGGGGGCAGGAAGAACAATAGGGATGGCATGCTGCCTGTTAAAGATTAGTTGATATTTGAGGGTTTGATCATCCCACTCTATAAACCGGTGACTAGTCATAGCATGGCAATCTAAATAAGCAGGAGGTAAAGGTTCACCATTCTCGTGCACAGGCACACCGA
Source organism: Secale cereale (assembly GCA_902687465.1). Lineage (NCBI taxonomy): Eukaryota > Viridiplantae > Streptophyta > Magnoliopsida > Poales > Poaceae > Secale > Secale cereale. Next base: position 201,892,678 of record LR738715.1, on the reverse strand, counting down.
GAAAGCGGGCCATGCGAGTGGCATAGATCCCACCAAATAAATCTCCATGCAACCCATTATGATGTAGCCAACGTGCAACAATGGCTCCCAAGTTATATTGTCTATCACCTAGTACATCACTCTTGAGAACACTACGATCAGGGACACACATGTGGCAAGCCTCATCCTTATTGTTTATGCATCTACCGATAAAGAGAGCAAAGTAATGAATAGCAGGAAAATGAATGCTCCCTATGGTAGCCTGTGTGATTTCCCTGGATTCCCCCACTGTAATACTAGCAAGGAATTCTCTAAATTCAAATTTGCGAGGATCACCCATACCGCCCCACTGTGGGAGCTTGCAAGCATCATTAAAATCCTCTAAATCCATGGTATATGATTTATCATCTAGGTCAAATAGTACAGTGTGAGAATTACGTGAAGATGAAAATTTAAACCTTCTCACAAAGCTATCAGTTAAGCCACGGTATTGAGGGCACTTATCTTGTATGAAGCCCTCGAGGTTAGTGTTGCGCACGTATGCGTAAAATTCCTCCTTGATGCCAACTGATCCATGAAGTCATCTGACGGCCATTCATAGGGCCGCACATCAGCATCCCTCGGTAGTTCATCGTCTGGCTCACGGAACGCGAGCCTCGGTTCTTGCTTCCTTGAAGAACCACCTTGGAAGTTTTTCCTAGGCATTTTTCTGGAATTTTCTGAATTTTTTAGTAACTCACAATAAAAGTTAACCAAACTCAACAAGATTGATAGCAACAACTCCTATAAGTGCCTAGAGACTATATCATGCATTAGAACTACTTGGGACCAAGAAAATTTGACATGCAAGCTCAAGAACAAGATATAAATAGAGCACTAGAACAAAAACTAATTGGACCAATGGAGGAGTCACATACCAAGGAACAATCTCCCCAAACAGTTTGGTGAATGGTGCTTTGAGCAAGGAGATCGAAAATGGCAGCGAGATGAGCTATAACTCGGGTTTGAGCTGGTTGGAGATTTTTTTTGCGAGGAAGAGGAAGATCATGGGTGCAGGAATAAGTGGAGGGGGCCCACGAGGCACGGGGCGCGCCCTGGACCCTCGTGGCCAGGTGCTGGCTCCCCTCGCTGTGTGTTTTGTGCCGTATTTTCTCAAATATTCTAGAAAAAAGCATATTTCATTTTCATGGCATTTGGAGAACTTTTATTTTCGGGATTTTTTTATTGCATGGATAAGTATGGAAACAGACAGAAAATACTAATTTTCTTTTATTTATCCTAATTAACAAAAAATAAAAAAAGGGTACAGAAGATTGTGCTATCTAGATTCACCTATCCCATGCTCATCAAAAGGAATCCATTAACAAGGTTGATCATGTCTTTTTAATAAACTCTTTCCGAGTAACATGAAACCGGAGAATTTTTGAATAACACTAGGTTACCTCAATGGGGATATGTATGTCCCCAATAATAAGGATGCCATGTGTCTTCTTGATAGTAGGAATAGGAAACTCAAAACCTCCAATAGTAATAGTTGAAAAGTTTCCAATATAATTGATACTGTGGATCTGGGGTTGTTTCCTCGGAAAGTGTATCGTATGCTCATTACCATTGACATGAAAAGTGACATTGCCTTTGTTGCAATCAATAACAGCCCCTGCTGTATTTAAAAATGGTCTTCCAAGAATAATAGACATACCATCGTCCTCGGGAATATCAAGTATAACAAAGTCCGTTAGAATAGTAACATTTGCAACTACAACAGGCACATCCTCACAAATACCGACAGGTATAGCAGTTGATTTATCAGCCATTTGCAAAGATATTTCGGTAGGTGTCAACTTACTCAAGTCAAGTCTACGATATAAAGAGAGAGGCATAACACTAACACCAGCTCCAAGATCACACAAAGCAGTTTTAACATAGTTTTTCTTAATGGAGCAAGGTATAGTAGGTACTCCTGGATCTCCTAATTTCTCAGGCATTCCACCCTTAAAAGTGTAATTGGCAAGCATGGTGGAAATTTCTACTTCAGGTATCTTTCTTTTGTTGGTAATAATATCTTTCATATACTTAGCATAAGGATTTGTCTTAAGCACATCAGTCAAACACATACGCAAAAAGATAGGTCTAATCATTTCAGCAAAGCGCTCAAAATCCTCATCATCCTTTTTCTTGGATGGTTTCGGAGGAAAAGGCATGGGTTTCTGAACCCATGGTTCTCTTTCCCTACCGTGCTTCCTAGCAACAAAGTCTCTCTTATCATAACGTTGATTCTTTAATTGTGGGTTATCAAGATCAACAGTAGGTTCAATCTCTACATCATTATCATTCCTAGGTTGAGCATCATCATGAACATCATCATTAATATTATCACTAGGTTCACGTTCATTACCACATTGTGTCTGAGCATCAGAAACAGGTATGTCATTAGGATTCTTAGGTGTGTTAGCTACAGGTTCACTAGAAGCATGCAAAGCCCTATCATTTTTCTTTTTCTTGTTCTTAGAAGAACTAGGTGCATCTAAATTAGCTCTGTGAGAATCTTGCTCAATTCTCTTAGGGTGGCCTTCAGGATACAGAGGTTCCTGAGTCATTTTACCACCTCTAGTTGCAACTCAAACAACATAGTCATTATTCTTACTATTTAATTCATTGAGCAAATTGTTCTGAGCCTTAAGTACTTGTTCTACTTGAGTGCTGACCATAGAAGCATGTATACTAATGAGTTTCAGTTCACCTTTAGCTCGAGACAGATAATCACTCAAGCGTTCAATCATATAAGCATTGTGTTGTAATTGTCTACCAACATAAGCATTGAAGTTTTCTTGTTTCACAATAAAATTGTCAAACTCATCTAAGCATTGGCTAGCAGACTTATAACGAGGAATATCACCTTCATCAAATCTATAAAGAGAATTTACCTTCACTACTGTAACACCCCGGTAGTTCAGCTACAGTAACCTCACCCTAATGGGTCATGTCATCGTGTTAAATCACTTGATGAAAATCTGAGTCAAATTCAAATTTCGAGTAACAAGACAAATTCTTATTTCTTGTAACAAAAAAAATAAAAATGTTCGTTGGCTTCCAAATATTCACTAGCTAATTTTATTGTGGTAATAAACTTTTTACAAAATATTAGAATGCTCCAAAGCATTTGAAAAACTACTCTGGTAGCAATTATATGGGGCTTTCCAATCTAAAATATAGATGAATGCTTCTCAAAATAATTTGCAACTACTGGTGCTAACTCAAAACCTTACCTAATATTACCATGCTAAATTGCATATTTAACTAAAATCATTTGTTAGCTCAATTTCATATAAAACGGTAGGAAATGAATAAACATAAAAGGAAAAAGGAGAAATAAAAAGAAAGCAATAGACCTAAACCTACAGGGCCACTTGGACCAACAAGCCAAAAAAAAAGAGACAGGGCCCAGCCCACCCCCTCATCACCTTCCTCTGCTACAGGGAG
>LR738715.1:201868512-201889103 GCA_902687465.1 Secale cereale | reverse complement strand
CGATAAAACCCTAGCCACTATCCCCCTCCTCCCCCTCGCCTCGTTTCCCCTCGATTTGGAGCTCATCCGTAAGGAGCCGGTGCGCGCCGCCGTCAAATCCGGTGGCCACCGTTGTCTCCCCACCGCCTAGAGTTGCTCGGGAGCTCCGCCTCCGCCATTTACGTCCTCTACACGAACCATCTCCACCTCAACTCCACCGCACCAACGGGATCGAGTTCTTCTCCGCCTTCAGCCACCGCCGGGTTCGGCGCCGTCGGCTCCTCTCCGGCACCCCTGCACCTCCCCGAGCTTGCCCCCGTCATCACTGTGAGCACCACCGTGTTTCCCCCGTCTCCCTACTACCGCATGTGCCTCGTAGTGAACAACCACCGTAGCCATGCTCGGACCTCCGCTCGGCTTCGCTGCCGCCACCGTCATCGGCCGTAGGTGCTCGTGCCTCTTGCACCTTCGTACGCGGCGCGTCGCGCTCGTCTTTCAGGACCAAACCCCGGGCCAAATGGCCACCGGAGTGCCGATGCCGCGCTCCCGTCGCCGTAGTCTGTTGCCCGCGCCCGCCGCATCCGGAGGCCGCGCCCGCGCGTCCTGGCCTCGCCTCGCTTGACGCTCGCAACGCTGCTGCCGATGCTGCTTCTGCTATCGCCGCCTGCCGCTCGCCTTGCCCTCCAGCCCCAGCCATGACCACCGTCGCCTCGGGCCGATGCTCGACCTCCCTCCGCGCGCGCGCCGCCCCTGGCCACCTCCCTGCCGCTGTCGCCGCCCCGCTCCCATGCGTCTGCGCCGACCGCCACCCTCCGCACTTGCCGCCGGCCCCGCCCCGGGCGGCCGTGCCCGGCCACAACTGTTGCTCCCAGCGGCTTCGGGGAGCCCCTCCCCACGCGCCTCGGCTCGCCGCCCGGCCTCACCACGCCGTGGCCGGCACCCCTCCTCGATCGGTCGATCTGGGTGTCCGCCCAGTCGGGTGTCGGGCGCCAGCGCCCCCAGCCCAACGCTTCACGCCCGAACCGCTAAGGGGCCTATGGCCCTATGACAAGGGCCCCCCACGGCCAGAACAAAAAAAAACAAAAAAAAAGAGATTTAAAAAAAATTAATAATAAATAAACAATAATAAAATTAAATAAATAGATAAATAATTATATTAATTAATTAATTAACAAATTTAACAAATTAATTAAGTTAATTAATCACATTTAGATTAATCTAATCATTAATTAACCTAACCTATAGTTAACTAAATCATAATTAACCTAACTAAACTATTAGTTAATTAGACAATCAATGACAGGTGGGACCCACTGGTCAGGTTAACCAGTCAACCATGCTGACGTCAGCATGATGTCATGCTGATGTCATAAACCTTTTTCGAATTAATTTAATTAATATTAAATTCCAGAAATTAATAAAAACTTTAGAAAATCATATCTTTTAAATCGTAACTCGGATGCAAATACTTTGTACATGAAAGTTGCTCAGAACGACGAGACGAATCCGAATACGCGGTTCGTTCGTCCGCCACACATCTCTATCATACCGAACATGCAACATTCCCCCTCCGTTTCATCTGCCCGAAAATGCCTAACATCGGGAATACTTTCCCGGATGTTATTCCTCTTCGTCTGTATCACCGAGCACCGCGTTAGGTCACACGTAGCACCGCCTTTTGCCATGTTATGCTTTGTGATGCTATTGTTTGCTCTGTTATTTATTTGTTTCCCCTTCGTTGCTTATTTTCGGTAGACTCCGATACTGTGATAGACCCCGAGGCCATTGATGCTTCGGTGTTCGACTACGGCTACGCTTCTGAAGATTCCTTTCGTCTGCAGAGCTTCTAGGCAAGCCCCCCCTTTGATCACCAGATATCGCCTATTCCTCTTTCTACTGCTTGCATTAGAGTAGTGTAGCATGTTACTGTTCGGTTACTCCTATCCTGTTGCATAGCCTGTCATTGCTGCTACAACTGTTGATACCTGTACCCGACATCCTAATGCTTAGTATAGGATGCTAGTATTCCATCAGTGGCCCTACATTCTTGTCCGTATGCCATGCTATTCTATTGGGCCGTGATCACTCGGGTGGTGATCACGGGTATATACTATATACATAATTTACATACACTTGATGATGATTCGGAGATGGGGGCTGAAGGGGCAGGTGGTTCCACCCAGGTAGTGGTGGGCCTGGGTTCCCGACAGCCCACTGATGGTTACTTTGTGGCGGAGCGACAGGGCGGGTTGCGACCACCTAAGTGACAGGTGGGCCTGGCCCTGGTCGTTGTCCGCGGTTATTTCATAATAACACGTTTAACGGGATCTTGGTATTTGATCTGAGTCTGGCCATTTGGTCTATACGCACTAACCAGCTGCGTGGGAACAGTTATGGGCACTCGACGTCGTGGTATCAGCCGAAGCCTTTTTGACGTCAGCAACTTAGCGGCGCGCGCCGGATTGGACTGGAAAGCCTACTCTGGTATTAGGAGAGGCTAGGTCTGCTTACCGGCCGCGTACACAACGTGCAGGTGTGCGTTGGGCGATGGGCCCGGACCCCTACGCGCCTAGGACTTAGACCGGCGTGCTGACCTCTTGTGACGCCCGAGACCGACGTCCCAGAAGATTCCAGAAGATTCCAGATGTTCCGGGTTGCCCGTGTGGTTCTTTGTGCTTGTGTTATTTATTTTTATTTTTTTTGCATTGCATCATGTCATCATGCCATCATGTTATTTTATTTTTTTTGCATTGCATCATGTCATCATGTCATCATGTCATCATGCCATCATGTCAACATATAAAAGTCTCTCAATATTTAGGGAGCTATATTTAAAATATTCCATTGTTGGAATCACCATAACACACTTGCATAATTTTCCCCATGTCTATTCCATTTCAAGTTTGACTTCTAAACCTTGCCTATAATTCTTTCCGTTGTTTGAGGTTCTTCCAAAAACCCCTCCAACAATTTTATTAAATCCCTGACATTTTTGTGAGTCCGGGAATTTTATCCTCTTCCCCCAGTTTCCTTCCCAACCTCTATTGTTTTTTTATATATCTATCTCTTCCTTGTTTTTTTTTTCATAAGGAGAGAGTCCAGCCGGCCCCTTTCTCCTCTCCTCCCTGGCCCATTTTCCCTAGCCGGCCGCAGCAGGCCTACCATTCCTCTTGGGCCTCCTCTGGCCTTCCTCCAGGCGGCCCAACCAGCCTCCAGCCGCACCCCATCAAACCCTAAGCCCGATCCCTCGCTCCCCCTCTCCTCTCGCTCAGCCGCCGCCACCCCTCGCACTCATCGATCGTCCCAGCCCCCGCTCCTTCCAGCCTCGCGTCTCGATCCCCTAGCATCGCCCCGATCTCCCCCTCTCGCCTCGATCTCCAGACAGAGGCCGATTCCCTCGCGCCTTCACCTCCAGCGGCTCCTTCTGGAGCCCCGACGCCTCCCTCGCGAGCGCCCCTCCTTCCTCCTCGGCGCCGCGCCAGGGCCCCGAGCGCCCAAGGACTGCGGCTCCCTCCGTTCCCGAGAGCCCCGCAGCGGCTACGCCCGCCGCTCCCTCCGTTCGGCCAGGACCCGCGTCCCCGAGCGCCCTCTGCCCCGTCCGCGAGCTCCTCCCTCGTTCGATCTTCCCCAGCCCGAGCGCCCTTTCTTCCCTCGTCCAGGAGCCCGCGCCCGGCTGCTCCTCTCCAACGCCGGCCAGGGAAGCCGCCCCGCCGGCCAGGCCCTGGTCTCCAGCTGCTCCCTCCGTTCTCCGATCCCGCGACCGCGTCGCGTCTCCAGAGCCCCTCCGCCCCGGGCCGTGTCACCTCCAGCAGCACTCGGTTGCCTCGTCTCCAGCCCCGAGCGGCGCCCGGCTCGTCCGTCCTCCAGGGTGCAGCCACCGCGTCTCCTCGCCGCCTAGCCTTGCTGCTGCCTTTGCCCCCTTGCTGCCTTTTTCTTGTTTGTTTTGTTGCTGCTGTATGTCTCCAGGTTGACATGTACAGCTACGGGTTCGATAAAACGGCAAGTTCGAGACAAGTACCTCTACACGTGATGTTGAACGGCTACGAGTTCGAGAACGACTACATGACCCGGCAAGTACCTCTACGACCAAGTACCTCGACGAACCGAACATCTACGGGAAAACAAGCTCGTGAACACCTCCGGGAACAAGTACCGCGACCGACTCGTCAAGTACCTCTTCGGATGCGTCAAGTTCCACTACTTCCACTACCGTCGCAAACGGGAACCCCGAGTACCACGACGCCCCGAACGACTACCGATGACCGTGAACAACTACCGCCTTCGTGGAACCGCCAAGACGAACGGAACAACTACTTCCCACTACGATCGTGTACCACTACCGTCGCCCCGTGTACCACTACTTCCTCTACTACGGCTACTTCCTCGACGCTCTCGAACCGCTTCGAGAGAGAACGCTTCGAAGGTATAACCCCGAGACGTGACCCGTGGAATGCATGCTTGCTTGTGTTGTATGAAATGTCTCCCGTGTGTGCTTCGTGCCCGTTCCACCTTTTGTCATGTTCCTCGGTTGCCTCGTCACCGACTCATGGGAACCCGGTGACGGGATCCACCCACTTTCATCTTGTTCGACTTGCTCACGTCGATTCTACCTTTTGCACCGGACTCTCAACGAGTTACCGGAACCGAGATGTTGCGTTGCATCATTTTCGGACCGTTGCCGTGGCACCTTTCCATTCCACCACGGTGACAAATGCTTCTTATCTTGTTAATTGTCAACCCTTTTAATAAAACTTGCATAAATTTGATCATCTCATCCGCATCATGTTAAAAACCCAAAAATGTTAATTGTTGTTTGCTTATAATTATTAAACTTCCTCATGAGGATTTTCCGGACATGTTGTTGTTATTCTCCGGCCTCATTTAAATTGCCTAGTTAGTGTAGTTTCTTTTTGCTTCACCTCTTGCCATGTTAAAACATTTAATCTTGTCTTGTTAATAACGAGAGTCAACTAAATAATTAAATGTGGTGTTTCGTCAATATGCAACTCGTTGCATATTGATCTCCACTTAACTTGTAGTGTTGTTTGTGCATTTTGCCATGCCATGCATATTTAAACCGGACATGCATCATGCTTGCTTGTGCATCGTATGCCATGTTTATGATGTGTGTGTTTACCGTGTTGTTTGTTTCTTTCCGGTTTGCTTCTCTTGATAGCTTCGGTTTCGTTCCGGAGTTGTGAGGTTTCTCTCGTCTGTGTTGCTCCGTCTTCTTCGAGGATCTGTTCTTCTCCTTTGTGGAATTCCAGGCAAGATGATCGAACCCGGATACCATTACTATCTTTGCCTATTGCTAGTAGTCTCGATCTTTAGTTTTGCCTCGATGCCCATGTCTTTCTTGTCAGCCTCCTACTTGTAACCAATTGCCATGTTTAACCACCCTACCTATGCAAACCGTTGCTTGGCTAAGTACGCTTCGCTCAGCCCTTCTTATAGCATTGTTAGTTGCAGGTGAAGATTGAAGATGCTTGCTTCCTGTTGAAGTTTGGTTGGGTTATATCACACTATATAAATGCTTAAAAATGAAATCATCTATATACTGGCAAGGGTGGAAGGCTAAGCCTTTTGCTTGGTGTTTTGTTCCACTCATGCCGTTAGGAACCGTATAAACCGGTGTTATGTTCCTTGATTTTGCGTTCCTAACACGGTTGGGGTGTATGGGACCCCCTTGATAAACCGCTAAGTGCTAAGTCTTTTCCAGCAAATCCCAACATTGGTACTATTTGCTTAATAACAAACTAATAAAACTTGAATGGGACTAGCTACCCCTTTCATCTTAATTCCACCCCCCTGGGCCAGTGCTCGATTTGAGTGTTGGTCCAAACTAGAGTCGTGTGCGGGGCCCCCCTTGGCAACTTGGGTTTCGGCCACTGTACGCTGTGCTCATCCGGTCGTGGCCTGAGACGAGATACGCGCGGCTACTATCAGGGTGTCGGCACGCCGGGAGGATTTGCTGGATTAGCCTTACCTTAGTTCGGTTTAACTTGAGCACGGGATTCCGAGAATACTCGGGTCTTCCCAACTATGGAGTTGCGACTCCGCGGATCGTGGGCTTGTGATGGGCCAAGTTGGAACACCCCTGCAGGGTTTGAACTTTCGAAAGCCGTGCCCGCGGTTATGTGGCAGATGGGAGCTTGTTAATTCCGGTTGTAGATAACTTGACACAATGTTTCAATACACTACCCGCGTGTGTACCGTGACTGTCAATTTCCGAATAGGGATTCGGGAGTTGAACACGGTGGGGTTATGTTTGACCGGCTTTTAGTTAGGATCACTTCGTGATCATCTTTCGACCGATGCTCTTCTCTTCTCGCTCTCTTTTACGTAAGTTAGTGCTAGTTGCTGCTGCAGACTCTTGTTTGTTCCTTCACCTCATATTCTTTCTTCAGCCTTGTCCTCACCCAAGGCTTAAATAGTCTTGTTACCCGGGAACGGGATTGCTGAGTCCTCTGTGGCTCACAGTTACTTCACCACACCAGATGCAGGTTCAGCCGAGTTCGATGCAGGAGTTGGATCAGTTCTTCACCGGGAGCTCAGTGAAGAGTTTGGCTGTTTGCTTGTGACGTTTTGATGTTCAGTAGTGGTTTCTACTAGGATTCGATCCTGACCTGTGGCTTTGTTGTTTTGGTATCTTTCTTTTGGTTCTTCACCCGTAGTCGGGTTGTGATGTTCTGAATGATGATTGCTTATGTAATGTATTGTGTGAAGTGGCGAGTGTAAGCCAACTATCTCCTTTTGCAATTTAATCCCTCTTTTACATGAGTTGTGCAAAGATACCAAACTTGAGATCATTCTAGGATGGGCTTATATCTTTAAGTCGTGCCTCGACACGTAGGAGATATAGTCCCATCCTGGGCATTACAAGTTGGTATTCAGAGCCTTCTCCGACCTAGAAGCCCCACTGATTGATCGAATCGTTGACGGTTGAGTCTAGGCACACACTGAAAACTTTTTGAGTCCTATATTATATCGGAGAGTAGGATTTCTTTGCTTCTCATCCCCTTTCTCTCTGGTGAGGACTCCTGACGATTACTCTTGTCTCTTCTACTTTCAAAAATTGCACCAAATTTTTTTTTAGGATCCCGCGAGTATTCTGGGATTGTTTCGATGTTCTTGTGACAAGGATATTGTTCCCGATGCCTCCTGTTACCGAGGAGTTGAGCTTCGGGGTATCGTTGTAACAAGCATATCGCGGCAGTACTAAATACTTAAGACGGCCGACATCGAAAATCTCTCCTATACGGCCAGTGGCAAGATAACCCCGACATCACCCAGTACTGGGGAGGTAGTTCGAGAGTATTGCCATAGCTTGTTATAGTGGATGCTTTTCGAAGGTCCGAGGTAAACAGTTTCCGAGGAAGACTGGTTATGTGTTGAAGGATGGATACACCTGGATGTAGGTTTAGAGTTGATTGCGCGGTGCTTCCCGTGTATCCCCAACACCTGATTGCATAACTGGAAACTTTCGGAAATCTATAGGTGGGTTCATCAAGTAGTTCTAGGCATTCTTCCAACGGATGCTCGATATGAAGTTTGGGGTTCTACATTGAGTGAAGTGGTTTTATGGACTTGTTCTGATCGGGAGTTGCATCTTAAAGGGTCCTTGGCTATTATGATCCGGGGATTGCAAAACCCTTTTGTAACACGTTCCATGAGCTTTCAGCACAAAGATGTTAGAACGAAGCTTCTATCTTGTATTTGTTCTATCTGATCCTTGTTCCTTTTTATTTATCTTTTTGTTCTTCCAAGTGACTTCTCGTCAAGATGTTGTTCCTGCGGAATTCATTCGTTCAATCCTTGTTCGAATGATATTGTGAAGATTAGGCTGCTACACATCTACCCTTTGTTTTGTTTTGATTCTGGTATTCGAGTTGCTTCGATGTCAAATGGTGATTCCATACCTCCTTATCGGTGTTCTCATATTTCTATGGGAGTGCTAATTCTTCTTGACCATCAAGATCTTCATGTTAATTCTTTTCAACCGGTGTGCCTTCTCTTCAAGTTATTCCATACGGACGCCGTTGAGAAATCCGACGATTGTCTGTTTCATTCATCCCAAGTTGTCTTTGTTTTTTCCCCACCCTCCCACCCTTCTTCTTCTTGGAGCTAGAAATTCTAGAATGAAGTATCCATTTTATTCATGTGATATTTCTTCATTCTTTTCCTTCAATGTTCTTATCCGGTGATTTATCTTGAAGATGCTCAAGAGCTTCAAGTCATCATTCTTTTGTTCTCAATTCTGCCGGTGGATGTAATTCAAGAATTTGGTGTTGATCTTATCCTTTTCCTATTTTCACAATGCTTTCTTATTCCGGTGCACCAATTAATCTTTCTCCTCTTGCTATTCATATCCGGAGTGCTGAAGATTCATAATTCCATTCTTATTCCGTTCAAGCTAGTTTGAGCATTGTTATCTTACTCAAGCCTTTTAATTCAACCGGTGCAATATCTCTTAAGCAATCTATTTCGACGGTGATTTCTTTGAGTGGGCCCTAACCCACAGGTCTTTTCCCAGGATCTTACCTGACTCTTCTTTTTCTGGAGTTATACTCAAATTCTTTTAAAGTGTGACGTAAGAATAATTTCCATCAGTCACAGTCCTTCTTCAGGACCGCTTTCAAATTCTTTTTCATCATTGGTTCAACCTTCTAATTCTTCAACCCGGAGTGCTCATCAATTCTTATGGCATTTCTCGTCTTCATCCTCAACATTTGAAGACCGGAGAAGTGTTTCTCTTAAATCTTGGCCGTTCTCTTGATGAGTTGTGGTTCTAGCTTCATACCATCCTCATTATTGTTTCGATTGTGAGGAGATCCTTTCATACCATCCGAAGTTTTTCATGAATTCTTTCTTTGTGTTCCTCCGAAGGCCATCATTTCAGAATATTTCTTCGTTCCCAGTTTTCAACTTTGTCCTCCAAATATTATTCATTGATGCCTCTTCGTTCGTCTCCATATTCTTACGGTGCTTCTTTCTAGTTTACTCTCCCTTCTTATCGTAGTAATTCATTTGTTCTGTCATAATCCTACCGGTGGTTTGTTGAAGATTTACCCAAGCTTGTGCTAGATCTCTCTTTAATTCTTTGCAACGAGAGTAAGTAGTATGCCAAATCCTTTGGTTGTCATCAATTTAAATTGGTGAAGGATATGCATAACATAAATCTTATTCTAGTTTCTTCCAAGAGGTTAATCCCTTCCTTCGGAGCTTGTTCATCTTATCATATCCTTGGTTCTAAATTCTTCATCTTGTTTTCCGGAGCTCCAAGTTATTTCAATTTTATCATTTCAAAGCTCCATCTAATTCATCACAGGCCTTGAATCTTATTCTTCATCTTTAACTTCTCATGCTTTCATTACCGGAGTTCTTCATGGTGGTTCATCATCATTTAATTCATCCTTGAAGTTTTTCTTCAAGATTCTTGTTGGAGCTCAAGCATTCTACTTCATGCTCCCAATTGCAATCCTTTATACCTTATCTTTTCTGATGGTGTTATGTCATTTTGGCAATTCCTTCATGTTTTATGATTCACGAGTTGTCAGGAATGAGATATTTAAAACCATCATTTTTTCCCTTGTTCAGGAGATCTTTCCAACCCTTCAATTTATTCATTGGAGTTATCTTGGGCTATAATTCACCAAAAGCTTTCCCTAAGGATTGTTGCTATATTGGTGCTTATAAATGACCCAAGTTCTTCATTTATCCTTCCGGTGAAATAAGTTATCGTATCCTTGTTGATCTCAATCCAATCTAATGTTTTCGTCAGTGGCTGGTTGTCACCTCTTAATTTTGAGATGTTTTCCATAAGCCCACATCAAGCTTATTCTTTTGTTGTTGATTATTTCCAACAACTCCGTTCAACACTTCTTCGTAAGAATGCTCTTTCAAAATTCAATTTTGAGAGTAGTTGTCTTTTCTTCTCCATTCTTTTCTTTCATTGATATATATTCTGTTCTTTCATTCCGGAGGCATTGTGATGTTCCTCTCTTTAACCATCATCTTGTTTTCTTTTCAAGATCATGTTCTTTTCTTTTCTAGTCTTTTAACCGGAGTGTTGTATTCTTCATTCAAGTTCCGTCTTTTATCTAGTTTTGCCTCTCTTCTTAACCGGAGTGCTATCTGAAGCCTTCCTTACACCTTGTGCCATTCTTTTAATTGTTTCAGAGGCAATGTGTTGTTGTTTTCATCAAGTATCACTCCATCTCCTCAAGTTCTTGTTCAATTCCTTCCATTTTCAGACGGAGTGCTGTCCAAATTTTGTCATTCTTTTTCCTTGGCTATACCCTTGCAGTTTCATATTCTTTTGGTTCGTGAGCTCTTGCTTCATGTCTTTCAACCTTCAAGGTTCTCATAATGCTCCTAGTTACTCTTTTCTAACGGAGTGCACTTAACTTCGTTCATCTCCGTTGCTTTCTTTCTTTCAACTTGTTTAACCTCTCATGGTTCCTGGTTTCACTCGTCTGTCGAAGAAGCAACTTCGTTTTACCTCTTCCTCTTCCGTTTTACCCGATGATATCTCTAGGATCTCGGGTAGAGATCCTCTGTTAGTGTGGGAGAGTTGTGACGCCCGAGACCGACGTCCCAGAAGATTCCAGAAGATTCCAGATGTTCCGGGTTGCCCGTGTGGTTCTTTGTGCTTGTGTTATTTTTTTTTATTTTTTTTGCATTGCATCATGTCATCATGCCATCATGTTATTTTATTTTTTGCATCTCAACCTAAATAAACCGTGTGGACCTTCGGTCCATTTAAATCGAGGGAAGGTGACTTCTCTTTATAACATATAAAAGTCTCTCAATATTTAGGGAGCTATATTTAAAATATTCCATTGTTGGAATCACCATAACACACTTGCATAATTTTCCCCATGTCTATTCCATTTCAAGTTTGACTTCTAAACCTTGCCTATAATTCTTTCCGTTGTTTGAGGTTCTTCCAAAACCCCCTCCAACAATTTTATTAAATCCCTGACATTTTTGTGAGTCCGGGAATTTTATCCTCTTCCCCCAGTTTCCTTCCCAACCTCTATTGTTTTTTTATATATCTATCTCTTCCTTGTTTTTTTTTTTCATAAGGAGAGAGTCCAGCCGGCCCCTTTCTCCTCTCCTCCCTGGCCCATTTTCCCTAGCCGGCCGCAGCAGGCCTACCATTCCTCTTGGGCCTCCTCTGGCCTTCCTCCAGGCGGCCCAACCAGCCTCCAGCCGCACCCCATCAAACCCTAAGCCCGATCCCTCGCTCCCCCTCTCCTCTCGCTCAGCCGCCGCCACCCCTCGCACTCATCGATCGTCCCAGCCCCCGCTCCTTCCTGCCTCGCGTCTCGATCCCCTAGCATCGCCCCGATCTCCCCCTCTCGCCTCGATCTCCAGACAGAGGCCGATTCCCTCGCGCCTTCACCTCCAGCGGCTCCTTCTGGAGCCCCGACGCCTCCCTCGCGAGCGCCCCTCCTTCCTCCTCGGCGCCGCGCCAGGGCCCCGAGCGCCCAAGGACTGCGGCTCCCTCCGTTCCCGAGAGCCCCGCAGCGGCTACGCCCGCCGCTCCCTCCGTTCGGCCAGGACCCGCGTCCCCGAGCGCCCTCTGCCCCGTCTGCGAGCTCCTCCCTCGTTCGATCTTCCCCAGCCCGAGCGCCCTTTCTTCCCTCGTCCAGGAGCCCGCGCCCGGCTGCTCCTCTCCAACGCCGGCCAGGGAAGCCGCCCCGCCGGCCAGGCCCTGGTCTCCAGCTGCTCCCTCCGTTCTCCGATCCCGCGGCCGCGTCGCGTCTCCAGAGCCCCTCCGCCCCGGGCCGTGTCACCTCCAGCAGCACTCGGTTGCCTCGTCTCCAGCCCCGAGCGGCGCCCGGCTCGTCCGTCCTCCAGGGCGCAGCCACCGCGTCTCCTCGCCGCCTAGCCTTGCTGCTGCCTTTGCCCCCTTGCTGCCTTTTTCTTGTTTGTTTTGTTGCTGCTGTATGTCTCCAGGTTGACATGTACAGCTACGGGTTCGATAAAACGGCAAGTTCGAGACAAGTACCTCTACACGTGATGTTGAACGGCTACGAGTTCGAGAACGACTACATGACCCGGCAAGTACCCCTACGACCAAGTACCTCGACGAACCGAACATCTACGGGAAAACAAGCTCGTGAACACCTCCGGAAACAAGTACCGTGACCGACTCGTCAAGTACCTCTTCGGATGCGTCAAGTTCCACTACTTCCACTACCGTCGCAAACGGGAACCCCGAGTACCACGACGCCCCGAACGACTACCGATGACCGTGAACAACTACCGCCGTCGTGGAACCGCCAAGACGAACGGAACAACTACTTCCCACTACGATCGTGTACCACTACCGTCGCCCCGTGTACCACTACTTCCTCTACTACGGCTACTTCCTCGACGCTCTCGAACCGCTTCGAGAGAGAACGCTTCGAAGGTATAACCCCGAGACGTGACCCGTGGAATGCATGCTTGCTTGTGTTGTATGAAATGTCTCCCGTGTGTGCTTCGTGCCCGTTCCACCTTTTGTCATGTTCCTCGGTTGCCTCGTCACCGACTCGTGGGAACCCGGTGACGGGATCCACCCACTTTCATCTTGTTCGACTTGCTCACGTCGATTCTACCTTTTGCACCGGACTCTCAACGAGTTACCGGAACCGAGATGTTGCGTTGCATCATTTTCGGACCGTTGCCGTGGCACCTTTCCATTCCACCACGGTGACAAATGCTTCTTATCTTGTTAATTGTCAACCCTTTTAATAAAACTTGCATAAACTTGATCATCTCATCCGCATCATGTTAACAACCCAAAAATGTTAATTGTTGTTTGCTTATAATTATTAAACATGCTCATGAGGATTTTCCGGACATGTTGTTGTTATTCTCCGGCCTCATTTAAATTGCCTAGTTAGTGTAGTTTCTTTTTGCTTCACCTCTTGCCATGTTAAAACATTTAATCTTGTCTTGTTAATAACGAGAGTCAACTAAATAATTAAATGTGGTGTTTCGTCAATATGCAACTCGTTGCATATTGATCTCCACTTAACTTGTAGTGTTGTTTGTGCATTTTGCCATGCCATGCATATTTAAACCGGACATGCATCATGCTTGCTTGTGCATCGTATGCCATGTTTATGATGTGTGTGTTTACCGTGTTGTTTGTTTCTTTCCGGTTTGCTTCTCTTGATAGCTTCGGTTTCGTTCCGGAGTTGTGAGGTTTCTCTCGTCTGTGTTGCTCCGTCTTCTTCGAGGATCTGTTCTTCTCCTTTGTGGAATTCCAGGCAAGATGACCGAACCCGGATACCATTACTATCTTTGCCTATTGCTAGTAGTCTCGATCTTTAGTTTTGCCTCGATGCCCATGTCTTTCTTGTCAGCCTCCTACTTGTAACCAATTGCCATGTTTAACCACCCTACCTATGCAAACCGTTGCTTGGCTAAGTACGCTTCGCTCAGCCCTTCTTATAGCATTGTTAGTTGCAGGTGAAGATTGAAGATGCTTGCTTCCTGTTGAAGTTTGGTTGGGTTATATCACACTATATAAATGCTTAAAAATGAAATCATCTATATACTGGCAAGGGTGGAAGGCTAAGCCTTTTGCTTGGTGTTTTGTTCCACTCATGCCGTTAGGAACCGTATAAACCGGTGTTATGTTCCTTGATTTTGCGTTCCTAACACGGTTGGGGTGTATGGGACCCCCTTGATAAACCGCTAAGTGCTAAGTCTTTTCCAGCAAATCCCAACATTGGTACTATTTGCTTAATAACAAACTAATAAAACTTGAATGGGACTAGCTACCCCTTTCATCTTAATTCCACCCCCCTGGGCCAGTGCTCGATTTGAGTGTTGGTCCAAACTAGAGTCGTGTGCGGGGCCCCCCTTGGCAACTTGGGTTTCGGCCACTGTACGCTGTGCTCATCCGGTCGTGGCCTGAGACGAGATACGCGCGGCTACTATCAGGGTGTCGGCACGCCGGGAGGATTTGCTGGATTAGCCTTACCTTAGTTCGGTTTAACTTGAGCACGGGATTCCGAGAATACTCGGGTCTTCCCAACTATGGAGTTGCGACTCCGCGGATCGTGGGCTTGTGATGGGCCAAGTTGGAACACCCCTGCAGGGTTTGAACTTTCGAAAGCCGTGCCCGCGGTTATGTGGCAGATGGGAGCTTGTTAATTCCGGTTGTAGATAACTTGACACAATGTTTCAATACACTACCCGCGTGTGTACCGTGACTGTCAATTTCCGAATAGGGATTCGGGAGTTGAACACGGTGGGGTTATGTTTGACCGGCTTTTAGTTAGGATCACTTCGTGATCATCTTTCGACCGATGCTCTTCTCTTCTCGCTCTCTTTTACGTAAGTTAGTGCTAGTTGCTGCTGCAGACTCTTGTTTGTTCCTTCACCTCATATTGTTTCTTCAGCCTTGTCCTCACCCAAGGCTTAAATAGTCTTGTTACCCGGGAACGGGATTGCTGAGTCCTCTGTGGCTCACAGTTACTTCACCACACCAGATGCAGGTTCAGCCGAGTTCGATGCAGGAGTTGGATCAGTTCTTCACCGGGAGCTCAGTGAAGAGTTTGGCTGTTTGCTTGTGACGTTTCGATGTTCAGTAGTGGTTTCTACTAGGATTCGATCCTGACCTGTGGCTTTGTTGTTTTGGTATCTTTCTTTTGGTTCTTCACCCGTAGTCGGGTTGTGATGTTCTGAATGATGATTGCTTATGTAATGTATTGTGTGAAGTGGCGAGTGTAAGCCAACTATCTCCTTTTGCAATTTAATCCCTCTTTTACATGAGTTGTGCAAAGATACCAAACTTGAGATCATTCTAGGATGGGCTTATATCTTTAAGTCGTGCCTCGACACGTAGGAGATATAGTCCCATCCTGGGCATTACACCTCTCTGCTGTGCTTAGGTAGGGCTGCGACGTGTTGATCTTCCGAGGCCGGGCATGACCCTGGAAAGTGTGTCCGGCCAAATGGGATCAAGCGTGCTGGGTTATGTGGTGCACCCCTGCAGGGAAGTTAATCTATTCGAATAGCCGTGTCCCTCGGTAAAAGGACGACCCGGAGTTGTACTCTGACCTCATGACAACTAGAACTGGATACTTAATAAAACACACCCAGACAAGTTCCAGATACAACCCGGTGATCGCTTTCCCACAGGGCGACGAGGGGAGGATCGCCGGGTAGGATTATGCTATACGTTGTTACTTGGTGAACTTACCATCTACTCCCTTCTACTGCTGCAAGACGGAGGCTGCGAGAAGCAAGGATACTTGATACTTTCCAGCTATTCTCTTCTACTGCTGCAAGATGGAGGTGGCCAGAAGCGTAGTCTTCGATTGGATTAGCTATCCTCCCTCTTATTCTGGCATTCTGCAGTTTAGCCCACATATATTATCCCTTTACATAGATATCATTGCATATGTAGTGTAGATCCTTGCTTGCGAGTACTTTGGATGAGTAGTCACGGTTGCTTTTCTCCCCCTTTTCCCCTCTTGTTCCTTCTTCTCGGATGATGCAACCAGATGGTGGAGCCCAGGAGCCAGAAGACCCCGATGATGTTTCTACATGGAGTTCGGCTTCGAGGAGTAGTTAGGAGGTCCCAGGCAGGAGGCCTTGCCTCTTCGATCGTTGTTACTTTTGTGCTAGCCTTCTTAAGGCAAACTTGTTTAACTTATGTCTGTACTCAGATATTATTGCTTCCGCTAACTCTTGTGTATTCGAGATTATGTATTCGAGCCCTCGAGGCCCCTGGCTTGTAATATAAAGATTGTATTAGTTTAATTTGTGTCTAGAGTTGTGTTGTGATATCTTCCAGTGAGTCCCTGATCTTGGTCGTACACATTTGCGTGCATGATTAGTGTACGGTCAAATCGGGGGTGTCACAAGTTGGTATCAGAGCCGACTGCCTGTAGGAATCCCCCTTTCCAACTCCTTGGCCGAAGTTGAGTCTAGCCTTTGAAAAACAAATTTACTAACTTGTTGTGTGGCTTACGGGCCCACAACACCAATGGGTGGTGTTAGGATCTTCTATTCCTCGTCTATACTCTGGGACTCTGATCTCTCTTCTATTCGGGTTAAAAGATTTTATTAACTCTGACTCTAGGTTCTCGCAACTATTTCTCCCGGAGAGCCCTCATTACGGAAGATCACCTGCTTCGTGAGAAGATTCTGAGGATATCCCTCGATATTTTCCCGAGACCCTTTGAGATCATCGCCTTTGCAATTCACTGCCATCGATATATCCCTATGGATATCTGTGTGCATTTGTCATTCTCATGATCGTTCCTCGTCACTCTTGTTATTACAAGATGCCTCGAAATATTCTCCGTTGTCCTGAGGATCCTTTGAGTTTACCATCTTGCAATTTTATTTCACATGAAAACCCTTACGGTTATTTCCTCACATTTATCGAGGATCCATCCTTCTCGATTGTTCATATGTCTCCCAAAAAAAAAATTTCGGAATACTTTTCGATGTTTCGAAAATCCTCTGCAGGCTGTTACTCTTGAAATTCTTGCCTGCTTGCATTATGGTTAATTTCATATGACTAGTAGTCTTCGTTAACATCCCTTGTGTTAGCCATTTTGAGCCTATTGATCCAATGTGTGTGTATGCACGCAATCATCAGGTTATCCTTTTAAAATTATCTTTCCGGCTCAGATGTCATTCCGGACATGAGTTGGTTCTCGGCAATTCAAACCTTTATTGATTGTCCAACTAAGTGTTTTCAACTTATCCATCCTTGATCAGAGCGTCTGCTTCTGATCCTTCATTTTGGAAACCATAATTTCTTTCTAGTTAAGCATCAGGCTAATCAGGTGATTCTTGAATCGGATGCCTCTGCATTCTTTCGTCCTCTAAGTGAGTACCGATACTCACCTTAGCTCTGTTGTGGATCACCCGATCAATTGTTGGATTGTTATCCGATAGTGTCCTTCATATTCAATCACCTTATGAGTTCTTCCCCTGATACA
Source organism: Secale cereale (assembly GCA_902687465.1). NCBI lineage: Eukaryota > Viridiplantae > Streptophyta > Magnoliopsida > Poales > Poaceae > Secale > Secale cereale. The sequence continues at coordinate 201,872,160 of LR738715.1, read as the reverse complement.
TAATACCTTTGGTAAATTATATCCCCTGCTTGGCCAACCATGCTCTACTTTTGAGCTTGGGTATTTACTTTTGAAACTTGGGGTATGTTACTAAGATGCCCGATGGGTTGAACCTATGCCTTACCCTAATCCATGAGAACCCGAAAGTTCTCACAAGTCTTGCTCTTTCGGTGTTCTACTAGATAAAATTCCAATACTACAGTTTTATCAAAGCGAGAAGTGAATGAAATGATATGCATTAAAGAAGTGGGAGTCGACCTTGGGCTTTGTGTTCATGCCCATGAATATGATGTAGACCATCTCGGGAGCTTCTTGCAAAATGATTTTTCATCTAAATAATTCTTTCGGTGTCAATAAATTTGATCCCTTACAGTTATGGTCCCGACCATGTTGTCCTTATTCAATATATCTGGAATAAATCCATTCCAGGCCTCGTCAATTTTTGACAAGGTTAAAGTATCTACTATCATTGGTCAATGACCTAGTTCAACTCCTATTTTGTTCTACCTTTGAGTTTTACCCTCTGATATCTCGAGGATATCATGACTTTGCACTACACCTTTTGAACTTTTGATGAAGTAATACCTTTGCTTGTCGTAATCACTCTACGGGTTCTAGGTGTCCGTCAACCGAGGACACCGTTTAGTAAATCAATTCCGCTCGAAAAATTCAACACCCCTAGTAGATGTTACTGGGAAAATTTTAAACTCAATCTGGTTTATTCCTAGACTATCGGGTACATCCCTTGTCTAGCTATCCTTGACTGTGCTACCTCGTCCTTCTTTGGTGCATGGATTCTTCAGAGATTGAGCACAACTTACGTCGAGCTTTCAACATCTGGTTGCTTGTTGAGTAAGGCAACTTTGATTCCGAGCTTGCATCTTTTATATTGATCCAATAACTTGCCACTTCGTCATTCCCTTGTTTGACACAGCCGATCTTTGATTGCATCCTCTTGAAACCTCCCGACAAATGTGTCGTGATCACCTTCAACACTTTGACTTCTTCCGAGATGTCAACTGTGTTCATGATGAGAAATGCCCTCCTTGCCCTCGATGATTTTTATTATCATCGACAACACCCTTGGCTTCCTTTCATCGCGACTTGTCCATATTATGAATACAACTTGCTCTCAAGCTAGTGTTGTGTTCTGCCTTGTAGTATTACTATCTTTTATGTCGAGAATGTTGCGGGGATTGCTCCACCTCTTAGAAATTCTCGGTATGATGATACTTCTCACCATCACCATTCTTCCTTGATCCCCGTGTTGTTTTTAACCGGGATACCAATATGCTAAAGATGCTGCTTGAGTTCTGCACTTCTAGCAACCCTATTGCTTTGAAGTTAATGATCGACAGTTCGTTCTTAGACTGTTGGTTATTGAATCATCACTCTAAACATTGATCTTGCCGCCTAAGGTCATATTTCGGGCACATCTTTCAACTAATGATTAATGGTGTATGTCTTCCTCAAGCATACACCATTATATCATTTGAATTGACAAAGTGTTATCTTCTTGTTCACATTATTGCGGGAATTCATTTGTCTGGAATTCTTGATGATTGTCGCTGAGCCCATCAGCCACCCCCTCATCCTCTCCTTGGTTTAATGATGAATTATTGTTTCGGGAACCCGCTCCCATAGTTCATTTCCCGAGAATCTTGCAATGACATTTCATCGATTTGCGTTGCACCTTTTCTTCTCGAACATCCTAAGTCTGAGGTATCATGACACCAATCGGATCTGAATCTCGGTCAGATATGATGGTTGGGACAACTTTCCAAGAGTTATAATGTTGGTCCTTTGATGACCCGGTAATATGATGTCATGCCTAGCACCCTGGCTGGAGGACCCATCATTATAATCTCTTTTGCAAGGATAACCATTCTTCCAGGAGGAAATTATAAGACTTATTCTATAAGTTGTACCTGATGAATCTTTTATGTATCCAAGTTCGACCTTTGCTTCAAGACCATGCCAATGCTATCTCGAAGCATGCCTGTGGTACTCCGATTTCCAACAAGAGCATTTGAAGCCCAATGCTAAATGTTTCTTGGTCAGTTATCCAAACACCATGGTATGGGTACCATCATGATTAATCCTTGCCTCTTTAACTGAATGCTTGGGTACTTGCTCTCCTACCCTGTATGCCATGTTCTTCTTGACCATGGGAAGGATATACTCCTAATAATAGTGTGTAATCACTATTTTCCTTTCCATTTGTTTGATTAACCTTTCTTTGATCTAAATATAATCTAAGCAGTAATAATTCTCTGCTTATGTAAACACCTCGTTGTACAACTCTGTCAATACGACCTTGATTCTATTGTTGATAACATTCCAATACTATCGATGGGCAAGAACCTTGCCTATTGGTCCGCCTCATTTCAACGAGCGGGAAAATGGTTCTCTTCGTTCCCCGTCCTTGGTTCCAACATTGATGCCGACATAGCTGACAAGCTATCCACTGACTTGCCTCCCTGTCACGACTGTGCAAGATGTCCCCATCCTTCCTATTTCAACCACATGGTGGGCCCATAACCCATAGGTCCACTGGATCGAAACCTGACTCTTCTTTACAACCCGGATTCTAATGTATCCTTTGCACCTGGCTTCGTATCTGATTCACGAGCTAAATTCTATACCATTATTCATCCTGGAATCAAACACCATGTTATTCTCGTTGTTCAAGCCCCCATTCTAGCTTCTGTTTAGGCATCGAATGATTGTCTACCCCTTTGAAACTTTGGTACCATCGTATATTGCACTCAACGAATTCACTGAAATACAAGTCGTGGGGTACCTCGTGTATTTCCCATTGAGTTCACCGTCAGATGCCTAGCTTTGTGGAGATGCGTTCTTTCGGAGTTTTTCCCCCTGGTCGCGTTCGTAGGACGATGGAGATCCCGAAGAAAGGACGACGACTTGATCATGATGACTTGAAACTGAGAAATGAAGACATCAACGAAAAACGATCAACCTCTTCGAAAGGGCAACCAAGACCGAGAAGACTCGTTAGAATTTCGTAACCAACACTTACCCCCTCACTCTACCTCTTAAATCTCGGGATGAGATTTCTTGTAGTGGAGGAGATTTGTAACACCCCGGTAGTTCAGCTACAGTAACCTCACCCTAATGGGTCATGTCATCGTGTTAAATCACTTGATGAAAATCTGAGTCAAATTCAAATTTCGAGTAACAAGACAAATTCTTATTTCTTGTAACAAAAAAAATAAAAATGTTCGTTGGCTTCCAAATATTCACTAGCTAATTTTATTGTGGTAATAAACTTTTTACAAAATATTAGAATGCTCCAAAGCATTCGAAAAACTACTCTGGTAGCAGTTATATGGGGCTTTCCAATCTAAAATATAGATGAATGCTTCTCAAAATAATTTGCAACTACTGGTGCTAACTCAAAACCTTACCTAATATTACCATGCTAAATTGCATATTTAACTAAAATCATTTGTTAGCTCAATTTCATATAAAACGGTAGGAAATGAATAAACATAAAAGGAGAAAGGAGAAATAAAAAGAAAGCAATAGACCCTACAGGGCCACTTGGACCAACAAGCCAAAAAAAAGAGACAGGGCCCAGCCCACCCCCTCATCACCTTCCTCTGCTACAGGGAGGCGGGGGGGGGG
>LR738715.1:201852943-201868441 GCA_902687465.1 Secale cereale | reverse complement strand
GGGGGGGGGGGGGGGGGGGGGAGGGGTCGTGGCGCATATCCCCTGGCCATGGCGCGCCGAGCCCTGCGTGGAGGCCAACGTCCGGCTCCCCTGCTCGCCTACAAGACCGACCCCGTGACCCCCGATAAAACCCTAGCCACTATCCCCCTCCTCCCCCTCGCCTCGTTTCCCCTCGATTTGGAGCTCATCCGTAAGGAGCCGGTGCGCGCCGCCGTCAAATCCGGTGGCCACCGTTGTCTCCCCGCCGCCTAGAGTTGATCGGGAGCTCCGCCTCCGCCATTTACGTCCTGTACGCGAACCATCTCCACCTCAACTCCACCGCACCAACGGGATCGAGTTCTTCTCCGCCTTCAGCCACCGTCGGGTTCGGCGCCGTCGGCTCCTCTCTAGCACCCCTGCACCTCCCCGAGCTTGCCCCCGTCATCACTGTGAGCACCACCGTGTTTCCCCCGTCTCCCTACTACCGCATGTGCCTCGTAGTGAACAACCACCGTAGCCATGCTCGGACCTCCGCTCGGCTTCGCTGCCGCCACCGTCATCGGCCGTAGGTGCTCGTGCCTCTTGCACCTTCGTACGCGGCGCGTCGCGCTCGTCTTTCAGGACCAAACCCCGGGCCAAATGGCCACCGGAGTGCCGATGCCGCGCTCCCGTCGCCGTAGTCTGTCGCCCGCGCCCGCCGCATCCGGAGGCTGCGCCCGCGCGTCCTGGCCTCGCCTCGCTTGACGCTCGCAACGCTGCTGCCGATGCTGCTTCTGCTATCGCCGCCTGCCGCTCGCCTTGCCCTCCAGCCCCAGCCATGACCGCCGTCGCCTCGGGCCGATGCTCGACCTCCCTCCGCGCGCGCGCCGCCCCTGGCCGCCTCCCTGCCGCTGTCGCCGCCCCGCTCCCGTGCGTCTGCGCCGACCGCCGCCCTCCGCACTTGCCGCCGGCCCCGCCCCGGGCGGCCGTGCCCGGCCCCAACTGTTGCTCCCAGCGGCTCCGGGGAGCCCCTCCCCACGCGCCTCGGCTCGCCGCCCGGCCTCACCACGCCGTGGCCGGCGCCCCTCCTCGATCGGTCGATCTGGGTGTCCGCCCAGTCGGGTGTCGGGCGCCAGCGCCCCCAGCCCAACGCTTCACGCCCGAACCGCTAAGGGGCCTATGGCCCTATGACAAGGGGCCCCCACGGCCAGAACAAAAAAACAAAAAAAAGAGATTAAAAAAAAAGTAATAATAAATAAACAATAATAAAATTAAATAAATAGACAAATAATTATATTAATTAATTAATTAACGAATTTAACAAATTAATTAAGTTAATTAATCACATTTAGATTAATCTAATCATTAATTAACCTAACCTATAGTTAACTAAATCATAATTAACCTAAGTAAACTATTAGTTAATTAGACAGTCAATGACAGGTGGGACCCACTGGTCAGGTTGACCAGTCAACCATGCTTATGTCAGCATGATGTCATGCTGATGTCATAAACCTTTTTCGAATTAATTTAATTAATATTAAATTCCAGAAATTAATAAAAACTTTAGAAAATCATATCTTTTAAACCGTAACTCGGATGAAAATACTTTGTACATGAAAGTTGCTCAGAATGACGAGATGAATCCGAATACGCGGTCCGTTCGTCCGCCACACATCTCTATCATACCGAACATGCAACATTCCCCCTCCGTTTCATCTGCCCGAAAATGCCTAACACCGGGAATACTTTCCCGGATGTTATTCCTCTTCGTCTGTATCACCGAGCACCGCGTTAGGTCACACGTAGCACCGCCTTTTGCCATGTTATGCTTTGTGCTGCTATTGTTTGCTCTATTATTTATTTGTTTCCCCTTCGTTGCTTATTTTCGGTAGACTCCGATACTGTGATAGACCCCGAGGCCATTGATGCTTCGGTGTTCGACTACGGCTACGCTTCCGAAGATTCCTTTCGTCTGCAGAGCTTCCAGGCAAGCCCCCCCTTTGATCACCAGATATCGCCTATTCCTCTTTCTACTGCTTGCATTAGAGTAGTGTAGCATGTTACTGTTCGGTTACTCCTATCCTGTTGCATAGCCTATCATTGCTGCTTCAACTGTTGATACCTGTACCCGACATCCTAATGCTTAGTATAGGATGCTAGTATTCCATCAGTGGACCTACATTCTTGTCCGTCTGCCATGCTATTCTATTGGGCCGTGATCACTCGGGTGGTGATCACGGGTATATACTATATACATACTTTACATACACTTGATGATGATTCGGAGATGGGGGCTGAAGGGGCAGGTGGTTCCACCCAGGTAGTGGTGGGCCTGGGTTCCCGACAGCCCACTGATGGTTACTTTGTGGCAGAGCGACAGGGCGGGTTGCGACCACCTAGGAGACAGGTGGGCCTGGCCCTGGTCGTTGTCCGCGGTTATTTCATAATAACACGTTTAACGGGATCTTGGTATTTGATCTGAGTCTGGCCATTTGGTCTATATGCACTAACCAGCTGCGTGGGAACAGTTATGGGCACTCGACGTCGTGGTATCAGCCGAAGCCTTTTTGACGTCAGCGACTTAGCGGCGCGCGCCGGATTGGACTGGAAAGCCTACTCTGGTATTAGGAGAGGCTAGGTCTGCTTACCGGCCGCGTACGCAACGTGCAGGTGTGTGTTGGGCGATGGGCCCGGACCCCTGCGCGCCTAGGACTTAGACCGGCGTGCTGACCTCTCTGCTGTGCTTAGGTAGGGCTGCGACATGTTGATCTTCCGAGGCCGGGCATGACCCTAGAAAGTGTGTCCGGCCAAATGGGATCAAGCGTGCTGGGTTATGTGGTGCACCCCTGCAGGGAAGTTAATCTATTCGAATAGCCGTGTCCCTCCGTAAAAGGACGACCCGGAGTTGTACTCTGACCTCATGACAACTAGAACTGGATACTTAATAAAACACACCCAGACAAGTTCCAGGTACAACCCGGTGATCGCTTTCCCACAGGGCGACGAGGGGAGGATCGCCGGGTAGGATTATGCTATACGTGTTACTTGGTGAACTTACCATCTACTCCCTTCTACTGCTGCAAGACGGAGGCTGCGAGAAGCAAGGATACTTGATACTTTCCAGCTATTCTCTTCTACTGCTGCAAGATGGAGGTGGCCAGAAGCGTAGTCTTCGATTGGATTAGCTATCCCCCCTCTTATTCTGGCATTCTGCAGTTTAGCCCACATATATTATCCCTTTACACAGATATCATTGCATATGTAGTGTAGATCCTTGCTTGCGAGTACTTTGGATGAGTACTCACGGTTGCTTTTCTCCCCCTTTTCCCCTCTTGTTCCTTCTTCTCGGATGATGCAACCAGATGGTGGAGCCCAGGAGCCAGAAGACCCCGATGATGTTTCTACATGGAGTTCGGCTTCGAGGAGTAGTTAGGAGGTCCCAGGCAGGAGGCCTTGCCTCTTCGATCGTTGTTACTTTTGTGCTAGCCTTCTTAAGGCAAACTTGTTTAACTTATGTCTGTACTCAGATATTATTGCTTCCGCTAACTCTTGTGTATTCGAGCTTATGTATTCGATCCCTCGAGGCCCCTGGCTTGTAATATAAAGCTTGTATTATTTTAATTTGTGTCTAGAGTTGTGTTGTGATATCTTCCAGTGAGTCCCTGATCTTGGTCGTACACATTTGCGTGCATGATTAGTGTACGGTCAAATCGGGGGCGTCACAACTACATGTGTCGGGTTATCAAGATCATGTATTTCTTCAATAGGCGGTAAATTCTTAACATCTTTAGCTTTAATACCTTTATCTTTCATAGATTTCTTTGCCTCTTGCATATCTTCAGGAATGAGAAATAGAACACCTCTTTTCTTCGAAGTTGGCTTAGGGGCTGGTTCAGGAAGTGTCCAATTTTTTTCATTGGCCAGCATATTATTCAATAGTAATTCAGCTTGTTCAACTGTTCTTTCCCTGAAAACACAACCAACATAACTATCCAGGTGGTCTCTCGAAGCATCGGTTAGTCCATTATACAAGACATCAAGTATATCATTTATTTCAAGAGGATGATCAGTCAAAGCATTAAGTAACTGGAGGAGCCTCCCCCAAGCTTGTGGGAGACTCTCTTCTTCAATTTGCACAAAGTTATATATTTCCCGTAAGGCAGCTTGTTTCTTATGAGCGGGAAAATATTTAGCAGAGAAGTAATACATCATATCCTGGGGACTACGCACACCACCAGGATCAAGAGAATTAAACCAAGTCTTAGCATCACCCTTTAACGAGAACGGAAATAGCTTAAGGATATAGTAGTAACGGATCTTTTCATCGTTGCTAAACAGGGTGGCTATATCATTCAACTTAGTAAGATGTGCCACAACAGTTTCAGACTCATAGCCATGGAAAGGATCAGATTCAACCAAAGTAATTAACTCAGGATGAACAGAGAATTCATAATCCTTATCAGTGACATAGATAGGTGAAGTGGCAAAAGCAGGGTCATGTTTCATTCTAGCATTCAAGGACTTTTCTTCCAACTTAGCTAATAATTTCTTAAGATCATATCTATCATTGCAAGCAAGAAAGTCTCTAGCAGTTTCTTCATCCATAACATAACCCTCAGGAACAACAGGCAAATCATATCTATTGGGAGTAGCTTCATCATCACTTTCATAAAAATCATCAGTTTCAATATTTGCATTCTCCCTAACCTTAGCAATTTGTTCATCTAGAAATTCACCTAGTGGCACAGTATGAGGCATAGAGGTAGTTTCGTCATACATAGCAGAAGTAGCATCATCAAGAACATACGACATATCAGATTCAATAGCAGGAGTAAGTGTCGCAAGTTTTCTCATAACAGAAGGAGAATCAAGTGCAGAGCTAGATGACAGTTCCTTACCTCCCCTCGTAGTTGAGGGTACGATCTTGGTTTTTGAGTCCTTCAAATTCTTCATAGTGATCAACAGATATAAAATCCCAAGTGACTTAAAGAATAGAGCTATGCTCCCCGGCAACGGTGCTAGAAAATAGTCTTGATAAACCCACAAGTGTAGGGGATCGCAATAGTTTTCGAGGGTAAAGTATTCAACCCAAATTTATTGATTCGACACAAGGGGAGCAAAAGAATACTCTTAAGTATTAGCAGCTCAGTTGTCAATTCAACCACACCTGGAAATTTAGTATCTGCAGCAAGATAGTTTAGTAGCAAAGTAATATGATAGTGGCGGTAGCGGCAATAAAAGTAACGATAGTGTTTTTGTAGTTTTTGTGATAGTAGCAGCGGAAAAATAAATAAGCAACAAGCAATATAGGAAAAGCTCGTAGGCATTGGATCGGTGATGGGAAATTATGTCGGATGCAATTCATCATGTAGATGTTATAACCTAGGGTGACACCGAACTAGCTCTAGTTCATCAATACAATGTAGGCATGTATTCCGAATATAGTCATACGTGCTTATGGAAAAGAACTTCCATGACATCTTTTGGCCTACCCTCCCGTGGCAGCGGGGTCCTGTTGGAAACAAAGGGATATTAAGGCCTCCTTTTAATAGAGTACCAGACCAAAGCATTAACACATAGTGAATACATGAACTCCTCAAACTATGGTCATCACCGGGAGTGGTCCCGATTATTGTCACTTCGGGGTTGCCGGATCATAACACATAGTAGGTGACTATAGACTTGCAAGATAGGATCAAGAACACACATATATTCATGAAAACATAATAGGTTCAGATCTGAAATCATGGCACTCCGGCCCTAGTGACAAGCATTAAGCATAGGAAAGTCATAGCAACATCAATCTCAGAACATAGTGGATACTACGGATCAAACCCTAACAAAACTAACTTGATTACATGATAGATCCCATCCAACCCATCGCCGTCCAGCAAGCCTACGATGGAATTAATCACGCACGGCGGTGAGCATCATGGAATTGGTGATGGAGGAAGGTTGATGATGACGATGGCGACGATCTCCACTCTCCGGAGCCCGGAATGGACTCCAGATCAGCCCTCCCGAGAGAGATTAGGGCTTGGCGGCGGCTCCGTCTCGTGAAACGCGGTAATTCTTTCTCCCTTGATTTTTTTCTCCTCGAAAGTGAAGATATAGGATCTGGGGGTACGTCGGTGGAGCACCAGGGGCCCAGGAGGCAGGGGGCGCGCTCTGGGTAGGGGAACGCGCCCCCACCCTTGTGGATAGGGTGTGGGCCCCCCTGGTATGGATCTTCTTGCATATATTTTTTATATTTTCCAAAATAATTCTCCGTTGATTTTCAGGCGATTCCGAGAACTTTTTATTTCTTCACAAAAACAACACCATGGCAGTTCTGTTGAAAACAACGTTAGTCCGGGTTAGTTCCATTGAAATCATGCAAGTTAGAGTCCATAACAAGGGCAAAAGTGTTTGGAAAAGTAGATACGTTAGAGACGTATTAGGGCCTTATTGGGCTTTAGGGGAAAGAGAGAGAGAGGAGGCTGTGCCCCCAAGGCTTAGTCCGAATTGGACTAGGGGGAGGGGCTGCACCCCGTCCTTCCTTCTCTTCTTTTTTCCCTTTCCTTCTCTCCTACTCCTACTACTTGGAAGGCTCCTAGTTCTACAAGGAAAGGGGGAATCCTACTCCCGGTGGGAGTAGGACTACCCTAGGGCATGCCACAGAGAGGGCCGGCCCCCTCCTCCACTCCTTTATATACGGGGGTAGAAGCACCCCATAGACACACAAGTTGATCAGTTGATCTCTCCCAACCGTGTGCGGTGCCCCTCTCCACAGAAACACACCTCGGTCATACCGTTGCAGTGCTTAGGCAAAGCCCTGCGCCGGTAGCTTCATCATCTCCATCACCATGCCGTCGTGCTGACGAAACTCTCTCGTGAGGATCTACTGGATCAAGAGCTCGTGGGACGTCATCAAGCTGAACATGTGCTGAACGCGGAGGCTCCGTACGTTCGGTGCTTGATCGGTTGGATCGCGAAGAAGTTCACTACATCAACCGCGTCACTAGATGCTTCCACTCTCGGTCTACAAGGGTACGTAGACACACTCTCCCCTCTTGTTGCTATGCATATAGCAGATAGATCTTGCGTGATCGTAAGAAAATTTTGAAATACTACGTTCCCCAACCATGGCATCATGAGCCAAGTCTATGCGTAGATGATATGCACGAGTAGAACACAAGTGAGTTTTGGACGATACTAGTCGTACTGCTTACCAGCATGTCATACTTTGATTCGATGGTATTGTTGGATGAAGCGGCCCGGACCAACATTACGCGTACGCTTACGCGAGACTGGTTTTACCGACGTGCTTCGCACACAGGTGGCTGGCGGGTGTCAATTTCTCCAACTTTAGTTGAATTGAGTGTGGCTACGCCCGGTCCTTGTGAAGGTTAAAACAACACATACTTGCCGAAATATCGTTGTGGTTTTGATACGTAGGTAAGAACGGTTCTTGCTCAGCCCGTAGCAGCCACGTAAAACTTGCAACAACAAAGTAGAGGACGTCCAACTTGTTTTTGCAGGGCATGTTGTGATGTGATATGGACAAGACGTGATGAGTTATACGTTATTGTATGAGATGATCATGTTTTGTAAAGTTATCGGCAACTGGCCGGAGTCATATGGTTGTCGCTTTATTGTACGAAATGCAGTCGCCATGTAATTGCTTTACTTTATCACTAAGCGGTAGCGCTAGTCGTGGAAGCAATAGTTGGCGAGACGACAACGATGCTACGATGGAGATCAAGGTGTCGCGCCGGTGACGATGGTGATCATGACGGTGCCTTGGAGATGGAGATCAAAGGCACAAGATGATGATGGCCATATCATATCACTTATATTGATTGCATGTGATGTTTATCTTTTATGCACCTTATTTTTCTTAGATCGACGGTATCATTATAAGATGATCTCTCACTAATTTTCAAAGTATAAGTGTTCTCCCTGAGTATGCATCGTTGTGAAAGTTCGTCATGCCGAGACACCGCGTGATGATCGGGTGTGATAAGCTCTACGTTCACATACAACGGGTGTAAGCCAGTTTTGCACACGCAGAATACTCGGGTTAAACTTGACGAGCCTAACATATGCAGATATGGCCTCGGAACACTGGAGACTGAAAGTTCGAGCATGAATCATATAGTAGATATGATCAACATAATATGTTCACCATTGAAAACTACTCCATCTCACATGATGATCGGACATAGTTTAGTTGATATGGATCATTTGATCACTTAGATGATTAGAGAGATGTCTGTCTAAGTGGGAGTTCTTAAGTAATTTGATTAATTGAAATTTAATTTATCATGAACTTAGTCCTGGTAGTATTAACATATCTATGTTGTAGATCAATAGCTCGCGATGTAGCTCCCCGTTTGTTTTTATATGTTCCTAGAGAAAACTAAGTTGAAAGATGTTAGTAGCAATGATGCAGACTTGTTCCGTGATTTGAGGATTTTCCTCATTGCTACACAGAAGAATTATGTCCTTGATGCATCGCTAGATGACAGACCTATTGCAGGAGCAGATGCAGATGTTATGAACGTTTTGACAAAAGCTCGGTATGATGACTACTTGATAGTTTAGTGCGCCATGCTTTACGGCTTAGAACCGAGACTCCAAAAACGTTTTGAATGCCACAGAGCATATGAGATGTTCCAGGAGTTGAAATTACTATTTCATACTCATGCCAGTGTCGAGAGGTATAAGACCTCTGGCATTACATTGCCTACAAGATGGAGGAGAATAGCACAACCAGTGAGCATTTTCTCAGATTGTCTGGGTACTACAATTGCTTGAATCAAGTGGGAGTTAATCTTCCAGATAACATAGTAATTGACAAAGTTCTCTAGTCACTATCACCAAGTTAGTAGAAATTCGTGATGAACTATAATATGCAAGGGATGACGAAAGTAATTCCCGAGCTCTTCGCGGTGCTGAAATCGGCGAAGGTAGAAATCAAGAAAGAGCATCAAGTGTTGATGGTTAACTTCAAGAAGACTTTCAAGGGAAAACGGATAGAAGGGGAACTTCAAGAAGAACGACAAGAAAGTTGTCACTCCCGTGAAGAAACCCAAAACTAAACTCAAGCCTGAAACTAAGTGCTTCTACTGCAAAGGAAATGATCACTGGAAGTGGAACTGCCCTAGATACTTGGCGGATACGAAGGATGGCAAAGTGAACAAAGGTATATTTGATATACAGATTATTGATGTGTACTTTACTAGTGTTCATAGCAACCCCTGGGTATTTGATACTGGTTCAGTTGCTAAAATTAGTAACTCGAAACAAGAGTTGCAGAATGAACAGAGACTAGTTAAAGATGAAGTGATGATGTGTGTTGGAAGTGGTTCCAAGATTGATATGATCATCATCGCACACTCCTTATACTTTCGGGATTAGTGTAGAACCTAAATAAATGTTATTTGGCATTTGCGTTGATCATGAATATGATTTGATCATGTTTGTTGCAATACGATTATTCATTTAAAGTCATAGAATAGTTGTTATTTTGTTTACATGAATAAAGCCTTCGATGGTCATACACCCAATGAAAATAGTTTGTTGGATCTCGATCGTAGTGATACACATATTCATAATATAGATGCCAAAAGATGCAAGGTTAATAATGATAGTGCAACTTATTTTTGGCACTGCCGTTTAGGTCATATTGGTGTAAAGCGCATGAAGAAACTACATATTGATGGACTTTAGGAATCACTTGATTATGAGTCACTTGGTGCTTGCGACCCATGCCTCGTGGGCAAGATGACTAAAACTCCGTTCTCCGGAACAATGGAGCGAGCAACTGATTTATTGGAAATCATACAGACTGATGTATGTGGACCGATGAGTGTTGAGGCTCGTGGCGAGTATCGTTATTTTTCTGACCTTCACTGATGATTTGAGCAGATATGGGTATATCTACTTGATGAAACACAAGTCTGAAACATTTGAAAAGTTCAAAGAATTTCAGAGTGAAGTAGAGAATCATCGTAACAAGAAATAAAGTTTCTACAAATCTAATCGTGGAGGTGAATATTTGAGTTACGAGTTTGGTCTTCATTTGAAACAATGTGTAATAGTTTCACAACTCACGCCACCCGGAACACCATAGCATAATGGTGTGTCCGAATGTCGCAACCGCACTTTATTAGATATGGTGCGATCTATGATGTCTCTTACCGATTTACCACTATCGTTTTTGGTTATGCATTAGAGACAACTTCATTCACGTTAAATAGGGCACCATCTAAATCCGTTGAGAGTTGAGACGACGCATTATGAACTGTGGTTTGGCAAGAAACCAAAGTTGTCGTTTCTTAAAGTTTGGGGCTGCGATGCTTATGTGAAAAAGCTTCAACCTGATAAGCTCGAACCCAAGTTGGAGAAATGTGTCTTCATAGGATACCTAAAGGAGACTGTTGGGTACACCTTCTATCACAGATCCGAAGGCAAGATATTCGCTTCTAAGAATGGATCCTTTCTAGAGAAGGAGTTTCTCTCGAAAGAAGTGAGTGGGAGGAAAGTGGAACTTGATGAGGTAATTGTACCTTCTCCCAAATTGGAAAGTAGTACATCAAAGAAACTAGTTCGAGTGATTCCTACACCAATTAGTGAGGAAGCTAATGATGATGATCATGAAACTTCGGATCAAGTTACTGCTCAACTTTGTAGATCAACCGGAGTACATTCTGCACCAGAGTGGTATGGCAACCCAAGTTCTGGAAGTCATGTTACTAGACCATGATGCACCTACGAACTATGAGGAAGCGATGATGAGCCCAGATTCCGCAAAATTGCTTGAGGCCATGAAACCTGAGATGGGCCCCATGTATGAGAACAAAGTGTGGACTTTGGTTGACTTGCCCGATGATCGGCAAGCAATTGAAAATAAAAGGATCTTCAAGAGGAAGACCGACACCGACGGTAATGTTACTGTCTACAAAGCTCGACTTGTTGCGAAAGGTTTTCGACAAGTTCAAGGAGTTGACTACGATGAGACTTTCTCACCCGTAGCGATGCTTAAGTCTGTCCGAATCATGTTAGCAATTGCCGCACTTTATGATTATGAAATCCTGCAAATGGATGTCAAAACTGCATTCCTGAATGGATATCTCAAAGAGGAGTTGTATATGATGCAACCAAAAGGTTTTGTCGATCCTTAAGGTGCTAACAAAGTGTGCAAGCTCCAACAATCCATCTATGGACGGGTGCAAGCATCTCGGAGTTGGAATATATGCTTTGATGAAGTGATCAAAGCATATAGTTTTATACAAACTTGCGGTGAAGCCTGTATTTACAAGAAAGTGAGTGGGAGCACTACAGCCTTTCTGATAAATATATGTGAATGACATATTGTCGATCAGAAATGATGTAGAATTTTATGGAAAGCATAAATGAGTGTTTGAAAGGAGTTTTTTCAAAGAAAAACCTCGGTAAAGCTACTTACATATTGAGCCTCAAGATCTATAGAGATAGATCGAGACGCTTGATAAGTTTTTTCAATGAGTACATACCTTGACAGGTTTATGAAGTAGTTCAAAATGGATCAGTTAGAGAAGGAGTTCTTGCCTGAGTTGTAAGGTATAAAGTTGACTAAGACTCAAAGCCCGACCTCGGTAGAAGATAGAGAAAGAATGAAAGTCATTCCCTATGCCTCAGCCATAGGTTCTATAAAGTATGCCATGCTGTGTACCAAACCTGTTGTGTACCTTACCATGAGTTTGGCAAGGAGGTACAAAAGTGATCCAGGAGTAGATCACTGGACAACGGTCAAAATTATCCTTAGTTACTGGATGACTAAGGAAATGTTTTCCCGATTATGGAGGTGCTAAAGAGTTCATCGTAAAGTGTTACACCGATGCAAGCTTTACACTAATCCAGATGACTCTAAGTATCAATCTGCATGCATATTGGAAGTGGGAGAAATTAGCTAGAGTAGCTCCATGCAGAGCATTGTAGACATAGAAATTTGCGAAATACATACGGATCTGTATGTAAGAGACCCATTGACTAAACTTATCTCACAAGCAAAACATGATCACACCTTATTACTCTTGGGTGTTAATCACATAGCAATGTGAACTAGATAACTGACTCTGGTAAACCCTTTGGGTGTTGGTCACATGGCGATGTGAACAATGGGTGTTATTCACATAACGATGTGAACTATCGGTATTAAATCACATGGAGATGTGAACTAGATTATTGACTCTAGTGCAAGTGGGAGACTGAAGGAAATATGCCCTAGAGGCAATAATAAAGTTATTATTTATTTCCTTATATCATGATAAATGTTTATTATTCATGCTAGAATTGTATTAACCAGAAACTTAGTACATGTGTGAATACATAGACAAAATAGAGTGTCCCTAGTATGCCTCTACTAGACTAGCTCATTAATCAAAGATGGTTATGTTTCCTAAACATAGACATGAGTTGTCATTTGATCAACGGGATCACATCATTAGGAGAATGATGTGATGGACTAGACCCATACGTTAGCTTAGCACTATGATCGTTTAGTTTTACTGCAATTGCTTTCTTCATGACTTATACATGTTCCTGTGACTATGAGATTATACAACTCCCGAATACCGGAGGAACACCTTGTGTGCTATCAAACGTCACAACGTGACTGTATGATTATAAAGATGCTCTACAGGTGTCTCCGAAGGTATTCGTGGTGTTGGCATAGATCAAGAATAGGATTTGTCACTCCGAGTGTTGGAGATGTATATCTGGGCCCTCTCGGTAATACACATCATAATAAGCCTTGCAAGCAAATGACTAATGAGTTAGTCACGAGATGATGTATAACGGAACATGTAAACATACTTGCCGGTAACGAGATTAACTAGGTATGGTGATACCGACGATCGAATCTCGGGCAAGTAACATACCGATGATAAAGGGAACAACGTATGTTGTTATGCGGTTTGACCGATAAAGATCTTCGTAGAATATGTAGGAGCCAATATGAGCATCCAGGTTCCGCTATTGGTTATTGACCAGAGATGAGTCTCGGTCATGTCTATATAGTTCTCGAACCCGTAGGGTCTGCACGCTTAACGATTGATGACGATCGGTATTATGATTTTATGTGTTTTGATGTACCGAAGGTAGTTCGGAGTCCCGGATGAGATCGGGGACACGACGAGGAGTCTTGAAATGGTCGAGACGTAAAGATCGATATATTGGACGACTATATTCGGACATCGGAAAGGTTCCGAGTGATTCAGGTATTTTTTGGAGTACCAGAGAGTTACGAGAATTCGCTGGGGAGTATATGGGCCTTATTGGGCTTTATGGGAAAGAGAGAGAGAGAGAGGAGGGTGCGCCCCCCAAGGCTTAGTCTGAATTGGACTAGGGGGAGGGGCTGCGCCCCCTCCTACCTTCTCTTCTCTTTTCCCTTTCCTTCTCTCCTACTCGTACTACTTGGAAGGGCTCCTAGTTCTACTAGGAAAGGGGGAATCCTACTCCTGGTGGGAGTAGGACTCCCCTAGGGCGCACCATAGAGAGGGTTGGCCCTCCCCCTCCTCCACTCCTTTATATACGGGGGTAGAGGCACCCCATAGACAGACAAGTTGATCAGTTGATCTCTCCCAACCGTGTGCGGTGCCCCTCTCCACAGAAACACACCTCGGTCATACCGTTGCAGTGCTTAGACAAAGCCCTGCGCCGGTAGCTTCATCATCTCCGTCACCAGCCGTCGTGCTGACGAAACTCTCCCGTGAGGCTCTACTGGATCAAGAGCTCGTGGGACGTCATCAAGCTGAACGTGTGCTGAACACGGAGGCTCCGTACGTTCGGTGCTTGATCGGTTGGATCGCGAAGAAGTTTGACTACATCAACCGCGTCACTAGATGCTTCCGCTCCCGGTCTATAAGGGCACGTAGACACACTCTCCCCTCTTGTTGCTATGCATCTAGTAGATAGATCTTGCGTGATCGTAGGAAAATTTTGAAATACTACGTTCTCCAACATACAAGACATTAAATTTGGAACTATCAGCATATGGCAGTGTTTTCCAAGTGGCAGATCTGCAACAGTTGGTCTGAAATAAAAATCGGTCAGATGTATGTCTCGAGAATCAGATATTAGTTCATTCAGTATGCTGCCAAGTCCATGCAAGTCTCTCGCACAAAGAAGAATTGATGGTACACATACGACAACCTCACCGGTTATTCAAGAAACAAAAACCAGTGGGTGATGCCATGCTCAACAAGTCTTGAAGGAAAGACAACACTGAGACAATAATCTTGGCAGTAATTGTCAAGAACAGTCCCGCACATCCAACAATATGATGTTATTAACCCTGTCAATGTCCGGCATAATCCCCAACAGTATTGAGATCTGTATAACCACACGTGAGCCGGATAAATGTACCGAGGCTCAAAACATGAACTAGACCAAGGTATGAGTGCCAGATATTGTACGTAACCATATTCAGGGCCGCGAAAATCATCAAGGATCTATGTAAGGCCCCTCTCTTTCAGTTGAGGATCCAATGAAGAAAGTAATAATGAAAGATCAAGACCAACAATACAGGTATGCCAGTTATTATGTGAAAAATGTGGATGCCCAAGACCGTCTTATTCCACGGCAAACCCAAGCAAAGGTCCACCTAAGCGGTATACTCCATTGTGGTAAGGACCTCATAGCGAGGCAACCATCTCAGTCCAAGTATGCTCAGACCTGTCAGCATTGAATACCCGAAACTGTCCGACTCATGGACAACTCAATATATTGACCTCAACACCCGCGATGGAGCATCGCACCGACTGTTATTCCCAGGGAGATACTGGCAAAAATGAAGAATCGGTGTGAAAACATATACTCTGAGGATTGTTATCTCTCGCATAGGGGAAGCAATTAATAATAGCCTGTGTGGATGGGATTCTTTGCCAAGATCACCGTTAGTCAAGACTGCAAATTTTATCATGAGAGGATGGTGCATTTTTTTCTATCAGTCACGACAAGCGAAAGTCAAACCTTTGGTACAACTTGGATACTCTAAGACTGAGAAGACAGTCAAGATAAGTCAGAAACTCCTGCAAGATGACAACATCCGTTAGCAAAAACAGATATGATCCACATCACTGTTTTGGAACCAGAAGGCATGCCTATATTCGAGGAATCCGATGCCTGGATAGAAGAGATTCTTTGTTCCACGGGAAGATATGTTCCCCAACTCCGTGGAATATTCTCGGTACTCGATACTAGGATAACATTTCCAGTAAGGATCAATATCAAGAAGGATAAGTATGTCCGTAAAAATAATATTTCGGATGCTAGCTCAGCCAACATATATGAAAGAAAATTTGAGTCAGTATAAATAGGATCATATAAGGTACGTCCTGTCAGAATGTCAGATACAACAAAGCAAACCACCCCAAATCAAGACAGTAAGTCAGATCCAATTTAGTGGAAATATTATGAATAGAAGAAACCTGAGTTGGAAATGGTTTCTTCAAGTCAGCAAAATTTAACCCTGAACAACCAAATCTCGAGGACGAGATTTCTTTAAGGGGG
>LR738715.1:201827963-201852787 GCA_902687465.1 Secale cereale | reverse complement strand
GGGGGGGGGAGGTTTGTAACAGCCTGGATTTTTGCCCTTTTCTTTTTCTGATGATTTTCTTGGATTTCTTGTTTTTATTTGCTTTTCAGTGGCTATGTGGTTCTGAAACTTGGGAAGATCATGTCTTCCTAGGTTTTATAGTGGCTTGCCATCCTCATAATCATCCCAAGACCCTGCCATTTCCATCCTTGACCTAACCCAATATTATTTTTCCAAGGAATATTCCTTTTATATTAAAGGAATAATTCTTTTTGCCCTAGGTTGTGAAGCAACCTATATCTCAGTCATTCTAAAAATTCCCAAATAATTCTCATAAATTGTTTGGGACATATCTTGCTCAAATATGGAAAAATATTTCATTGCTAGGTTAAAAAATATGTTGGGGAACGTAGTATTTTAAAATTTTCCTACAATCACGCAAGATCTATCTACCAGATGCATAGCAACGAGAGGGAAGAGTGTGTCTACGTACCCTCGTAGACCGGAAGCGGAAGCGTCAAGTGACGCGGTTGATGTAGTCGAACTTCTTCACGATTCAACCGATCAAGTACCAAACGTACGGCACCTCCGTGTTCAGCACACGTTCAGCTTGATGATGTCCCACGAGCTCTTGATCTAGTTGAGCTTCACGGGAGAGTTTCGCCAGCACAACGGCGTGGTGACGGATATGATGTATCTACTGGCGCAGAGCTTCTCCTAAGTACTGCGATGGTATGACCGAGGTGTGTTTCTGTGGAGGGGGGCATCGCACACGGCTGGAACAATTCAACTTGTGTGTCTTTGGGTGCCCCTGCCCCCGTATATAAAGGAGCAAGAGGGGAGGGCCGGCTGGCCTCCTATGGTGCGGCTAGGGCAATCCTACTAGGAATAGGATTGCAATCCTATTCCTAGTAGGAGTCCATCAAGAAGGAAGAGAGGGAAAGGAAAAGAGGGAGAGGTGGCGCCCCCCCAATCCTAGTCCAACTAGGATCCCTAGGTGGGGCGCCGGCCAGCCTCTATGGGCTGCCTCTCTCCTTTCTTCAAGGCCCACTATGGACCATCCCCCCTCGTAGGGGGTTCCGGTAACCCCCTCCGGCAATCCAGTTAAATCCAAAACTTTTCCGGAACACTTACGGTGTCCGAATATAGTCGTCCAATATATCAATCTTTATGTCTCGGACATTTCGAGACTCCTCGTCATGTCCGTGATCTCATCTGGGACTCCGAACTACCTTCGGTACATCAAAATTCATAAACTCATAATACCGATCGTCATCAAACATTAAGCGTGCGGACCCTACGGGTTCGAGAACTATGTAGACATGACCGAGACTCATCTCCGGTCAATAACCAATAGCGGAACCTGGATGTTCATATTGGCTCCTACATATTCTACGAAGATCTTTTATCGGTCAAACCGCATAACAACATACGTTGTTCCTTTTGTCGTCGGTATGTTACTTGCCCGAGATTCGATCGTCAGTATCTCTATACCTAGTTCAATCTCGTTACCGGCAAGTCTCTTTACTCGTTCCGTAACACATCATCTCGTGACTAACTCATTCGTCTTTTTGCTTGCAAGGCTTATTGTGATGTGTGTTACCGAGAGGGCCCAGAGATACCTCTCCGACACTCGGAGTGACAAATTCTAATCTTGATCTATGCCAGCACCACGAATACTTTCGGAGACACCTGTAGAGCATCTTTATGATCACCCAGTTACGTTGTGACGTTTGATAGCACACAAGGTGTTCCTACGGTATTCGGGAGTTGCATAATCTCATAGTCATAGGAACATGTATAAGTCATGAAGAAATCAATAGCAGTAAAACTAAACGATCATAGTGCTATGCTAACGGATGGGTCTAGTCCATCACATCATTCTCCTAATGATGTGATCCCGTTGATCAAATGACAACTCATGTCTATGGCTAGGAAACATAACCATCTTTGATCAATGAGCTAGTCTAGTAGAGGCATACTAGGGACATACTGTTTTGTCTATGTATCCACACATGTACTAAGTTTCCGGTTAATACAATTCTAGCATGAATAAAAGACATTTATCATGATATAAGGAAATACAAATAACATCTTTATTATTGCCTCTAGGGCATATTTCCTTCAGTCTCCCACTTGAACTAGAGTCAATAATCTAGCTCACATCGCCATGTGATTTAATACCGACAGTTCACATCGTTATGTGAATAACACCCATAGTTCACATCGCCATGTGACCAACACCCAAAGGGTTTACTAGAGTCAATAATCTAGTTCACATCGCTATGTGATTAATACCCAAGAGTAATAATGTGTGATCATGTTTTGCTTGTGAGAGAAGTTTAGTCAACGGGTCTGTCACATTCAGATCCGTATGTATTTCGCAAATTTCTATTTCTACAATGCTCTGCATAGAGCTACTCTAGCTAATTGCTCCCACTTTCAATACGCATCCAGATTGATACTTAGAGTCATCAGGATTTAGTGTCAAAGCTTGCATCGGCGTAACCCTTTACGACGAACTCTTTATCACCTCCATAATCGAGAAACATTTCCTTAGTCATCCAATTACTAAGGATAATTTTGACCGCTGTACAGTGATCTACTCCTGGATCACTATTGTACCCCCTTGACAAACTCATGGCAAGGTACACAACATGTTTGGTACACAGCATGGCATACTTTATAGAACCTATGGCTGAGGCATAGGGAATGACTTTCATTCTC
The DNA here is from genome assembly GCA_902687465.1 of Secale cereale. Classification (NCBI taxonomy): domain Eukaryota; kingdom Viridiplantae; phylum Streptophyta; class Magnoliopsida; order Poales; family Poaceae; genus Secale; species Secale cereale. Next base: position 201,850,081 of record LR738715.1, on the reverse strand, counting down.
TCTATATTTTTCTGCAGTGGTCTGGCTTTGAGTCTTACTCAACTTCACACCTTACAAGTCAGGCAAGAACTCCTTCTTTGACTGATCCATTTTGAACTATTTCAAAATCTTATCAAGGTATGTACTCATCGAAAGTCTTATCAAGCGTCTTGATCAATCTCTATAGATCTTGATGCCCAATATGTAAGCAGCTTCACCAAGGTCTTTCTTTGAAAAACTCCTTTCAAACACTCCTTTATGCTTTCCAGAAAAAACTCTACATCATTTCCGATCGACAATATGTCATTCACATATACTTATCAGAAAGGTTGTAGTGCTCCCACTCACTTTCTTGTAAATACAGGCTTCACCGCAAGTCTGTATAAATCTATATGCTTTGATCAACTTATCAAAGCGTATATTCCAACTCCGAGATGCTTGCGCCAGTCCATAGGTGGATCGCTGGAGCTTGCACATTTTGTTAGCACCTTTAGGATTGACAAAACCTTCTGGTTGCATAATATACAATTCTTCTTTAATAAATCCATTAAAGAATGCAGTTTTGTTATCCATTTGCCAAATTTCATAAAATACGGCAATTGCTAACATGATTTGGACAGACTTAAGCATCGCTACGGGTGAGAAAGTCTCATCGTAGTCAACTCCTTGAACTTGTCAAAAACCTTTCGCAACAAGTCGAGCTTTGTAAACAGTAACATTACCGTCAGCGTCGGTTTTCCTCTTGAAGATCCATTTATTTTCGATGGCTTGCCGATCATCGGGCAAGTCAACCAAAGTCCACACTTTGTTCTCATACATGGATCCCATCTCAGATTTCATGGCCACAAGCCATTTTGCGGAATCTGGGCTCATCATCGCTTCCTCATAGTTCGTAGGTTCATCATGGTCCAGTAACATGACTTCCAGAACCGGGTTGCCGTACCACTCTGGTGCGGAATGAACTCTGGTTGATCTACGAAGTTCAGCAGAAACTTGATCTGAAGTTTCATGATCATCATCATTAGCTTCCTCAGTAATTGGTGTAGGAATCACTGGAACTAGTTTCTGTGATGTACTACCTTCCAATTCGGGAGAAGGTACAATTACCTCATCAAGTTCTACTTTCCTCCCACTCACTTCTCTCGAGAGAAACTCCTTCTCTAGAAAGGATCCACTCTTAGCAACAAAGACCTTGCCTTCGGATCTGTGATAGAAGGTGTACCCAGCAGTTTCTTTTGGGTATCCTATGAAGATTTACTTCTCCGATTTGGGTTCGAGCTTATCATGTTGAAACTTTTTCACATAAGCATCGCAGTCCCAAACTTAAAGAAATGACAACTTAGGTTTCTCGTCAAACCACAGTTCATACGGTGTCATCTCCACGGATTTAGATGGTGCCCTATTTAACGTGAATGTAGCTGTCTCTAATGCATAACCCCAAAAGTGATAGTGGTAGATCGGTAAGAGACATCATCGATCGCACCATATCTAATAAAGTACGGTTATGACGTTCGGACACACCATTACACTGTGGTGTTCCAGGTGGCATGAGTAGTGAAACTATTTCACATTGTTTTTACTGAAGGCCAAACTTGCTAACTCAAATATTTTACCTCTACGATCATATTGTAGAAACTCTTATTTTCTTGTTACGATGATTCTCTACTTCACTCTGAAATTCTTTGAACTTTTCAAATGTTTCAGACTTGTGCTTCATTAAGTAGATATACCCATATCCGCTCAAATCATCAGTGAAGGTCAGAAAATAATGATACCCGCCGCGAGCTTCAACACTCATTGGCCCACATACATCAGTATGTATGATTTCCAACAAATCTGTTGCTCGCTCCATAGTTCCGGAGAACGGAGTTTTAGTCATCTTGCCCATGAGGCATGGTTCGCAAGCACCAAGTGATTCATAATCAAGTGATTCCAAAAGTCCATCACTATGGAGTTTCTTCATGCGATTTACACCAATATGACCTAAACGGTAGTGCCACAAATAAGTTGCACTATCATTATTAACCTTGCATCTTTTGGCTTCAATACTATGAATATGTGTATCACACGATCGAGATCCAACAAACCATTTTCATTGGGTGTATGACCATAGAAGGTTTTATTCATGTAAACAGAACAACAATTATTCTCTAACTTACATGAATAACCGTATTGCAATAAACATGATCAAATCATATTCATGCTCAACACAAACACCAAATAACACTTATTTAGGTTCAACACTAATCCCAAAAGTATAGGGAGTGTGCGATGATGATCATATCAATCTTGGAACCACTTCCAACACACATCGTCACATCACCTTTAACTAGTTTCTGTTCATTATGCAACTCCCATTTCGAGTTACTACTCTTTAGCAACTGAACCAGTATCAAATATCGAGGGGTTGCTATGAACACTAGTAAAATACACATCAATAATCTGTATATCAAATATACCTTTGTTCACTTTGCCATTCTTCTTATCCGCCAAATATCTAGGGCAGTTCCACTTCCAATGACCATTTCCTTTGTAGTAGAAGCACTTAGTTTCAGGCTTGAGTTTAGCTTTGGGTTTCTTCATGGGAGTGACAACTTGCTTGTCATTCTTTTTGAAGTTCCCCTTCTATCCCTTTGCCCTTTACTTGAAACAAGTGGTCTTATTAACTATCAACACTTGATGCTCTTTCTTGATTTCTACCTTCGCCGATTTCAGCATCGCGAAGAGCTCGGGAATTACTTTCGTCATCCCTTGCATATTATAGTTCATCACGAAGTTCTACTAACTTGGTGATAGTGACTAGAGAACTTTGTCAATTACTATCTTATCTGGAAGAAGAACTCCCACTTGATTCAAGTAATTGTAGCACCCAGACAATCTGAGCACATGCTCACTGGTTGAGCTATTCTCCTCCATCTTGTAGACAAAGTACTGTCAGAGGTCTTATACCTCTCGACATGGGCATGAGTATGAAATACTAATTTCAACTCTTGGAACATCTTATATGCTCCGTGGCGTTCAAAACATTTTGAAGTCCCGGTTCTAAGCCGTAAAGCACGGTGCACTAAACTATCAAGTAGTCATCATGCCGAGCTTGTAAAACGTTCATAACGTCTATATCTGCTCCTGCAATAGATATGTCACCTAGCGTTGCATCAAGGACATAATACTTCTGTGCAGCAATGAGGATAATCCTCAGATCACGGAACAATTCCGCATCAGTGCTACTAACATCTTTCAACTTAGTTTTCTCTAGGAACATATAAAAAATAAACGGGGAGCAACATCGTGAGCTATTGATCTATAACATAGATATGCTAATACTACGAGGACTAAGTTCATGATAAATTAAAGTTCAATTTAATCATATTACTTAAGAACTCCCACTTAGATAGACATCCCTCTATGTGACGCCCGAAGACCGACGTCCCAGAAGATTCCAGAAGATTCCAGATGTTCCGGGTTGCCCGTGTGTTCTTTGTGCTTGTGTTATTTTTTTTTTGCATTGCATCATGTCATCATGCCATCATGTCATTTTTATTTTTGCATCCCAACCTTAATAAATCGTGTGGACCTTCGGTCTATTTAAATCGAGGGAAGGTGACTTCTCTTTATAACATATAAAAGCCTCTCAATATTTAGGGAGCTATATTTATTAATTATTCCATTGCTTCGGAATCACCATAACACATTTGCACAATTTTCCCCATGCCTTCTCTTTCGCATTCCTTGCCTCAAACCTTGCCATTAATTCTTTTCCGTTGTTTCGAGGTTCCTCCAAAAATTTGAACATTTTTGGACACTTCAATAATCACGTCTTAGTTCAAACCTATTTGAATTAAATTCAAATATGTTTGAATTATTTTTTCCGATCTGGCCTTTTGTATTTTCTCCGGTCGTGCTCATTTTTACGAGCCCGAGATAATTAATTCCATGTGCTAGTTTTGCCCCAACCTCCATCTTCTTTCTTTTTCCTCTCTTTTGTTTTCTGCTAAAAACTAGTTAAAGAAGGAGAGCAGCCCAGCAGCCTCCTTGGGCCCAAGGCCATTCATCCCGCATCCTCCCCCTCCTTTTAGCCAGGCCCAAGTGCAGCCAGCCATTTTGGCCAGGCCTCTCCTCACCTCAGCCGGCCAGCTCCCAGGCCCGGCCCGATCTTCCCCCTAACCCTAGCCCCTAGCGGTCGCTCTCTCCTCCTCCCACCGAGCGCCGCCAGGCAATTCCCTCGCCCGCACGTTTTCCCTCACACATCTCCCCCTCTCCCTCGAGCCCCGCTTCCTTCCCCCGATCCCCTTCTCCCATCTCCGGTCGCCCCTCCCTCGATCTCCGCCTCTGCACTCCTTCCCTCGAGCGCGACCGCTCCTCCTGCCTCCCTCGCCCGATCTCCTTTCTCCCGGCGCCTCCGTCCCCGTGCCCGAACTCCTTCGGCCCCGTGCCCTTCCTCCATCGCCACCGAGCCCGCACCCTGGCCTCCCGCCTCCGTCGGCCCAGGAAGGCACGAGCCCCTCCTCTCCTCCGAGCTCCCGCGGCCAGGAGCCCAGGCACCAGCGCCTTCCCAGCCGGGTCGGACCCCGCGCCCCCCTCGAGCTCCCTTTCGCCGGCGACCACCTCTCCCCAGCGCCGGTGAACGACTGCGGCCCTCCTCCTCACAGGTCCTCCCTCCGTCAGCTTCTCCTGCCGTGGCCCCGTCCTCCAGCAACGGCGCCCCGAGCGCCCGGCCAGGTTCCGTCCAGGCCTGCGTCGCCCGCACGCCGTGGTCGCCCTCCGTCCTCACCTCCAGGTCGCCCGCCTGGCCTCAGCATCGCAGCTCCTCGGTTCCCTCCTCTGCAGCGCCAAAACCCGCTGCTGCTGCTGTGTTCTTTTCACCGTGCTGCTGCCTGACCTCGCCGCTGTCCCGAGACCGTGCTGGAGTTTTGTGTTGTTTTGTTGCTTGTGTTGTTAACCTGAACAGAGAACGTCTACCGCCATGACCGCTACGAGCCTCGAGTACGTCTACACGGTGGCGTGTCAAGTACCCCTACGTTCGCGAAGTACCAAGTACCACGACGTCGACGACCTCGAGAACGACTACATGAACGTGTACGACTACATGTGTGATGCGCCAAGTTCCACTACCGTCGCCGGAAACGAGTACCCCTACGCTCGAAGACCGCGAGTACCACTACCGTCGCCCGAGTACCGCTACGAGAACGACTACCTTCGGTGAAGAAATGAGAACGTCTACTTCCTCTCCGAACGGAACTTCTACTTCCACTACACCCCGTGAACGTCTACTTCCTCTACGTCCCTCGACGATCTCGAACCGTCCCGAAACAATTGTTTCGAAGGTATAACCCCGTCGATGACCCGTGAATGCTTGATGTGGTTGTATGAAATGCTTCCCTTGTGTGCTTCGTGCCCGTTCCACCTTTTGTCATGTTCCTCGGTTGCCTCGTCACCGACTCGTGGGAACCCGGTAACGGGATCGCCCCACCTTTCATCTCGCTTGACTCACCTACGCCATCTTTCTTTTGCACCGGACTCTCAACGAGTTACCGGAACCGAGTTCTTGCCTTTGCATCATTTCGGATCGTTGCCGTGGCACCCGTTCTTTCCACCACGGTGACAAATGCTTCTTATCTCTTTTAAGTCAACCTTTTAATAAAGTTGCATAAACTTGATCATGTCATCCGCATCATGTTAACAACACTAAAATGTTTAATTGTTGTTGTTTATAATTACTAAACATGCTCATGGGGATTTTCCGGATATGTTGTTGTTATTTTTCCGGCCTCATTTAAAATGCCTAGATAGGTAGTTTATTTATGTTTCACCTCTTGCCATGCTAAAAACAATTAATCTTGTCTTGTTAATAATCGAGAGTCAACTAAATAATTAATATGTGGTGTTTCGTCAATATGCAACTCGTTGCATATTGAGCTCCACTTAACTTGTAGTTTTGTTTGTGCACTTTGCCATGCCATGCATATTTAAACCGGACATGCATCATTCTTGTTTGTGCATCGTATGCCATGTTTATGCTTGCGTGTTTACCGTGTTGTTTCTTTCTTTCCGGTTGCTTCTCTTGTTAGCTTCGGTTTCGTTCCGGAGTTGTGAGGATCCGCTCGACCGTTGCTCCGTCTTCTTCTTGGATCCGTTCTTCTCCCTTGTGGAATCCCAGGCAAGATGACCGAACCCGGATACCATTACTATCTTTGCCTATTGCTAGTAGTTCCGCTCTATAGTTTTGCCTCGATGCCCATGATCTTCTTGTCAGCCTCCTACTTGTAACCATTGCCATGTTTAACCACCCTACCTACACAAACCGTTGCTTGGCTAAGTACGCTTCGCTCAGCCCCTCTTATAGCTTTGTTAGTTGCAGGTGAAGATTGAAGATGCTTGCTTCATGTTGAAGTTTGGTTGGGTTATATCACACTATAAATATACATGCTTAAATGAAATCATCTATATACTGGCAGGGTGGAAGGCTAAGCCTTTTGCTTGGTGATTTGTTCCACTCATGCCGTTAGGAACCGTATAAACAGGTGTTATGTTCCTTGATTATGCGTTCCTAACACGGTTGGGGTGTATGGGACCCCCTTGATAAACCGCTAAGTGCTAAGTCTTTTCCAGCAAGTCCCAACATTTGGTACTATTTGCCTAATATCTAATAAAACTTGCATGTGGACTAGCTATCCCTTTTAATTTAATTCAACCCCCGGGCCAGTGCTCCACATGAGTGTTGGTCCGAAACGGGGGTTCTGCGGGGCCACCTCGAGGAAACTCAAGGTTTGGTAAAAACCTGTAGAATCGCCCATCCGGTCGTGTCCTGAGACTAGATACGCGCGGCTACCTATCAGGGTGTCGACACGCCGGGAGGATTTGCTAGATTAGCCTTACCTTAGTTCGGTTTAACTTGAGCACGGGATTCCGAGAATACTCGGGTCTTCCCAACTATGGAGTTGCGACTCCGCGGATCGTGGGCTTGTGATGGGCCAAGTTGGAACACCCCTGCAGGGTTTGAACTTTCGAAAGCCGTGCCCGCGGTTATGTGGCAGATGGGAGCTTGTTAATTCCGGTTGTAGATAACTTGACACAATGATTCAATACACTACCAGCGTGTGTACCGTGACTGTCAATTTCCGAATAGGGATTCGGGAGTTGAACACGGTGGGGTTATGTTTGACCGGCTTTAGTTAGGATCACTTCGTGATCATCTTTCGACCGATGCAACTTCTCTTCTCGCTCTCTTTTACGTAAGATAGTGCTAGTTGCTGCTGCAGACTCTTGTTTTTATCCTTCACCTCATATTCTTTTCTTCAGCCTTGTCCACACCCAAGGCTTAAATAGTCTTGTTACCCGGGAACGGGATTGCTGAGTCCTCTGTGGCTCACAGTTACTTCACCACACCAGATGCAGGTTCAGCCGAGAAGATGCAGGAGTTGGATCAGTTCTTCACCCGGGAGCTCGATGAAGCTTGTGGCCGTTTGCTTGTGACGTTTCGATGTTCAGTAGTGGTTTCTACTAGGATTCGATCCTGACCTGTGGCTTTATGTTGTTTTGGTATCTTTCTTTTGGATCTTCACCCGTAGTCGGGTTGTGATGTTTTGAATGATGATTGCTTATGTAATGTTTTGTGTGAAGTGGCGAGTGTAAGCCAACTATCTCCTTTTGCTATTTAATCCCTCTTTTACATGAGTCGTGCAAAGATACCAAACTTGAGATCATTCTAGGATGGGCTTATACCTTTAAGTCGTGCCTCGACACGTAGGAGGTATAGTCCCATCCTGGGCATTACACTCTAGTCATCTAAATGATCACGTGATCCAAATCAACTAAACCATGTCCGATCATCACGTGAGATGGAGTAGTTTTCAATGGTGAACATCTTATGTTGATCATATCTACTATATGATTCACGCTCGACCTTTCGGTCTCCAGTGTTCCGAGGCCATATCTGCATATGCTAGGCTCGTCAAGTTTAACCCGAGTATTCTGCGTGTGCAAAACTGGCTTACACCCGTTGTATTTGAACGTAGAGCTTATCACACCCGATCATCACGTGGTGTCTCGGCACGACGAACTTTCGCAACGGTGCATACTCAGGGAGAACACTTTATACCTTGAAATTTTTGTAAGGGATCATCTTATAATGCTACCGTCGTTCTAAGCAAAATAAGAAGCATAATAAGATAAACATCACATGCAAATCAAAATATGTGACATGATATGGCCATCATCATCTTGTGCTTTTGATCTCCATCTCCAAAGCACCGTCATGATCACCTTCGTCACCGGCGCGACACCTTGATCTCCATCGTAGCATCGTTGTCGTCTCGCCAACTATTGCTTCTACGACTATCGCTACCGCTTAGTGATAAAGTAAAGCAATTACATGGCGATTGCATTTCATACAATAAAGCGACAACCATATGGCTCCTGCCAGTTGCCAGTAACATTACAAAACATGATCATCTCATACAAAACCGTATATCTCATCATGTCTTGACCATATCACATCACAACATGCCCTGCAAAAACAAGTTAGACGTCCTCTACTTTGTTGTTGCAAGTTTTACGTGGCTGCTACGGGCTTAGCAAGAACCGTTCTTACCTACGCATACAAAACCACAACGATGTTTCGTCAAGTATGTGCTGTTTTAACCTTCACAAGGACCGGGCGTAGGCACACTCGATTCAGCTAAAGTGAGAGAGACAGGCACCCGCCAGTCACCTTTAAGCAATGAGTGCTCATAACGGTGAAACCAGTCTCGCGTAAGCGTACGCGTAATGTCGGTCCGGGCCGCTTCATCTCACAATACCGCCGAAGAAAAGTATGACATGCTGGTAAGCAGTATGACTAGTATCGCCCACAACTCATTGTGTTCTACTCGTGCATATCATCTACGCATAGACCTGGCTCTGATGCCACTGTTGGGGAACGTAGTATTTTAAAATTTTCCTACGATCACGCAAGATCTATCTACCAGATGGATAGCAATGAGAGGGAAGAGTGTGTCTACGTACCCTCGTAGACCGGAAGCGGAAGCGTCAAGTGACGCGGTTGATGTAGTCGAACTTCTTCGCGATTCAACCGATCAAGTACCGAACGTACGGCACCTCCGTGTTCAGCACACGTTCAGCTTGATGACGTCCCACGAGCTCTTGATCCAGTTGAGCTTCACGGGAGAGTTTCGTCAGCACGACGGCGTGGTGACGGATATGATGTATCTACTGGCGCAGAGCTTCTCCTAAGTACTGCGATGGTATGACCGAGGTGTGTTTCTGTGAGGGGGGCACCGCACACGGCTGGAACAATTCAACTTGTGTGTCTTTGGGTGCCCCCCTGCCCCCGTATATAAAGGCGCAAGAGGGGAGGGCCGGCCGGCCTCCTATGGTGCGGCTAGGGCAATCCTACTAGGAATAGGATTGCAATCCTATTCCTAGTAGGAGTCCATCAAGAAGGAAGAGAGGGAAAGGAAAAGAGGGAGAGGTGGCGCCCCCCCAATCCTAGTCCAACTAGGATCCCTAGGTGGGGCGCCGGCCAGCCTCTATGGGCTGCCTCTCTCCTTTCCTCAAGGCCCACTATGGACCATCCCCCCTCGTAGGGGGTTCCGGTAACCCCCTCCGGCAATCCAGTTAAATCCAAAACTTTTCCGGAACACTTACGGTGTCCGAATATAGTCGTCCAATATATCAATCTTTATGTCTCGGACATTTCGAGACTCCTCGTCATGTCCGTGATCTCATCCGGGACTCCGAACTACCTTCGGTACATCAAAACTCATAAACTCACAATACCGATCGTCATCAAACGTTAAGCGTGCGGACCCTACGGGTTCGAGAACTATGTAGACATGACCGAGACTCATCTCCGGTCAATAACCAATAGCGGAACCTGGATGTTCATATTGGCTCCTACATATTCTACGAAGATCTTTTATCGGTCAAACCGCATAACAACATACGTTGTTCCTTTTGTCGTCGGTATGTTACTTGCCCGAGATTCGATCGTCGGTATCTCTATACCTAGTTCAATCTCGTTACCGGCAAGTCTCTTTACTCGTTCCGTAACACATCATCTCGTGACTAACTCATTAGTCTTTTTGCTTGCAAGGCTTATTGTGATGTGTGTTACCGAGAGGGCCCAAAGATACCTCTCCGACACTCGGAGTGACAAATTCTAATCTTGATCTATGCCAGCACCACGAATACTTTCGGAGACACCTGTAGAGCATCTTTATGATCACCCAGTTACGTTGTGACGTTTGATAGCACACAAGGTGTTCCTACGGTATTCGGGAGTTGCATAATCTCATAGTCATAGGAACATCTATAAGTCATGAAGAAAGCAATAGCAGTAAAACTAAACGATCATAGTGCTATGCTAACGGATGGGTCTAGTCCATCACATCATTCTCCTAATGATGTGATCCCGTTGATCAAATGACAACTCATGTCTATGGCTAGGAAACATAACCATCTTTGATCAATGAGCTAGTCTAGTAGAGGCATACTAGGGACATACTGTTTTGTCTATGTATCCACACATGCACTAAGTTTCCGGTTAATACAATTCTAGCATGAATAAAAGACATTTATCATGATATAAGGAAATACAAATAACATCTTTATTATTGCCTCTAGGGCATATTTCCTTCAAAATAATCCTCCGATAATCATTTTCCTATTTTGCCCTGAATGGCACTTTGTGAAGCAAGTGCTATTTATCTTTGCCCTATTGCCCCCAAACTTTGTGGACCTATTTTCATGTCCATATCATTGCCCTGTGCCAAATTTCAAACTCATTTGCCTAGTAATTATTTTCCAGTGATTTTCCAAAGTTTCTGTCCAGAAAGGAACTTTGTGAAGGAAGTATATTCTAGGCATGTCCAAATGAGTTGAAAATTTGGCACAGACTTAATTTGACCAAATCATGAATCTCTACCAAATTTGAGCTCATGGAGATCATCTATGTGAGCTCAGCTCCAAATCTTGGTTTCTGGTAAGATTTTCACTTTGTGAAGCAAAACTATTTTACCTTGCTTCATTTGAAATGAACATTTACCAGGACATTCTTACATCTACATCTACTCCCTCCACCAAGTTTTGGCTCAATCCAGTTATCCATTTACCCTCAGTAAATTTTTGGAGTTACCAAAGTGGCACTTCCTAGTTACTGGCCAGAATGGAGCTTTGTGAAGAAAGGAACTTTGTGAAGAAAGTATATTCTAGGCATGTCCAAATGAGTTTAAACTTTGTCACATCCTTCATTTGACCAAATAATGAATCTCTACCAAATTTGAGCTCATTGAGATCATCTATGTGAGCTCAGCTCCAAATCTTGGTTCCTGGTAAGATTTTCACTTTGTGAAGCAACACTATTTTACCTTGCTTCATTTGAGCTGAAAATTTACCACGACATTCTTACATCTACATCTACTCCCTCCACCAAGTTTTGGCTCAATCCAGTTATCCATTTACCCACGGTAAATTTTCCTAGTTACTGGCCAGAATGGAGCTTTGTGAAGGAAGTGCCACTTTGGTAACTCCAAATGGCATGAGATTTTTATAGCAGCTCCATATGGTCAAGTAATCCCAGTCCACCAAATTTCAGCTCATGACACTTAAGTATGTAAGTGCAACATCATAATCCCCTAATATGTCCAGTTTTGCACTTTCTACAGCAACCCCCATCTAAACTCCTCCTATTAGTCTGATTTTTGGTGATCAGTATCATCCTAGTGTAAGATCATCGCCAAACAAGTTAGTTACTGAGTTACCAAGCTGGTTTAACCACAGGAAGTTACAAGCACCTTCCTGTTGATTTACTTTGGAGCTAAGTGCAAATCACTTCTTTGCCCCTGGACCAATTTCTTTCTGCATCTTTACTAAGGGCACTAAGGTCCATCTACTGGACATGGTTGGCCACCACAAAGCGCGCCGCTCGCACCAATGCGCGTGGTGATCACGCTTGTGTCATGCACAGCGTGCGCTCTAGATCAATCCGGCCACTATTCCCGTCGCCTCCCTCCTCGTCTCGACCTCCATCCTTGTCTACGAGCTCCCCCGTGCTCGACTGCATCGCCCTGAATCGATGCCTCGTCGTGGTTCACCAGCATTGCACCGTCACAACAGTGCCCCTGCGATGCCTAGCCTCTGACCTACATTAGAGCACTGCTCAAGCTCGCTTGTGAGCTCCATAGCCCTCCCCTCGCCTATATAAAGGGTGCCCGAGGTCCTCCGCACCTCACCAGCCTCTCCCCGCTCCTCCTCGACCACCAGAGCCCTCGGCCTCCTCTTCTTTTTGCCAAAGATCACCATGGCCGCCTCGGTCTCGACATGATTCGGGCCAACCCGAGGCTCCTCTCTTCCTCCCACCACGTCCACCGTGTTCCTCTCGTCCCGCTGAGCCGCCCCACCCCCTTGCCCCCCTCGCCGGAGCGCCCGCATCGCCGAGCCCCACCACCGCCCGAAGCTCTCTGTACCTCCTCTGGCGCCGCCCCTCCCCGCCTCCCTACTTCTCCCCAGCGTCGGTTGACCCTCTGAACGGATGCGCCAGGCCCCCGCGGTCCCGCCGGTGGTCTCCGCTCGGCCAGGGATGGCCGGAGCCGCGAGTCCCACCACCGGCCACCCGCCTTTGTCTCCCCGTGACCCTCCTCCGCCCCGCGTCCTCCTCTTCTCCCCGAGGCCGGACGACCCCCTAGGCGAATGCGCCGCGCCGCCCCGGTCCCGCCGGTGCCCACGCCCTGGCCGGAGATGGTCGGAGCAGGCCGGTCCCCGCACCGCCTCCCCTCCCCTGCTCTGCCTCTGCTTCACGCAAGGAACATGGCGAGCGGGAGGAAGGAGACGACGAACGCCTGGCCCCTATCGCGTGGGTCTCTCCTGTAAGCGAGGCACGGCCCGGGCCCAGGTACGTTAAGTGGAGACGGTTTCTTTAAACACGTTTTCTGAACTCTGAAACCGTTGTTATGCATGTTCCTTTGCATCCAGTTAGTTAAATGCTTGCATGATGGCATTGTTGATATGTTCTTGCATGATATTTATTGTTCATGCTAGTGGTCATGCTATGTTTTGGAAAAGTATGTACTTATGATGTTCATGCTAGTCAGTATGCCATGCTTATGATTCATTGTTGATATGGTGGATAGTTATGTGGTTCTCTCAAGATTATGTTGATATTCATACTCATGCATTGTAATTGCATCATGTATTTTATCATGGCTCAGCATATTTGCATTCAAGTTTAACCGGATTAAATTGAACTTGAACAATTGTTGGCTGAGTCATGGTGCCACCATATCGAACTGACCAGTGCAACCACGTTTACCTTTATGGGAAGGTCCTAACTGGGTCTATTGTCATGCCTCTCGCTGGTGCCTCCAACGAGGGAAGGTTATGGGCGTGCGGTACCTTGGCCCGGTAAGTAGACATAACCTTGTGTGCCCGTTGTTGTTGATTGGATCCGGGTCCCCGTTTGGGACCGTTTATGTTTGGCCACAACGGTGGTCGTTGTGTCTTTGGTAGACACGGTGCCACCCAGGACTTAGCCCAAAGGGGAGTTGGTCGGAGTGGCCGGGAGAGTGTCATGGCAGTAGATCGGTTTTGTCGGAACGTTGTTGGTCCACCCGAATGGGAGAATGAGGCCATGGGTTCCGTAGTGTGGGTACAGTGCGCTACATCTGCAGAGTGTATATTAAATCTATCGATAGCCGCGCCTGCGGATAAGGTCCCAGTTCGTAGTTGGTCACACTACGAGTCAACAGTGATAATAATAATGTGCTTAATAACAACCTCGGTTCGATGATGAGATAAGTTGGTTGTGATCGCCAGAAAGATCACCATTGGAGACCAAGTGTTGGTCATGGTTGTGATCGCCGGAATGATCACCGTGGTATCGAGGATACCGAGTTGTTGGATATTCGTGATGTTGTGCGAGAATCGAGGGTAAAAGATCAAGCTCCTCGTGGTCATTTGATGATTACTACGGTATTGTTTATACCAAGCTTGATTTGATCCTGAGATGATCGATAATGTCCGAGGTTGGTAAGTGATGCTTGTGATGGTTACGAGGTAACCCAAACAGAATAAATGGTGCATGTAGTGTCATCATGTTGCATGCTAGTATCATCAGATTTATATGTTCATGCCATGATCATATTGTCTAGCTGTATCATGTTCATGTTGTTCATGCTATGTTATCCTGATGATGTCATGATAATTCCTGATTAACCTGTAATTGCCATGCTGTTGTTTGTCTTGAATGCTTCTGGCTATTGTGAGCTTGCAAGTACATTCAATGTACTGACCTGGCGTGTCATGCCAGCTTGCAGGTTGTGCCTGGATTGCTTGCTTGTTTGGTGTTGTTCCCGTGTTCGCAAGCTAGGATAAACGTTCCAGCCAGAGTCCCTGCGGATTGGAGTCCATCATCGCCGTTCGTTGTTCCACTGCTTTTAGTTGTTATGCTGCTTGTATAGAGCAACCGTGGTTGGCGTAGTGTCGCCATACCAATGTGATTCATTGTAATATCGAAACCATTGTAATCATATTCGTGTTGTAATAGAGAGCTGGTTTGTTCTATACTAAGCAGTGCCGTATTCCAGAAGACTTCACCTCGATCTCTTGGCTGGAATACGGGGCGTTCCGGTTTTCTCTGAGCTAGGGTGCCACAATTATCGTGAAATTTTGAACAAGATAACACATAGGTTTTTAATAAAAGAACCAAAACATACATAGTTTCACACCGTTCATCTATATATACATACATAGTTTCACATTGTTCATCGATACAAATCTTAACAAAAAATAAACAGTAGCAGTCCATCAATGCTAGCTTCTAGGAAGTGAATCAAATATGCAAAAATGGGAGTAAGAAAGTTAGAGAAGAAGAAGAAGAAGAAGAAGAAGTATCTTGATAACCCACAAGTATTGGGGATCGCAATAGTTTTCGAGGGTAGAGTATTCAACCCAAATTTATAGATTCGACACAAGGGGAGCCAAAGAATATTTGCAAGTATTAGCAACTGAGTTGTCAATTCAGCCACGCCTGGAAATTAATTATCTGCAACAAAGTGATCAGTAGCACAATAGTATGATAGTTTTGATAGTAGCGGTAGCAGCAATAGTAATAGTAACAATGATAACAATGATTTTGGAGCAGTAGCAATAGTAACAGAAGCAGTAGTAACTTAGCAAGATCAATATGTAGGAAATCCGTAGGCATTGGATCAGCAAGTTCGATGATATTCATCATGTAACAGTCACAACCTAGGGCGATACAAAACTAGCTCCAGTTCATAAATGTAATGTAGGCATGCATTCCGTAAATAGTCATACATGCTTATGGAAAGAACTTGTATGTCATCTTTTATCCTACCCTCCCGTGCCAGCGGGGTCCATATGGAAACCAAGGGATATTAAGGCCTCCTTTTAATCGAGTACCGAAACAAAGCATTAGCACATAGTGAATACATGAACTCCTCAAGCTAAGGTCGTCACTGGAAAGTATCCCGAATATTGTCACTACGGGGTTTACAGATCATAACACATAGTAGGTGACTATGATTTGCAACATCGGATCTAGAACGTAGATATAATGGTGATAACATAAACGGTTCAGATATGAAATCATGGCACCCGGGCCTAAAGTGTGAAGCATTAAGCATAGTGAAGTCTTAACAACATCAATCTCTGAACATAGTGGATACTAGGGATCAAGCCCTAACAAAACTAACTCGATTACATGATGAATCTCATCCAACTCCTCACCGACCAGCGAGCCTACGAAAGGATTACTCACTCCCGGTGGAGAGCATCATGGAATTGGCGATGGAGGAGGGTTGGTGATGACGAAGACCGAAGATTGCCCTCTCCGGAGCCCCAAACGGACTCCAGATCTGGCCTCCCGATGAAGAACAGGGGGTGGCGGCGGCTTCATATCGTGAAACGAGATAATTCTTCCTCCCTTATTTTTTCCTCAAAAAATGTGAATTCATAATATCGGGGTTGAGGTCTGCGGGGCCACCAGGTGGGGACAACCCATGTGGGCGTGCCGGGAGGGGGCGCGCCCTGGTGGGTTGTGCCCACCCAGGTGCCCGCCTCTGGTGGTTGTTGGCTCCAGATATTCTCTTTTATTGTATAAAAAATCATCCTCGCAAAGTTTCCTTCCAATCCGTGAACTTTTATTTCTGCACAAAAACAACACCATGGTAGTTCTACTGAAAACAGCGTTAGTCCGGGTTAGTTTCATTCAAGTTATGCAAATTAGAGTCCAAAACAAGAGGAAAAGCGTTATGAAAAGTAGATACGACGGAGACATATCAACTCCCCCAAGCTTAAACCTTTGCTTGTCCTCAAGCAATTCAGTTGATAAAATGAAAGTGAAAAAGAAAAACTTTTACGAAATCTTTTGCTCTTGTTTACATAAATAAGCTTAAGTAGCACCTAGGTTTTCAGCAAAGATCATGAGTAACCATGTCAACAATAACTCTTATAAATTATATTAACTCATATCAATAGCCTAAACAACCAGAGAGCAATAATAAGATATCCCAAGTGACAACACTTTGTCAAAACAACCATGATATAATATGACAACAGTGGTATCTCGCTATCCCTTTCTAAGACCGCAAAACATAAATGCAGAGCACCTCCAAAGTTCAAGCAGCGACTAAACATTGTAATTCATGGTAGAGAAGATCCAGTCATGCTAACACCCAACATTAACTATACACAATGCATGATGATGACAACAATGCTCTCAGATCTGGCGCTTATTTCAGAAGGTGATGACTCAACATAAAAGTAAATAGGTAGTCCCTTCGCAGAGGAAAGCAGTGATTTGTAGAGGTGCTAGAGCTCAAGGTTTTAAAACAGAGATAAATGTAATTTTGAGAGGTGCACTCTTCATATTTACTTTGCGACCATCAATTATCATTATCTTCCAAGCTAAACACATTAGTAGCTGTTCCCAAGTGGAAAAGTAAAGGTTTCACTTAGTAGAAGTTTTGTTTGATTATTTGTAAGTCTTTTTCGTTTTGAATTTTGGGACTGGGAATCCCTATTACCTCCCCTCTCGTGCAAGGACAAGTGAACAAACACTTATCGTGAGAATAACCCACTTAGCATGGAAGATACGAACTACCTTCTGTCACTCTATGAACTATCCAGGCACACAAAAATGATGTTCATTTGATGTTTTTAGAGGTGGCACATGCAGATTTACTTAGGACGGCAGGGTAATCACGCATATAGGTAGGTATGGTGGACTCATCTGTTGGGGAATGTAGCAGAATTAATTTTTTTTCCTACGCTTCACCAAGATCAATCTAAGGAGTCATCTAGCAACGAGCATACTAGAGTGCATCTACATACCCTTTTGTAGATCGCGTGCGGAAGCGTTCGAAGGAACGTGGATGAAGTAGTTGTACTCTTCGCGTTCTTCGTCACCGATGATCCTAGTGCCGAACGGACGACACCTCCGCGTTCAACACACGTACGGTACAACAATGTCTCCTCCTTCTTGATCCAGCAAGGGTGGAGGAGAGGTCGTCGGAGATCCAGCAGCACGACGGCGTGGTGGTGGATGCAATAGGGAAACCCGCAGGGCTTCGCCGACGCCCTGCGGAGGAGTAGGAAGTGTGACGGGAGGGGGGAGAGGCGCCAGAGGCTTGGGGTGCGGTTGCCCTCTCCCCCCACTATATATAGGGGCCAGGGGGGCGCCGGCCCTAGGAGATCTGATCTCCAGGGTGGGCTGGCGGCCAGGGGGGCAGACTTGCCCCCCCAAGGCATAGGGGGCGCCCCCTCCCCCTAGGGTTTCAACCCTAGGCGCATGGAGGGGGGCCCATATGGGTGCGCCAGCCCACCAGGGGCTGGCCCCCTTCCCCTTGCGGCCTAGGGGCCCCACTGGGATGGGTGGCCCTAGGGCTGGAATTCGAGCCGAGTCGAGCCAGCTCGGCTCGACTCGCTAGAGCTCGTTTCATTAACGAGCTAGCTCGACTTGACTCGTTACTATAACGAGCTCAAACCCAAGATTGGCTCGACTCGTTTAACTCGCGAGCTAGCTCATTTAGCTTGTTAAGCTCGTTAAATATATGTAATAAAACCCTCAAACATGATAAAAATGATTATGTATATATTAAACACACACATCATTAAACAATTGTAATTTCCTTGTAACGCATGAGTCTCCTCGGCGGTTGGGCCTTCAATAGCTAGGCCTTGTATTGTGCGCCTGGGATGCAGGGTGCTGAGTGGCTGATCTTCTTTTGTATTGGGAGTGGCAGATCTTTTGTACCGAGCCTAACGAGTTATACGAGTACTCGTCAGATTGGCTCGTTTAACTTGGTCTATAAACGATCTTAAACTAAAGCTCGGCTAGACTCGTTATTCTTTGAGTTCGAGTCGATTCAAGCCGAGTCACGAGCTACTTGTTTAGCTCGCGAGCTTCGAGCTTTTTTTCCAGCCCTAGGTGGCCCCACCCGGTGGACCCTCGGGACCCCTCCGGTGGTCCCGGGACACTCCCGGTGACCCCCGGAGTTCACCCGATGGCCGAAACTGGACTTCCTATATATCATTCTTTACCTCCGGACCATTCCGAAACTCCTCGTGACGTCCGGGATCTCATCCGGGACTCCGAACAACATTCGGGTTTCCACGTGCATGTATCTCTACAACCCTAGCGTCACCGAACCTTAAGTGTGTAGACCCTACGGGTTCGGGAAACACGTAGACATGACAAAGACGACTCTCCGGTCAATAACCAACAGCGGGATCTGGATACCCATGTTGTTTCCCACGTGTTCCTCGATGATCTTCATCGGATGAACCACTGTGTCAAGGATTCACTCAATCCCGTATGTTATTCCCTTTGTCTATCGGTACGGTACTTGCCCGAGATTCGATCGTCGGTATGCCCGATACCTTGTTCAATCTCGTCATGGCAAGTCTCTTTACTCGTTCCGTAATCCTTCATCCCGTGACTAACTCCTTAGTCACCTTGAGCTCATTATGATGATGTCTTACCGAGAGGGCCCAGAGGTACCTCTCCGTCACACGGAGTGACAACATCCCAGTCTCGGTTCATACCAACTCAACAGACACTTTTGGAGATACCCGTTGCATACCTTTATAGTCACCCAGTTACGTTGTGATGTTTGGCACACCCAAAGTATTCCTACGGCAATCCAGGAGTTGCACAACCTCATGGTCTAAGGAATAAATACTTGACACCGAAAAAGCTTATGCATTACGAACTATACGATCTCGTGCTAGGCTCATGATTGGGTCTTGTCCATCACATCATTCTCCTAATGATGTGATCCCATTATCACCGACATCCTATGTCCATGGTCAGGAAACCGTGACCATCTGTTGATCAACGAGCTAGTAACTAGAGGCTTACCAGGGACTCATTATGTTCTATATATTCACACATGTATCGCTGTTTCCGTACAATACAATTCAAGCATGAATAACAGACAATTATCATGAACAAGGAAATATAATAATAATACTTTTATTATTGCCTCTAGGGCATATTTCCAACAGTCTCCCACTTGCACTAGAGTCAATAATCTAGTTACATTGTGATGAATCGAACACCCATAGAGTTCTGGTGTTGATCATGTTTTGCTCGTGGAAGAGGTTTAGTCAACGGGTCTGCAATATTCAGATCCGTATGCACTTTACAAATATCTATGTCTCCATCTTGAACATAATTCCGGATGGAGTTGAAACGACGCTTGATGTGCTTGGTCTTCTTGTGAAACCTGGGCTCCTTGGTAATGGCAATAGCTCCAGTGTTGTCACAGAAGAGATTCATCGGGCTTGACGCGCTTGGAATGACTCCTAGGTCGGTGATGAACTCCTTCATCCAGACTCCTTCTTGTGCTGCTTCGCAAGCAGCTATGTACTCCGCTTCACATGTAGAATGCGCCACGACACTCTGCTTGCAACTGCACCAGCTGACTGCTCCACCATTCAAAATATACACGTATCCGGTTTGTGACTTCGAGTCATCCAGATCTGTGTCGAAGCTAGCATCGACGTAGCCCTTTACGACGAGCTCTTCGTCACCTCCATAAACAAGAAACATATCCTTAGTCCTCTTCAGGTACTTTAGGATGTTCTTGACCGCTGTCCAGTGTTCCATACCAGGATCACTTTGGTACCTCCCAACCAAACTTATGGCAAGGTTCACATCAGGTCTGGTACACAGCATGGCATACATGATAGAACCTATGGCTGAGGCATAGGGAATGACACTCATCTTTTCTCTATCTTTTGCCGTGGTCGGGGACTGAGCCTTTGTCAGGACCGGTTTTCCAGGATATTAATTTCCCAGTAAATGGCCCTTGTGCTCACCAGCCCCAGGATTACTGTTAGCTGATGAGACACAAACTTGATACAGAAAATTCCAAGCTAAAACAAAATATGTAGTACAAGACCCTTCTGGTCAATGAGTACAACAATAGGTTTCTAGTGGTTGGTGGCGGAAGCGGTTTGCGATACATCAGCGTCTATGGGACTCCATTTCCCACAGGAACAGCTGACCTGGATAATTCCTATCTTCGCGAGGCTGCTATCTCCATTGCCTAGGTTCCGGGACTGTCATCGCAGCGCCCCTCTCCACGCAAGAAATCTGGCCAAGACAATAGCCAGGGACAAGCCAGTGAGTACTTTGAATGTACTCGCAAACATTATGAACACAGGTAAAATATAACAAATGATGCACTGAAACATTTCATGATCACTTTGTTAGTCACGCAATAAAATTCATGACGCACGCAAGCAGGTTATTCTTATAAAGCATGATTAAGCAACCAGAGAATAAGAATAAAATGCACCGATCGGGTGTCTGAAGCGACGCCTCGAAAGGATAATAAAATAACGCATGCCTCAGTCGGACGTCTGAGCGACGTCTCATAAAGGGCTTATAAAGGAAAATAATAACAAACTTGCCACAGTCGGGCGTCTGAGCGACACCACATAAAGGGCTTATAAGGAAAATAATCATAGGGAATATCCAGGAGGTAGAACCATCCCAGGGATACTCAACAATTCAACAACAATATAGATGGTTAGTCCACAATAATAATAATCACAATCATCATATGTCACATGTTAAGATCAAGGTTCTGGCTTAGCAGTTATTCCTCCGAAGACCGACACTAAGACCGACACTTGACCCATCCCAGACTGTAGTCCTTAACCGCGGACACGGCTATTCGAATAGATATAACCTCTGCAGAGAGTGTACTCTTTACCCACGAGTAATGGATTCCTTTAGCCCATCGGGACTAATTCCATTTACGGTCTTTTAGTTGAAAACACTCCCGACCCGCACACACCAGCTTAACTTACCGGTGACTGCAATCACCCACGCCACCTGTCAAGCAAAACTCTAAGCGGGGAGGCTACAACCTCGAGTAGCATGGGATCACAGAATTTATAATGCGCGCAAACTAGGGGAGCTACCCCCTCGGTTCCAACCGGAAACACCCATGCCCCCGGACCAGGTGGCCTGCCTACCGGATGCAGCCGGTATCTTCCACCATGGCCTCTCTGTACGGTGTGTGCCAAGAAAGGGGTTGACAACCTACTGGACTGTACCCTACCTGCGGCAGGGACAAGTGGTAGCACGAAACAAGTATGGGGGTTACCGGAACAAGACTCGATCTACGGTCGACTCAGGAGGTTAAAGCATCACTTACGTGATTAGCATCGCAAACATATTTCACACCAACAGACAGAATCACCACTCATCATACCTCAAAATGTCTTACTGACTATACTCGTCTTAATCGAGACATCAGTAACAAGCTCGTGTCTACCCAAGACAGAGACTTTCCTGGATTCCTTCCAGTAGGCATGAGAGGTAGACGAGGGTGATTACTATCACACGTATATCAATTTACAACAGCAAGGAATCTTCATCATGCACTCATGAGCATGATCATACCATTACATAAAATAACTAGTGCTCCGTGTCAAGATGGTATTGTAACGTATCACACAACAATATTATGCCGGGGTTCAGAATGCTTGCCTCTTAAGTGCATACAAGTGGAGGGTACTCATGAAAGTTTTCTTCTCCCTCCATATTCCTATTTAAATAAATTCAGATTAATACATATACTAAAAACAGTACAAAAAGTTGTCCT
>LR738715.1:201737107-201827953 GCA_902687465.1 Secale cereale | reverse complement strand
CGGAGCTCCGGCGATTGCCGGCGGCGGACGGCGGCTCCATGCGGGGAACAGAGGGGTGGAAAGGGTCCGCGGGTCCATGGCGAACCCTTCGGTGGTCGAAACGGCCGAGGTGGAACTGAGGATCGCCGGCGACGAGCTTCGCGGCGGCGACAGCCTCGGGAGGAAAGGGGAAAACGGCTACGGTGGTGCTGGAGCTCGGTTGAGTAGTTGGGAAGCTCCGTGGAGTCAAGGGGAAGCCAAAGGTGGCACTGGATGGGTGGGGGAGGGTCTGGTCACGGCGAATGGTGCCGGCGCATGGCGGCGGCCGTGGTTGCCGGAGATGGAGAAGATGGCTGCTTCCGGTCGAACCACTACGAGGGGAGCTAGCTAAGGTGGACTGGAGGTTGCCTGGGGTCTCGGACGAGCTCGAGGGTGCCTTATATAGGCGGGCGACGTCGGTTCGCGCCATGGCCGAGGATAAGAGCGCCGGCGCGTCGTTTTCCGGCGATGGCAGGGGTGTCAGGGTGGTCGGCACTAGGGGACGGTGTTGCGGATAAGTTCGCGCTGCCCTGAGGGTGAGGTGGCGGCCTGCGGTGGCTTGGGCGGCGCCGTCCACGGCGAGGACGCTCACGGGCACCGTCGGTGGCCACGGCTGCTAGCGGCGGCGGCTCTGCGGCGCGGCCAGGGGCACGGCGCTAGTGTCACGGGCGGGCGGTGGCTGTGGGGCGCGGCTACTCGAGCGGGGGAAGGCCAGAGCGCGGCTGTGCGGTGCGGCGGCTCGGGTGCGCGTGCGCGTGCAAAACGTGCGCGCTGCTCGCGCTCTGTGCACGTGCTCAAGGTGTTCGGCAAAATGCCAATGCCTGCCAGGGAGCTCTGCTGCCCACGGGGCTCTTCAGGGATGGCTTGATGGCCAAGGCAAAGCTAAGAGACAAACTGATAAAGCCAGATGAGCTAACCTCCAATGCAAAGCAAAAATCATGCCAAAAAGGGTTCATGCGCTCCAGCTGTTCGACAAAATGCTAGAGGCATCCAGAAGGTTTTGCTAGTGATCAAAATTTCTAGATCATATTCTCTTTAGATGATAAAGAGGGTGATAAGGTTAGTTTGTCAAAAGCAAAAACTACCTAGTGCAAGTTTTTGAGAAAACCAAATCTGGACAGAAGAGAAAAGCTATCCTTGCATGGACCAAACATATTCCAATGGGTCCAATCTCCTGGGCTTAAGAGTTTGGTAGGGTGGACTATAAGCAGGAGAAAAATTTAGAGTCAAAAGGGCAAGCAAAAATGGAGCTGTAGTACAAACCACTAAACTGGACCAGAACACAAATGAGGATGGTTTGCTCAAATTTTCCAAAGAACACCAATGGATTTTTGCATAGGAATGAGTTATATACTTCTACCAACATCCCCAAATTTTGGTGGAATTTTTAAATGAATTTTTCAAATGGTTGCAATGCAAAAGAGACTCCAAAACTTATGAGGAATCAATTAAAAGCAATAAAGCTTTAGGGAAGTATTTACAGAAATATTTCTATTGATAAAAGAAATGATCTTGAGAGGGAATACAAGTCCAACAATATTCTTGAAAGGTTCCCTTTGAGGGAAAAATTCCACAATTCAAAAGAAAAGAATGGTACTGAGATCAAAAAAAAAAAATCCAGAAAAGAAAATTTTAATATCCTGGCAAAATTTTAATAAATAAACCATGGTTAAAATTTTTGGGGTGTTACAACACCACCCCCCTTAAGAAAAATCTCGTCCTCGAGATTTGCTAAGGACGATCTCAAAATATCCATCCTATTACCATAAAGTATTAATTCAAAGGAAACGAATATTTTAAACACTGAGATTACTGCGAGAGGGCAAATAATTGGTACAATCACAGTGGGGTACTGGTGCTATGTGAAGAAAAACTATGGTTGGGAAAACCGAGGAATTACCACTATCGGCTACGGTAAATTTAGAACAACAGTCTAAATTCACAAATTACGCTGGTCGTACCCGAGTGTATAGAGCTCTCTCTGGCTGACAGGTGGACCCGGGGTCCACTGTCAGTCTCTTCTTCTACCTCTGGCTCTCTTTCTCCCTCTCTCTCGCGTGCTATCCCGCGCTTTCTCCACCGGCGACGCCTAGCGCGTAGGGCATCTAGGCCGTACTGCGGTAGTGCGCGGCGTGCTAGCTGCCGGCGCAGCGTGCACTCACCTCGTGGGCCAGTGCGTTGTCGGCACTGCTCGCGGATTCGCCTCCGAACACCGGCGATCGAGCGACGAGCGGCGCTGGTGGACTTCGCCCACCGTACACCGATCTCGAGCTATAAAATGACCGCGGTGCTCCTTTCTTCTTCCTCACACATGGCCTCGCCTCTTCCTCTCCTTCCTTCTTACTCCATTTGTTTTGCAGGAGCTCGCGACGAGGCTCTAATGGCGGAGGCGATGCCGGACTGGTACGTGATCCTGATGTGCGGAGGGTTGGCGGCATTGCTGGGGTTCTCCGTGCTCTTGTGCGCGATGATCCTCAATGATCGCCGTGATGCTGCTGCTCGAGTGTTAGCTCTACGCGGCGGCGGTGACCATGAGGATTAAGTGTGGTAGCTAGGTTCTGACTGCTGTCAGTGTGCTGGAGGTAACTTGCACTCTAATAATCACCCACAAATTTCTCCTCTAGAAACTGTGGCGTGTTAGCGAGGTGATTAGCTAGGTGCAAAAATGTGTACGTGGTTATGCAATTAGTGCATGCAGTTGAGTGGTTGTGGATGTGAGCCTGCTGTCGTGGTGCCGCGTGAATTAAAATGCATGTCATGAAGAATTTATGTGTTGCAACGGCTCAAAGAAAAATCTAACTGCAAGATGTACTGAGAGCGGAGGCAGTCAAATCAAATGAACAGCAGTAAAAACCCCTCACATTAATCGAAAACAAATATTTAATACATCGCACAAACTTAGGATACAACGCATAAGCTGTAATACATAAATAAGTGCTAGGATAACAAACATAGCAGTGACGTCTACGATATAAACGGAAAATGGACAAGGTCCTGAGGAAATGTCTCCGGCACTGGGACACATTCCTCTTCTATCGGGGAAAGCGGACGGCTTCCCGGTGTTGGAATACATTCTTCTTCTTCCGGAGGGAGCGGGGGAAGTTGAGGAAGCAATCGAAGAACGTGTCCTTCCTGAGTTGGCAGAGGGGGTCCGCCAATGGTGATCCGGGGATTCAGAACAGTAAGGTAGTGAAGATACTCCAGTATTTGCTGGGTGAAACGCTCCTGGGCCATCACATATTGAATGAGATAGACCAGGGCTGGATCGCTCTCCGCACGACCACAGCGGAACGTAGCTTCTGCTCCAAAAGCAGCGCGGCTTGGGAAATAGCAGTATTCTCTTGTGCTGGCACAAGGTACCGCAAATCGAAGGCGGGTGATTGCTTCATACGCAGCAGACTCAATGGCCATGCCTGGAGTTGGCATGGATCTCCCGATGAAGATAACATAGGGAGGGCCTTGGTTTAAATCTGCTGGTGGAATATGTACAGCTGCCCAGTATTTCGAGAGATCAGGAGTGATTCTCGATTTGAACAGTTCATACAGGGGTGGATGGGTGGAGCCAAGAGTATTGCGGGTAAAATCCCATAATATCTTAACAAAACTACCAGGGTTTGCGTCGGGGGTCCTTAGGTAAGCTCCGGGGTGAGACATGGATGGGTAAATGAGGAAGGTAGTGCTCGATGCTGATGGTTGCTGGTGTGGAAAAAAGAGGGTGGCCTCTTATAGAGAGCCTGGGTCATGAAACATGAAGTGGTGCCAGTACGACTGAGACACCGACTCCGGCGCGGGGCTGTCTGAGTCAAAGTCTCAGGCCTCAATCCCCAAAAGAAAAGTGACATGTTACTGTGCATGTCGATTAGGGGTCACGTCTAGAATTTTACTCTGCAACCACTCGACAAACAACTCATGCCAGATCACACATACTATGAGATGTTGACACACAAGTGGTTACAAGCTCACCACGCCACACAACGGCTACTACGGAACTAAAGGAAAAACCGACCACTAGGGCTTGTTGACAATTCTGGTGGACTTAGTCCACCTGGTTGATATCTAGCCGGGCGTGTCTTGCGGATGCCGAGTCCTCTCCGGGTGCTTCCGTGTCGGAGCTGGCCGGGGTAGGATGGGGAGCTACAGGGCTGGAGTAGCGGTGGTGGCCTTCGCGGGGTGTCGAGGTCACCGTCCCATTGGAGTAGGCCTCCAAGAGACGTCGGAGATCTCCGGGTGCGGCGATGGCATTGCCTGGGTGGATGACATGGTCAGAGCTTGGGTGCTCAACCGGCCTTCCAGGCAGCACTATTGGTGTGTCGGTGGCGGGTGCGACTTCGCTCCTTGCCGGGGTCAGGCGAGTGAGCGTCATGCGGGTCTCAATCAGGTCAAGAGTGACCTGATCAAATAGTGCCTCTTGCGCTTCCAGGTAGCGCACCAGATGCACTAGGGCAGGGTCCGACTCGTGGTCTCCGTTGGCGACCTGGGTCGGTCTACCATAGCCTTCACGACTAGGGTAGTAGTAGAATGAGCGGCAGTTAACCCTCGGCGACAGGTGCCGAAGATGAACTATAGCCTCTCGGGCTGCAAGTTGGATGGCTTGGGGCTCGTCGGAGGTCGTC
The DNA here is from genome assembly GCA_902687465.1 of Secale cereale. Taxonomy (NCBI): domain Eukaryota; kingdom Viridiplantae; phylum Streptophyta; class Magnoliopsida; order Poales; family Poaceae; genus Secale; species Secale cereale. The sequence continues at coordinate 201,823,322 of LR738715.1, read as the reverse complement.
CTCCCGGTGAACCGGTAGGGACGCTCCGAAGTGATGCTTCTACCGTAGATGTGCGCCGTGGCCCAGAAGTGATGGATGGAATTACTCGTGTGCTCTTGGTATACTACATACTCCGGTGGCTCGTCGGTGCCGAAGGCACGACGGGTGAGATTGGCGAGGATGGCTACGAAGCCTTCGAGCTCGACTGCGGTGGTCTCGTTGCGAACGAGGGGGCCTGGCATCTTGGTGGTTGGATATCGAACTGGGAATGAGGCTGTGATGTGCTGAGTTTTGGGGCAAGGCTTCCTTTATAAGTCAGCCGGGTCTTCCATCGCACGCTTGTGGATGGGACAACTCAGGTGTTGGCACAGGCGCACGGCCTATGGATAGACCGATAGGTTGGGCACCGACTGCCAAAAGCTGTCGGGGTCACAGTGTGGGCTATCGGGCAGGATAGGCTTGATTGTGGTGAGGTTAAGGTCTGGTGGGTGGGTTAACCTGGGTTCACCGACCCAGCTAAGATAGGATTAGCCAATGGTCAGCCTGGCTCTGATACCAAGGTTGTCAGGACCGGTTTTCCAGGATATTAATTTCCCAGTAAATGGCCCTTGTGCTCACCAGCCCCAGGATTACTGTTAGCTGATGAGACACAAACTTGATACAGAAAATTCCAAGCTAAAACAAAATATGTAGTACAAGACCCTTCTGGTCAATGAGTACAACAATAGGTTTCTAGTGGTTGGTGGCGGAAGCGGTTTGCGATACATCAGCGTCTATGGGACTCCATTTCCCACAGGAACAGCTGACCTGGATAATTCCTATCTTCGCGAGGCTGCTATCTCCATTGCCTAGGTTCCGGGACTGTCATCGCAGCGCCCCTCTCCACGCAAGAAATCTGGCCAAGACAATAGCCAGGGACAAGCCAGTGAGTACTTTGAATGTACTCGCAAACATTATGAACACAGGTAAAATATAACAAATGATGCACTGAAACATTTCATGATCACTTTGTTAGTCACGCAATAAAATTCATGACGCACGCAAGCAGGTTATTCTTATAAAGCATGATTAAGCAACCAGAGAATAAGAATAAAATGCACCGATCGGGTGTCTGAAGCGACGCCTCGAAAGGATAATAAAATAACGCATGCCTCAGTCGGACGTCTGAGCGACGTCTCATAAAGGGCTTATAAAGGAAAATAATAACAAACTTGCCACAGTCGGGCGTCTGAGCGACACCACATAAAGGGCTTATAAGGAAAATAATCATAGGGAATATCCAGGAGGTAGAACCATCCCAGGGATACTCAACAATTCAACAACAATATAGATGGTTAGTCCACAATAATAATAATCACAATCATCATATGTCACATGTTAAGATCAAGGTTCTGGCTTAGCAGTTATTCCTCCGAAGACCGACACTAAGACCGACACTTGACCCATCCCAGACTGTAGTCCTTAACCGCGGACACGGCTATTCGAATAGATATAACCTCTGCAGAGAGTGTACTCTTTACCCACGAGTAACGGATTCCTTTAGCCCATCGGGACTAATTCCATTTATGGTCTTTTAGTTGAAAACACTCCCGACCCGCACACACCAGCTTAACTTACCGGTGACTGGAATCACCCACGCCACCTGTCAAGCAAAACTCTAAGCGGGGAGGCTACAACCTCGAGTAGCATGGGATCACAGAATTTATAATGCGCGCAAACTAGGGGAGCTACCCCCTCGGTTCCAACCGGAAACACCCATGCCCCCGGACCAGGTGGCCTGCCTACCGGATGCAGCCGGTATCTTCCACCATGGCCTCTCTGTACGGTGTGTGCCAAGAAAGGGGTTGACAACCTACTGGACTGTACCCTACCTGCGGCAGGGACAAGTGGTAGCACGAAACAAGTATGGGGGTTACCGGAACAAGACTCGATCTACGGTCGACTCAGGAGGTTAAAGCATCACTTACGTGATTAGCATCGCAAACATATTTCACACCAACAGACAGAATCACCACTCATCATACCTCAAAATGTCTTACTGACTATACTCGTCTTAATCGAGACATCAGTAACAAGCTCGTGTCTACCCAAGACAGAGACTTTCCTGGATTCCTTCCAGTAGGCATGAGAGGTAGACGAGGGTGATTACTATCACACGTATATCAATTTACAACAGCAAGGAATCTTCATCATGCACTAATGAGCATGATCATACCATTACATAAAATAACTAGTGCTCCGTGTCAAGATGGTATTGTAACGTATCACACAACAATATTATGCCGGGGTTCAGAATGCTTGCCTCTTAAGTGCATACAAGTGGAGGGTACTCATGAAAGTTTTCTTCTCCCTCCATATTCCTATTTAAATAAATTCAGATTAATACATATACTAAAAACAGTACAAAAAGTTGTCCTGATTATTTTTGAAATAAATCTTAAAATAAACTAGGTGAAATTTGAGAGTGGTAGGAAAAAGAATCAACTCATTTGGAGTCTTATTTAAAAAGATATACCCAGTCAAAGTTTGGTCAAAGTTCTGTGTTAAATTAAAACAGAAAAGGAAACGTTTTGAATGAAATGCGCTTTCAAATAGAGAAAACGTACTCGGTGGGGGGGCGCTTTCACTTAAGCCAGCGAGGGCCGGCTCGGGGTCACTGACAGGGGGCCCCGCGGTCCCACCTGTCGGGTTTGGCGGGTCCTTCTCCCTCCCCCCTTCCTTGCCCGCACTGGACGGAGCTCCGGCGATTGCCGGCGGCGGACGGCGGCTCCATGCGGGGAACAGAGGGGTGGAAAGGGTCCGCGGGTCCATGGCGAACCCTTCGGTGGTCGAAACGGCCGAGGTGGAACTGAGGATCGCCGGCGACGAGCTTCGCGGCGGCGACAGCCTCGGGAGGAAAGGGGAAAACGGCTACGGTGGTGCTGGAGCTCGGTTGAGTAGTTGGGAAGCTCCGTGGAGTCAAGGGGAAGCCAAAGGTGGCACTGGATGGGTGGGGGAGGGTCTGGTCACGGCGAATGGTGCCGGCGCATGGCGGCGGCCGTGGTTGCCGGAGATGGAGAAGATGGCTGCTTCCGGTCGAACCACTACGAGGGGAGCTAGCTAAGGTGGACTGGAGGTTGCCTGGGGTCTCGGACGAGCTCGAGGGTGCCTTATATAGGCGGGCGACGTCGGTTCGCGCCATGGCCGAGGATAAGAGCGCTGGCGCGTCGTTTTCCGGCGATGGCAGGGGTGTCAGGGTGGTCGGCACTAGGGGACGGTGTTGCGGATAAGTTCGCGCTGCCCTGAGGGTGAGGTGGCGGCCTGTGGTGGCTTGGGCGGCGCCGTCCACGGCGAGGACGCTCACGGGCACCGTCGGTGGCCACGGCTGCTAGCGGCGGCGGCTCTGCGGCGCGGCCAGGGGCACGGCGCTAGTGTCACGGGCGGGCGGTGGCTGTGGGGCGCGGCTACTCGAGCGGGGGAAGGCCAGAGCGCGGCTGTGCGGTGCGGCGGCTCGGGTGCGCGTGCGCGTGCAAAACGTGCGCGCTGCTCGCGCTCTGTGCACGTGCTCAAGGTGTTCGGCAAAATGCCAATGCCTGCCAGGGAGCTCTGCTGCCCACGGGGCTCTTCAGGGATGGCTTGATGGCCAAGGCAAAGCTAAGAGACAAACTGATAAAGCCAGATGAGCTAACCTCCAATGCAAAGCAAAAATCATGCCAAAAAGGGTTCATGCGCTCCAGCTGTTCGACAAAATGCTAGAGGCATCCAGAAGGTTTTGCTAGTGATCAAAATTTCCAGATCATATTCTCTTTAGATGATAAAGAGGGTGATAAGGTTAGTTTGTCAAAAGCAAAAACTACCTAGTGCAAGTTTTTGAGAAAACCAAATCTGGACAGAAGAGAAAAGCTATCCTTGCATGGACCAAACATATTCCAATGGGTCCAATCTCCTGGGCTTAAGAGTTTGGTAGGGTGGACTATAAGCAGGAGAAAAATTTAGAGGCAAAAGGGCAAGCAAAAATGGAGCTGTAGTACAAACCACTAAACTGGACCAGAACACAAATGAGGATGGTTTGCTCAAATTTTCCAAAGAACACCAATGGATTTTTGCATAGGAATGAGTTATATACTTCTACCAACATCCCCAAATTTTGGTGGAATTTTTAAATGAATTTTTCAAATGGTTGCGATGCAAAAGAGACTCCAAAACTTATGAGGAATCAATTAAAAGCAATAAAGCTTTAGGGAAGTATTTACAGAAATATTTCCATTGATAAAAGAAATGATCTTGAGAGGGAATACAAGTCCAACAATATTCTTGAAAGGTTCCCTTTGAGGGAAAAATTCCACAATTCAAAAGAAAAGAATGGTACTGAGATCAAAAAAAAAATCCAGAAAAGAAATTTTTAATATCCTGGCAAAATTTTAATAAATAAACCATGGTTAAAATTTTTGGGGTGTTACAGCCTTGCTCAATCTCATAACTTGCAAAACAGGCAAGAACCCCTTGTTGGACTGATCCATATTGAACTTCTTCAATATCTTGTCAAGGTATGTACTTTGTGAAAGATCGATGAGGCATCTTGATCTATCTCTATAGATTTTGATGCCTAATATGTAAGCAGCTTCTCCAAGGTCCTTCATTGAAAAACTCTTATTCAAGTAGGCCTTTTGTGACACCCCGAGACCGGTGCGCCAGGTGTCAGCCAGTTATTCGTTGTCTTTGCCATGTCATCTGCTTGCGTGTTGCATCTTGCCATGTCATTTTGTGTGTTGCATCAGCATGTTTTCAAAACTTGCATCCGTCCGAGTCTCCTCGTCCTTTCCATTGTCCGTTCTGAGCCAGACACACTTGCACGCGCCCGCGGTGCCTCCGAATTTTTATTTTTGTGAGTGGCCTGAAAATGTTCTCGGAATGAGATGAAACTTGTCATGTGGTCTTATTATAGTGTAGACAGGCCGCCTGCCAAATTTCATCGCATTCGGAGCTCGTTTGATAGCCCAACGGATATATATATATATATATATAGCGACACTAGTCGCCGATTATTTCATCGGATGTTTTCGGTCTCCGAAAACCCCCGCGGGCCTCTTTTCCTCTCCTCTCATCTCAGCCCAACTGCTCTACACAGCCCACCTAGGCCTTTCTAATTTCCCCTTCGCTCTGTTGCCGTTGGATCGCAATCCGATGGCTCTAAAACCCCTCCAAACTCCAAACCCTAGCCCTCCTACTATAAATGGACTGCCCCTAGTCCATTTTGGCCTTCCCCTACCTCCCTCCTCAAATTCCGCGCAGTGCTTCCACTGTTGCCGCGCCGTGCTTCCACCGTTGCCGAGCCGTGCTTCCACCGTTGCCGCTCGGTGCTTCCAACCTCGCCGCACCCATGCTTCCAACCTCGCCGCGCCGTGCTTCCGACGTCACCGCGCCGTGCTTCCGAGTCCTCCGCGCCGCCCCGCGTCTTCTTCATCTCCGGCAACCCGCCGCCGTGCCGCCCCGGCCAGATCCGGCGAGGAGCCGCCGGATCCATCCGGCCCCGACATTCCCGGCCGCCTCCACGCCTCCCTCGAGCCGCGCCATGGCTGCCGGCCTCGCCCGCACGTCGTGGTGGACGACGCCCCAGCAACCCCGATCTGCAGCTCATCGCCCCGACTGGACTGGCCTCGCCCGCGGCCCAGTCCCCTTCCTCCCGCGGCCCGTCTCCCTCCAGGCCCAGCCACCGGCGGGTTCGAAGCAGCCCTGCACCGGGAGATCGAGCCGCTGCCGCAGCCCCTCGATCCCATCGCCACCAGCCGCCCCGCCTGGGCCGGCCTCCCCGTGATCGCCCGGCCAGACCTCCTCCCTCCAGGCCGCGCAGCCTCCCCGCTGGGCCTCCGCCGCCTCGCGGGCCTAGCCTCGCCAGCCGCCAGCCGGCCCAGCCAGCACCCGAGGCCCAGCCGCCTCCTTGCGTCTCCGACCGGCCCATCTCGCCTTCAGCCTCCTGGGCTCCTCCAGCGAGCAGGCCCAGAGGCCTCTGCCTCCTCCTCCAGATCTGGGCCGAGCCCACTTGGTGAGGCTCCCTCCTAGCACTCGCCCTAGGCGCTGTTTAGTATATCTCGCCCGTGTGTTTTTTCCCTAGTCAAATCTGCTAAGTCTTTTAATTGCCTATAGTAATGTTGCATCTTTGACTAGTGATAACTTTTTGTGTGCTTATCCGTTTTGAGTGAATGATATGTCAAAATGTTTGTGGTGATATGCTCTACACTTTGTTCCATTGTGCCATGCATGTTTGAGTTCATCTAGATGCTTAAATATCTGTTGCAAGAGTGCTACTTGTTATAAACTGCTGCTACTTGTTATTTTGTTGGCATGTTTGAGATGTGATAACTTGTTGCATGTTTATCCAAATGATGCAAATGATATGTCCACATGTTTATCATGAGATGCTCCACATGTTGGTTGCTTTATCTTGCATGATAGAATTCATGTTGCCATGTTTATCTCCTTTGCAAAAGTGCATTTGGCTGTTATGTCCTGAAACTTGTTACGAGATGCCTAGTTGAGGAGCTTGTTGCTATTGATGTGTTTGTCCCCTTGTCACATGCCTAGATGTTTTAGAATCTCCATGATGTGCTCTTTGATGTGGTCTACTTAACTTTCCATGATATGCCTTGTGTTGACTTAAACATGCTTGCAAACTTGCCATGTTGCTGTTACTGTTTTAACACTTGGTGAAATTTCACTAAGTCTGGAATCTATAATTTCCAGATGCCATGTTTGCTTGTTGTTCTAGGCAGATCCATGCTAGTTTTGGGGTGACTATTGATGATTCCTTGTTGTATATGTTGTTGGCTATCCATTCATGCTCTCACATGCTCATTGGGTGGCTGTAGCATATTTAACTCTTGCTCCCAAGTTGCTATAAAATGTTGCTGTCAGGTTTTTAGTGTCATGTTCAAAATGTTATAGTTTGTTGCTATTGATCCATGCCTCCTATGGAAATGCTCCAATGGACTTGTTTGCTGTAGGATATGTCTACTTCATGTTCATGCTTCTTGTTGCCATGTTTGAGTGTTGTAGCTTATATTTATCATGCTCCAAAGTTGCTATGTGGCTGTTAATTTCAGCTTGTTGTTATATCTTGTTTCATGTGTATCTTTTAGCCCGTTGCTCCGTTTTGAGCAAGTCCTATATGAAACTTGTGTGGTTTTGCATGTAGATTCATATTATCCTCTTGTTAACATGTTTTGAAGTTTCTTGCTTGGTGCATATTGTCATGTTCCTTGTGCTGTATCTCTGTGTTTCTTATGTTGTCTTTCTCTGCTTCCTTAGTGCATCTGCAGAGCTTCCTTAGTGCATCAGCCATGCTTCCTGTATAGATTTGACTTGCTTCCTACCTTGCCTTGTTATGCTTCCTGTATAGACTTGTTATGCTTCCTGTATATACTTGTTGTGCTTCCTGTATAGATTTGTCATGCATCATACCTTGCCATGTATGCATCATATAGACTTGTGTTGTTTTGCTGTGCTTCCTACATTGCCATGTTGTGCTTCCTGTGTAGACTTTCTGTGAATCATAAGTAGATTTGTTTTGCATCCTACTTGGTAGTGCATATTGTTATGTTCTTGAGTGGTTTGTTTACCGTATTGCCTGCTTCTTTCGTTAGTGCTTGTTCCGTTGCGTCGTGAGGGTTCGATCGTCTACCCGTGGTTCTTCCTCAAGGCTTCTTCTTCGTCTTCTTCATGGATCCGTTCTTCTTCCTTGCGGGATCTCAGGCAAGATGATCATACCCTTGGATACCCTTACTATCATTGCCTTTGCTTAGTTGTCTCGATGCTATCGTTACATGTCGCGCTACCCATCTTATTGTCAGCCCTCTCCTTGTTGCCATGAAACCTCTAACCTTTGAAACCTTCCCAGCAAAACCATTGTTTGGCTATGTTACCCGCTTGCTCAGCCCCTCTTATAGCGTTGTTAGTTGCAGGTGAAGATGAAGATCGTTCCAGGAGGGAACTTGTTGTTGGAATAACACAATATCTATAATTATTATTAACACACCTATATACTGGGCATGGGTGGAAGGCTTGGCCTTTTACTCGGTGTTTTGTTCCACTCATGCCACCTTAGGCGCCGATAAACCGACATTATGTTCCTTAATTTTGCGTTCCTTACACGATGGGTGGATGGGGACCCCTTGACAGTTCGTCTTTGAATAAAACTCCTCCAGCAAGGCCCAACATTGGTTTTAATTTGCTGATAATAACAACTTAATTTATTAATTAAATTGCATAGGGAGTTAGCACTACCCGAGGATTCTTTCTGCATAGCAGGGGGGCCAGTGCTGATGGTGTTGGTCCCAAACGGGGAGCCTACGGGGCCACCACGGGGAAACTCGAGGTTTGGTTTTACCTGTAGCATCACCCATCCGGTCGTGGCCTGAGACGAGATACGCGCGGCTACTATCAGGGTGTCGACACACCGGGAGGTCTTGCTAGACTTGTTTTACCATTGTCGAAATGTCTTGTGCACCGGGATGCCGAGCCTGATCGGTTTTCCCTAAGATAAGGGGTGATGATATTATATTTATCACTTCAGCTAATCGTGAGAGCTTGTGATGGGCTAAGTTGGGACACCCCTGCAGGGTTATGATCTTTCGAAAGCCGTGCCCGCGGTTATGTGGCAGATTGGAATTTGTTAATGTCCAGTTGTAGAAAACTTGACAGAGGATCCGAAGTAAAACACACAACTGTGTGAGTAACCGTGACTGTCTCTTTTCATTTTGAGAAGAGAACACGGTGGGGTTATGTTTGACTCGTAAGCAGTTCAGGATCTTTAGCGATCACTACTAGTTGCGACCGTTTGCGTAGATGTTCATCTTATTCTTGTACTCGTAAGTTAGCCACCATATATTTTGCTTAGCCGCTGCTGGAACCTCACCACTTTACCTCTTCCTACCTATTATGCTTTGATAGTCTTGTTACCCATGGTTATGGGATTGCTGAGTCCTCGTGGCTCACAGATACTACAACAACAGTTGCAGGTGCAGGTTTCCGATGTCTTGACGTGAGAGCGTTGTTCTTTTGCTGGAGTTCTTCTTCTTCAGTCTTGGGTTAGGTTCCGGGTCGGCAGCCTAGGATAGCAGATGGATGTCTTGTGCTTTTCATGTTTGTATCCGTAGTCGGATACTTTGTATTGAGGTTGTTGTATTCATGTGACTTGTATATATTGTTGTATCCCCCATGTATGTGTGTAATGGTACGATGTAATGATATCCATCTTGCTAAGCGCCCGAAATGCGGTTGTGCCCCAATCACGTAAGTGTCACGTGATCGGGATAGAATCGCATCTTGGGCCTGACACCTTTACACTTTCCATGAATTCTATATCATTTCCCATCAGCAATATGTCATCCACATATAATATGAGAAATGCTACAGAGCTCCCACTCACTTTCTTGTAGATACAGGCTTCTCCATAAGTCTGTATAAAGCCAAACGCTTTGATCACATCATTAAAGCGAATATTCCAACTCCGAGATGCTTGCACCAGCCCGTAAATCGAGCGCTGGAGCTTGCACACCTTGTTAGCATTCTCTGGATTGACAAAACCTTCCGGCTGCATCATATACAACTCTTCCTTGAGGAAGCCATTAAGGAATGCCGTTTTGACGTCCATTTGCCATATCTAATAATCATAGAATGCGGCAATCGCTAACATGATTCTGACTGACTTCAGCATCGCTATGGGAGAGAAAGTCTCGTCGTAGTCAATCCCTTGAACTTGTCGATAACCCTTAGCGACAAGCCGAGCCTTATAGATGGTCACATTACCATCCGCGTCTGTCTTCTTCTTAAATATCCATTTGTTTTCTATGGCGTGCCTGTCATCAGGCAAGTCCACCAAAGTCCACACTTTGTTTTCATACATGGATTCTATCTCGGATTTCATGGCTCCAAGCCATTTATTGGAATCCAGGCCCGCCATCGCTTCTTCATAGTTCGAAGGTTCACCGTTGTCTAACAACATGATTTCCATGACAGGGTTGCCGTACCACTCTGGTGCGGAACGTGCCCTTGTGGACCTTCGAAGTTCAGTAGTAACTTGATCTGTATCTTCATGATCATCATCATTAACTTCCTCCCTTGTCGGTGCAGGCACCTCAGGAACAATTTCCTGCGTTGTGCTACTTTCCGGTTCGGGAGGGGTGACTGTCACCTCATCAAGTTCTACGTTCCTCCCACTCACTTCTTTTGAGAGAAACTCTTTCTCCAGAAAGGATCCATTCTTGGCAACAAAGACTTTGCCTTTGGATCTGTGGTAGAAGGTGTACCCAATCATTTCCTTTGGGTATCCTATGAAAACGCATTTTTCCGATTTGGGTTCGAGCTTTTCAGGTTGAAGTTTCTTGACATAAGCATCGCAACCCCAAACTTTCAGAAACGACAGCTTCGGTTTCTTGCCAAACCAAAGTTCATATGGTGTCGTCTCAGCGGATTTCGACGGAGCCCTATTTAAAGTGAATGCGGCAGTCTCTAAAGCATAACCCCAAAAAGATAGCGGTAAATCGGTGAGGGACATCATAGATCGCACCTTGTCCAACAGAGTACGATTTCGACGTTCGGACACACCGTTTCGCTGAGGTGTTCCGGGCAGTGTCAATTGTGAAACAATTCCACAGTTCCTAAGGTGCGTGCCAAACTCATGACTCAAATATTCACCCCCACGATCCAACCGCAAGAACTTTATTTTTCTGTCACGTTGATTCTCAACCTCATTCTGAAATTCCTTGAACTTTTCAAAGGTCTCAGACTTGTGCTTCATCAAGTAGATATACCCATATCTACTCAAGTCATCTGTGAGGGTGATAACATAACGATAGCCTCCGCGAGCCTCAACACTCATTGGACCACACACATCGGTATGTATGATTTCCAATAAGTTGGTTGCTCGCTCCATTGTTCTGGAGAACGGAGTCTTGGTCATCTTGCCCAAGAGGCATGGTTCGCACGTGTCAAATGATTCATAATCAAGAGACTCCAGAAGTCCATCTGCATGAAGCTTCTTCATACGTTTGACACCAATATGACCAAGGCGGCAATGCCACAAATATGCGGGACTATCATTGTCAACTTTACATCTTTTGGCATTCACACTATGAATATGTGTATCATCACGATCAAGATTCATCAAAAATAAACCATTGACCAGCGGGGCATGACCATAAAACATATCTCTCAAATAAATAGAACAACCATTATTCTCGGATTTAAATGAGTAGCCATCTCGCATAAGACGAGATCCAGATACAATGTTCATGCTCAAAGCTGGTACTAAATAACAATTATTAAGGTTTAAAACTAATCCCGAGGGTAGATGTAGAGGCAGCGTGCCGACGGCGATCACATCGACCTTGGAACCATTCCCGACTCGCATCGTCACCTCGTCCTTCGCCAGTCTCCGCTTATTCCGCAACTCCTGCTTAGAGTTACAAATATGAGCAAATGCACCGGTATCAAATACCCAGGAGCTACTACGAGCGCTGGTAAGGTACACATCAATAACATGTATATCACATATACCTTTGACGTTGCCGGCCTTCTTGTCCGCTAAGTATTTGGGGCAGTTCGGCTTCCAGTGACCCGTTCCCTTGCAATAAAAACACTCTGTCTCAGGCTTGGGTCCATACTTTGGCTTCTTCCCGGCAACTGGCTTACCGGGCGCGGCAACTCCCTTGCCATCCTTCTTGAAGTTCTTCTTACCCTTGCCCTTCTTGAACTTAGTGGTTTTATTGACCATCAACACTTGATGCTCTCTCTTGATCTCTACCTCCGCTGATTTCAGCATTGAATACACCTCAGGAATGGACTTCTCCATCCCCTGCATATTGAAGTTCAACACGAAGCTCTTGTAGCTTGGTGGGAGTGACTGGAGGATTCTGTCAACGACCGCTTCGTCTGGGAGATTCATTCCCAACTGAGACAAGCGGTTGTGCAACCCAGAAATCTTGAGGATGTGCTCACTGACAAGAACTGTTTTCCTCCATCTTACAGCTGTAGAATGCGTTGGAGACATCATATCTCTCAACTCGGGCATGAGCTTGGAAAACCATTTTCAGCTCTTGGAACATCTCATATGCCCCGTGGTGCTCAAAACGCTTTTGGAGCCCCGATTCTAAGCTGTAAAGCATGCCACACTGAACCAGGGAGTAATCATCACAACGCGATTGCCAAGCGTTCATAACATCTTGGTTTGCCGGGGCGGGAGCGTCACCTAGCGGTGCTTCTAGGACATAAGTTTTCTTGGCAGCTATGAGGATGATCCTCAGGTTACGGACCCAGTCCGTGTAGTTGCTACCATCGTCTTTCAGCTTGGATTTCTCTAGGAACGCATTGAAGTTGAGGGTGACATGAGCGTGGGCCATTTGATCTACAAGACATATTGTAAAGAATTTAGACTAAGTTCATGATAATTAAGTTCATCATAATCAAATTTTAATGAACTCCCACTCAGATTGACATCTCTCTAGTCATCTAAGTGATACATGATCCGAATCGACTAGCCCGTGTCCGATCATCATGTGAGACGGACTAGTCATCAACGATGAACATCTTCATGTTGATCGTATCTTCTATACGACTCATGTTTGACCTTTCGGTCTTCCGTGTTCCGAGGCCATGTCTGTACATGCTAGGCTCGTCAAGTGAACCCTAAGTGTATTTCTTGTGTAAATCTGGCTTACACCCGTTGTATGCGAACGTTAGAACCTATCACACCCGATCATCACGTGGTGCTTCGGAACAACGATCCTTAGCAACGGTGCATAGTTAGGGGGAACACAATTCTTGAAATTTTAGTGAGAGATCATCTTATTTACTACCGTCGTTCTAAGTAAACAAGATGCAAAAACATGATAAACATCACATGCAATCAATTAAAGTGACATGATATGGCCAATATCATCTTACTCCTTCGATCTCCATCTTCGGGGCACCATGATCATCTTTGTCACTGGCTTGACACCATGATCTCCATCATCATGATCTCCATCATCGTGTCTTCATGAAGTCGTCACGCCAACTATTACTTCTACTACTATGGCTAACGTTTAGCAACAAAGTAAAGTAATTACATGGCGTTATTCAGTGACATGCAGGTCATACAATAATTAAGACAACTCCTATGGCTCCTGCCGGTTGTCAAATTCATCGACATGCAAGTCGTGATTCCCTATTACAAGAACATGATCAATCTCATACATCACATATATCATTCATCACATCTTCTTGGCCATACCATATCACATAGCACATGCTGAAAGAACAAGTTAGACGACCTCTAATTGTTGTTGCAAGTTTTACATGGCTTCTATAGGTTTTCTAGTAAGAACGTTTCTTACCTACGCCAAAACCACAACGTGATTTGTCAATTTCTATTTACCCTTCATAAGGACCCTGTTCATCGAATCCGATCCGACTAAAGTGGGAGAGACAGACACCTGCCAGCCACCTTATGCATCTAGTGCATGTCTGTCGGTGGAACCAGTCTCACGTAAGCGTACGTGTAAGGTCGGTCTGGGCCGCTTCATCCCACAATGCCGCCGAATCAAGATTGGACTAGTGACGGGAAGAAAATTGAGCAAACTCAACGCCCACAACTTGTTTGTGTTCTACTCGTGCAAGATGCTACGCAAAGACCTAGCTCAGATGCCACTATTGGGGAACGTAGCAGAATTCAAAAATTTTCCTACGCTTCACCAAGATCAATCTAAGGAGTCATCTAGCGACGAGCATACTAGAGTGCATCTACATACCCTTTTGTAGATCGCGTGCGGAAGCGTTCGAAGGAACGTGGATGAAGTAGTCGTACTCTTCGCGTTCTTCGTCACCGATGATCCTAGCGCCGAACGGACGGCACCTCCGCGTTCAACACACGTACGGTACAGCAGCATCTCCTCCTTCTTGATCCAGCAAGGGTGGAGGAGAGGTCGTCGGAGATCCAGCAGCACGACGGCGTGGTGGTGGATGCAACAGGAAAACCTGCAGGGCTTCGCCGGCACCCTGCAGAGGAGTAGGAAGTGTGACGGGAGGGGGGAGAGGCACCAGAGGCTTGGGGTGCGGCTGCCCTCTCCCCCCCACTATATATAGGGGCCAGGGGGGGCGCCGGCCCTGGGAGATCTGATCTCCAGGGTGGGTCGGCGGCCAGGGGGGCAGACTTGCCCCCCAAGGCATAGGGGGCGACCCTCCCCCTAGGGTTTTAACCCTAGGCGCATGGAGGGGGGCCCATATGGGTGCGCCAGCCCACCAGGGGCTGGTCTCCTTCCCCTTGCGGCCAAGGGGCCCCACCGGGATGGGTGGCCCCACCCGGTGGACCCCCGGGACCCCTCCGGTGGTCCCGGGACACTCCCGGTGACCCCCGGAGTTCACCCGATGGCCGAAACTGGATTTCCTATATATCATTCTTTACCTCCGGACCATTCCGTAACTCCTCTTGACGTCCGGGATCTCATCCGGGACTCCGAACAACATTCGAGTTTCCACGTGCATGTATCTCTACAACCTAGCATCACCGAACCTTAAGTGTGTAGACCCTACGGGTTCGGGAGACACGTAGACATGACCGAGACGACTCTCCGGTCAATAACCAACAGTGGGATCTAGATACCCATGTTGGTTCCCACGTGTTCCTCGATGATCTTCATCGGATGAACCACTGTGTCAAGGATTCACTCAATCCCGTATGTTATTCCATTTGTCTATCGGTACGGTACTTGCCCGAGATTCGATCGTCGGTATGCCCGATACCTTGTTCAATCTCGTCATGGCAAGTCTCTTTACTCGTTCCGTAATCCATCATCCCGTGACTAACTCCTTAGTCACCTTGAGCTCAATATGATGATGTCTTACCGAGAGGGCCCAGAGGTACCTCTCCGTCACACGGAGTGACAACATCCCAGTCTCGGTTCCTACCAACTCAACAGACACTTTTGGAGATACCCGTTGCGTACCTTTATAGTCACCCAGTTACGTTGTGACGTTTGGCACACCTAAAGTATTCCTACGGCATCCGGGAGTTGCACAACCTCATGGTCTAAGGAATAAATACTTGACACCGGAAAAGCTTATGCATTACGAACTATACGATCTCGTGCTAGGCTCAGGATTGGGTCTTGTCCATCACATCATTCTCCTAATGATGTGATCCCGTTATCACTGACATCCTATGTCCATGGTCAGGAAACTGTGACCATCTGTTGATCAACGAGCTAGTAACTAGAGGCTTACCAGGGACTCATTATGGTCTATATATTCACACATGTATCGCTATTTCCATACAATACAATTCAAGCATGAATAACAGACAATTATCATGAACAAGGAAATATAATAATAATACTTTTATTATTGCCTCTAGGGCATATTTCCAGATATTCTCTTTTATTGTATAAAAAATCATCCTCGCAAAGTTTCGTTCCAATCCGTGAACTTTTATTTCTGCACAAAAACAACACCATGGTAGTTCTACTGAAAACAGCGTTAGTCCGGGTTAGTTTCATTCAAGTCATGTAAATTAGAGTCCAAAACAAGAGGAAAAGCGTTATGAAAAGTAGATACGACAGAGACATATCAACTCCCCCAAGCTTAAACCTTTGCTTGTCCTCAAGCAATTCAGTTGATAAAATGAAAGTGAAAAAGAAAAACTTTTACGAACTCTTTTGCTCTTGTTTACATAAATAAGCTTAAGTAGCACCTAGGTTTTTAGCAAAGATCATGGGTAACCATGTCAACAATAACTCTTAGAAATTATATTAACTCATATCAATAGCTTAAACAACCAGAGAGCAATAATAAGATATCCCAAGTGACAACACTTTGTCAAAACAACCATGATATATTATGACAACAATGGTATCTCGCTATCCCTTTCTAAGACCGCAAAACATAAATGCAGAGCACCTCCAAAGTTCAAGCAGCGACTAAACATTGTAATTCATGGTAGAGAAGATCTAGTCATGCTAACACCCAACATTAACTATACACAATGCATGATGATGACAAGAATGCTCTCAGATCTGGCGCTTATTTGAGAAAGTGATGACTCAACATAAAAGTAAATAGGTAGTCCCTTCGCAGAGGGAAGTAGTGATTTGTAGAGGTGCTAGAGCTCAAGGTTTTAAAACAGAGATAAATGTAATTTTGAGAGGTGCACCCTTCGTATTTACTTTGCGACCATCAATTATCATTATCTTCCAAGCTAAACACATTAGTAGCTGTTCCCAAGTGGAAAAGTAAAGGTTTCACTTCGTAGAAGTTTTGTTTGATTATTTGTAAGTCTATTTGGTTTTGAATTTTGGGACTGGGAATCCCTATTACCTCCCCTCTCGTGCAAGGACAAGTGAACAAACACTTATCGTGAGAATAACCCACTTAGCATGGAAGATACCAACTACCTTCTGTCACTCTATGAACAATCCAGGCACACAAAAATGATGTTCATTTGAAGTTTTTAGAGGTGGCACATGCAGATTTACTTAGGACGGCAGGGTAATCACGCATATAGGTAGGTATGGTGGACTCATCTGGAATAACTTTGATTTTTGAATTTGATGCATAAGCAGTATTTTCGCTTAGTACAGGCGGAGACTAGCAAGTAGGTTGGGAAGCAGCCAGCTAGAGAGAAACAATGGCCATGAACATACATTATGCATAATAAACATTGGATATCAGCATGAGTAGGATATGGATACCATGAACATAAATATCATAGAGGCTATGTTGGTTTTGATTCAACTACATGCATGAACATGCGCCAAGTCAAGCCACTTGAAACATTCGGAGGAGGATACCATATCATCATACTGCATCAAAATCATTTTAACGCAATGTTGACCTCCAAGATAAATCACTATCCACACCTAGCTACTTAAACATGGCATGAGAAACTATAATCTCTAATTGTCATTGCAAACATGTTTGATCATAATAGGCTGAATCATGGATACTAGGTTAAACATATTTACAAAACAAAAACAAGTTGAGTCCATAGCCATTTCTCTCTGCCACGGCTAGTTCATCAAATATCGTCATTATCGCCTTTCACTTGCACAACCGAATGATATGAAAATAATAATAGTGCAAGAGTGCCATGGACTAAGCTGAAATCTGCAAACATTTTATTCAAAAGGGGAAGACAAGGTAATATGGGATCTTTATTAGATAAATGATAATGCATATGAGAGCCACTCAACATTTTCATCGTGGTCTTCTCATTGGTACAACTCAAAAACTAGAAAAGAAATTCAGAAACACATGGATTTTTTATAGTTTTTGGTTTTTCTCAAAGAAGGCAAAATAAAGAAAGAAAACAAAAACTAGAAAAACTATTTACACGGGAAAGCTCCCAACAAACAAAAGAAGAATAGATAGATCTTATTGGGTTTTATCAAGGGTTTTCAAGCACGTAAAAGGAAAGCAAGGGAAAGAATAAATTTAGCATGGATAATTGATGTCTACTACACAACCTTCTTCTTGTAGACTCGTGTTGGGACTCCAAGCGCACAGTTTTGTAGGACAGTAGTAATTTTCCCTCAAGTGGATGACCTAAGGTTTATCAATCTATGGGAGGCATAGGATGAAGATGGTCTCTCGCAAACAACCCTGCAAACAAATAACAAATGGTCTCTTGTGTCCCCAACACACCCAATGCAATGGTAAATTTTATAGGTGCACTAGTTCGGCGAAGAGACGGTGATACAAGTGTAATATGGATGGTAGATATAGGTTTTTGTAATCTAAAAATATAAAAATAGCAAGGTCACTAATGATAAAAGTGAGCACAAAAGGTATTGAAATGCTTGGAAACAAGGCCTAGGGTTCATTCTTTCACTAGTGCAAGTTCTCTCAATAATGATAACATAATTGGATCATATAACAACCCCTCAACATGCAACGAAGAATCACTCCAAAGTTCCTATCGTGAAGAACATAAGATGAAATTGCTTGTAGGGTACAAAACCACCTCCAAGTTATTCTTTCTGATCGATATATTGTGCTATTCCTATAAGTGCCACAAACATCCCTAGAGTTCGTACTAAAATAACACCACATGACACACATCAATCAACCCTAATGTCACCTAGATACTCCAATGTTACCACAAGTATCCGTGGGTCAATTATACGATATGTATCACACTATTTCAGATTCACAATAGTCAATCCAACACAAAGAACTTCAAGAGCATCCCGAGATTTCTATCGGAGAGAGGAATATGAAAACCTGCATCAACCCCTATGCATAGGTTACCCCAATGTCACCACGGGAATACGCAAGTTGATAACCAAGACATACATCAAGTGGATCAATAGAACATCCCATTGTCACCACGGATATCGCAATACATACATCAAGTGCTCTCACATCCAAAGATTCAATCCGACATAACAAAACCTCAAAGGAAAAGGCTCAATTCATCATAAGGTAGAGAGGGGGAGAAACACCATATGATTCAACTATAGTAACAAAGCTCGCAGTACATCAAGATCGTGCCAAATCAAGAACACGAGAGAGAGAGAGAGAGAGAGAGAGAGAGAGAGAGAGAGAGAGAGAGAGATCAAACTCATAGCTACTAGTACATACCCTCAGCCCCGAGGGTGAACTACTCCCTCCTCGCCATGGAGACCGCCGGGATGATGAAGATGGCCACCGTTGATGGTTTCCCCCTCCGGCAGGGTACCAGAATGGACTCCCGATTGGTTTTTTGTGGCTACAGAGGCTTGCGGCTACGGAACTCCCGATCTAGGTTTCTTTTCGGGGGTTTCTATATTTATATAATTTTTTGGTGTCGGGAACAAATCAGGGGGGTCCACGAGGTAGCGGCAAGACAGGGGGCGCATCCTAGGGGGCACCCTCCACCCTTGCCGCTTCCATGTGAAGCTTCTGGTCCATCTTCGATGCTCCATGGGCTTCTTCTGGTCCATAAAAAATCACCATAAATTTTAGCTTGTTTGGATTCCATTTGATATTCATTTTCCGCGAAACTCAAAAACAAGGAAAAAAACAGAAACTGGACTGGGCTCTATGTTACTAAGTTAGTCCCAAAAATAATATAAAATAACATATTAATGCGTATAAAACATCCAAAACAGATAATATAATAGCATGGAACAATAAAAAATTATAGATACGTTGGAGACATATCAAGCATCCCCAAGCTTAATTCATGCTCGTCCTCGAGTAGGTAAATGATAAAAACATGATTTTTGATGTGGAATGCTACCTAACATATTTTTCAACGTAATCTTCTTTTATTTGGCATGAATATTCAGATCCGTATGATTCAAAACAAAAGTTCATTGACATAAAACAATAATACTTCAAGCATACTAATAAAACAATTGTGTCTTCTCAAAATAACATGGCCAAAGAAAGTTATACCTACAAAATCATATAGTCTGGCTATGCTCTATCTTCATCACACAAAGTATTAAATCATGCACAACCCCAGTATCAGTCAAGCAATTGTTTCACACTTTAGTATTCTCAAACCTTTTCAACTTTCACGCAATATATGAGCGTGAGCCATGGACATAGCACTATAGGTGGAATAGAATATGGTGGTTGTAGAGAAGACAAAATGAAGGAGATAGTCTCACATCAACTAGGCATATTAACGGGCTATGGAGATGCCCATCAATAGATATTAATGTGAGTGACTAGGGCTTGCCATGCAATGGATGCACTAGAGCTATAAGTTTATGAAATCTCAAAGAGAAACTAAGTGGGTGTGCATCCAACTCGCTTGCTCACGAAGACCTAGGGCAATTTGAGGAGGCCCATCATTGGAATATACAAGCCAAGTTCTATAATGAAAATTCCCACTAGTATATGAAAGTGATAACATAGGAGACTTTCTTTCATGAAGATCATGGTGCTACTTTGAAGCACAAGTGTGAAAAAGGATAGTAGCATTGCCCCTTCTCTCTCTTTTTTTTTTTTGTGGGGCCTCTTTTTTATTTGCGCTTCTCTGGCCTCTTTTATTATTTTGTAAAGTTCGGAGACTCATCCCAACTTATTAGGGAATCATAGATTCCATCATCCTTTCTCACATGGGACAATTCTCTAATAATGATCATCACACTTTTATTTACTTACAACTCAACAATTATAACTTGATACTAGAACATATGACGGAACGGTGGAAGTTGCATGGCAATATATCTCGGAATGGCTATGGAAATGCCATAATAGGTAGGTATGATGGCTGTTTTGAGGAAGGGTAAATGGTGGGTTTATTGTACCGGCGAGAGTTGCGTGGTACTAGAGTGACTAGCAATGGTGGAAAGGTGAGAGTGCGTATAATCGATGGACTCAATATTAGTCATAAAGAACTCACATACTTATTGCAAAAAATTATTAGCTATCGAAACAAAGTATTAGACGGATGCTCCTAGGGGGAGAGGTTGGTAGGAGTTAACCATCTCGCGCTCCCGACCTCCACACAAAGGATGCTAATCAATAAATACATCATGCTCCAACTTCATCACATAACGGTTCACCATATGTGCATGCTACGGGAATCACAAACTTTAACACAAGTATTTCTATCAATCCACAATTACTCACTAGCATGACTCTAATACAACCATCTTTATATCTCAAAACAATTGAAAGGAATCAAACTTCTCATAGATTCAGTGCTCTATATGAAAGCTTTCATTATACCCTCTTTGGATGCCCATCATATTAGGACTAAATTCATAACCCAAGCAAATTACCATTTTGTTTAGACACTCTCAAAATAATATAAGTGAAGCATGATAGTTAATCAATTTCTATAAAATAATATCACCATCGTGCTCTAAAAAGATCTAAGTGAAGCACTGGAGCAACTGACAAACTATTCCAAAAAAATATAAGTGAAGATCAATGAGTAGTCAAATAATTAACTAGCTATGAGTAGACCCTCTCTCATTTAAGAATTTCAATTCTTAAGTACTTTATTAGAACATCAAGAAAAACAAAATAAAATGACATGGCAAGGATAGCACATATCACGTGAAGAAGCAAAAAACTTAGGCCCAACCGATACTAACTGATAATTGTTGATGAAGAAAGGTGGGATGCCTACCGGGGCATCCCTAATCTTATATGCTTGAGACTTCTTGAAATATTAGCATGGGATGCCTTGGGAATCCCCAAGCTTGAACTTTTGTGTCTCCTTAATTATTCTCATGTCACGGTTTCCCTAAATCTCAAAAACTTCATCCACATGAAACTCAACAAGAATTCATGAGATAAGTTAGTATAAATCAACTCAAAACCTTATCATTATGTACTGTAGAAAATCACTAAAATTATAATTTAACATTGCATACTAAATGCCTCTTCATATCTAATACTCCTATCCTCAAATAGAATCATTAAACATGGAAACATATGCAAACAATGCAAACATAACAACAATCTGTCTAAACAGGACAGTCTGTAAAGAGTGCAATTGTGCTCATACTTCCCTAACTCTAAAAGTTCTGAAAAATTACCATGTTACATAGAACTTATTCATGCTCACTGTGTAAAAATTTCAAGATTTTATCACATTCTGACTATCCAAAAGAATTCAGACAATGGTAGAAAACTTACTGTTTTTAAACAACAACATATATACTTGCAAAATAAGCACGGTAAAGGCTATACTTGTCAATTTTATTGAAATAAAATATGCAAAACACTACTATAAATAACAACAATCAAATCTAATCAAAAGAAAATTACTCTCCAAGCGTAACACATATCATGTGATGAATAAAAATATAGCTCCAAGTGAGGTTACAGATAATATTGAAGATGAAAGAGAGGATGCCTTCCGGGGCATCCCCAAGCTTAGTTGCTTGGATCTTACTTGAATATTACCTTAAGGGGCCTTGGGAATCCCCAAGCTTAAGTTCTTGGCACTCCTTATTCCTTATATCGATATCTTACCCAAAACTTGAAAACTTCAATCACACAAAACTTAACGGGACTTCGTGAGATCCGTTAGTACAATAAAGCAACTCATTCACTTGGGTACTGTCAAAGATAAGATTCATAATTGTTCTCACACAATGCCTACTATACCTTATCATTTCCACAATTTATATCACTTAATATAAGCTATGGAAACACTAAAACAAGCAAACTAAGCATTGAAAACATAATCTGTCAAAAATAGAGCAGTCTGTAAAGATCTGAATTTTGATCTCAATTCTGCACTTTTGAAAATTCTTAAAAATTAGGACCACGCAGGCAATTTGTACAATGATGATGTATAAAAAATTCAGAATTTTATCATGTTCCAGTGAAGCATAGAAATTGCAGCGCTGGACACAAAAGTTTCTGTTTTTCCACAGAATCAAGTCAACTATCATCCACACTATCACAAAGGCTTTACTTGGCACTTTATTGAAGCAAAATCTATAAAACATGATTACCACAATAGCGTAATCATGTGGACACACAAAAACAGTAGGTAAAAGTATTGGGTTGTCTCCCAACAAGCACTTTTCTTTAATGCCTTTTAGCTAGGCACGATGATTTCAATGATGCTCACGTAAAGATAGGAATTGAAATATAAAAGGGAGCATCATGAATCACATTGCAATCACATTTAAGTCTAACCCACTTGCTATGAATAGGTATTTTGTGAGCAAACAATTTATGGGAGCAAGAATTGAAGGCAAA
This sequence comes from Secale cereale, assembly GCA_902687465.1. Classification (NCBI taxonomy): domain Eukaryota; kingdom Viridiplantae; phylum Streptophyta; class Magnoliopsida; order Poales; family Poaceae; genus Secale; species Secale cereale. The sequence continues at coordinate 201,800,675 of LR738715.1, read as the reverse complement.
ACAAGCATATCTTCAAAACTTTCAACACATATAGAAGAAACATGATATTATTGCAATAGGTAGAAGCATATGTTCCTCTCTCATAATAATTTTTAGTAGCATCATGAATGAATTCAATAATATAACTATCACATAAAGCATTCTTTTCATGATCTACAAGCATCGAAATTTAACTACCCTTCACATAAGCAAAATTCTTCTCATTCGTAGTAGTGGGAGTAGAAAATTCAATAAAATAACTATCATAAGGCACTTGATTAAAATCATGATGACAAGTTTCATGGTTATTAGTATTCTTTATAACATAGGTGTCATCACAATAATCATCATAAATAGGAGGCATGCTTTCACCATAATAAATTTGCTCATCAAAATTTGGGGGACTAAAAATATCATCTTCATCAAACATAGCATCCCCAAGCTCGTGACTTTGCATATAATTAGCATCATGGACATTCAAAGAATTCATACTAACAACATTGCAATCATGCTTATCATTCAAATATTTAGTGCCAAGCATTTTATGAACTTCTTCTTCTAACACTTGAGCACAATTTTCCTTTCCATCATTTTCATGAAAGACATTAAAAATATGAAGCATATGAGGTAACCTCAATTCCAATTTTTGTAGTTTTATTTTATAAGCCAAACTAGTGATAAAACAAGAAACTAAAAGATTCAATTGCAAGATCTAAAGATATACCTTCAAGCACTCTCCTCCCCAGCAACGGCGCCAGAAAAGAGTGAGGGAGTCCTCGATAGGGGGGGGGGTCCTCATGTGGCCGGAATAACTCCTGGTGGGCCGGACTGGTGGGCCGTGAAAATTATTATAGAAGATCATCTCTCGTATCCGGATAGGACTCCTGTATTCTGGTAATGGCAAGTTTTAGGTTCGGGTGTAGATTTTCCTTCCTCTTCAAGATGATATGTACAAATGTGACGCCCGAAGACCGACGTCCCAGAAGATTCCAGAAGATTCCAGATGTTCCGGGTCCTCCCGTGTGTTGCGTTGTGCTTGCTTTATTTATTTTGCATTGCATCATGTCATCATGCCATCATGTCATATTTATTTTTGCATCTCAACCAAATAAATCGTGTGGACCTTCGGTTCATTTAAATCGAGGGAAGAATGTCTTCTCTTTAAAACATATCATCCCAATATTTAGGGAGCTATATATTAAATATTCCAGTCTTTGGAATTAACCGCAACACACTTGCAAATATTCCCCATGCTTCTTTAATTCAAGTTACACCTTCAAAACCTTCCCTATATTTCTTTTCTCGTTTATCGAGGATCCTCCGAAAACCTCATCATTTTTGGACACTTCTATAATCAAGTCGTAGTTCAAAACTATTTGAATTAAATTCAAATATATTTGAATTATTTTCCAATCACGCATTTTCTATTTTTCTCGGACCGTGCTCTTTTTATGATGCCCGAGAAAAATGCTCCCATGTGCTAACTTTTGCCCTAACCCCCTCCGCATTCTTTCTTCTCTTTTATTTTCTGCTAAAGAAAATAAATAGGAGAGGCTCCCAGCCACTGGACTCCTCCTGGCCCATCTCCTCCCCTTCCCAGCCAGGCCGGCCCATTCCCGTGGCCCAGCCAGGCCTAACCCTAGCGACGACCTCTTCTCACGCCCGTCCTCCCTCGACCTCCCTGTGCGCCGCCGCCACACTCGACCCGCTCTCCCTCGCGATAGAACCCAGTCTCGCTCCTCCAGCCCGAACCCCATCGCCCGACCCCCCCGATCCCCTTCCTCGCGATGGCCGAGCGCCTCTCTTCCTCGCCCCTGCAGTCGCCGCGGTCGAGGCCTGCGCCTCTGCCCGTCCTCCAGCCTCCAGGCCACTAGGCCGCAGCCCGCACGCGCCTCCCTCCCTCCGGTCCTCCTCGGCCAGGAGCAGCGCCGCGCCCGCCGCTTCTTCCGCGCCGGCAGCTGCCGCCCGAGGCCTGCGGCGCCTTCCTCGCCCCGTCGGCCTCCCTCCGTTCCCTGCGCGCCAGGCCGCCCGGAGCCCGCACCAACCTCTCCTCCCCGACGCCCCAGCGCCGTCTCCCGCAGCGCCATGAGCCCTGCGCCCTCCTCTCCAGGCGACAACGCCGTCCGTCCCCATCGCCAAGGCCAGGTCCTCTGGCCTCCCTCCAGCCAGCGCCTCGCCTCTTCCTCGGTAGGTCCGGCCAGAGTCAACCCCGCCTCCAGGCCGCCGGTCAGAGGTGGCAGCAGCACCAGCTCACCGGCCTCGTCCTCCAGGAGCCCAGCACAAGCCATGGTCGCCGTCCGTCCTCAGCCTCGCGTCGCCCAGCCAGCCAGCTGCCCTGCCTCCGTGCTTCCCAGGAGCTCCGCTTGACTTGTCGTGGCTGTGTCCCGAGACCGTCATGTCCTTTTTTGTTGTTTTTGTTACTGCTGTTGTTGTTTTCGCCAAGTGTTCCTTACGGTGTGACCAAGACAGGCAAGATCGACGCAAGAATCGAACGGCTACGAGCTCCGTGTACGACTACATGAACGAGTACACGGCGACCCGACCAAGTACCCCCTCCGATGACAAGCACATCTACGAACGGGAACGCCTACACGACGACCGACTCGACAAGTACCACTACTTCCACTACCGTCGCAAACGAGAACCCCAAGTACCACGACACCGACCCGAACATCTACGGGAAAACGAGCTCCGTGAACGACTACCGTCGACCATCGAAGACCCCGGGAACAACTTCTTCCTCTTCGATAACGTGAACCACTACTTCCTCTACGACCCGCGTGAACGACTACTTCCTCTACTTCCACTACGTCCCTCTACGATCTCGAACCGCCCCGAAACGCACGCTTCGAAGGTATAACGAGACGACCCCGTAGATGACCCGTGTGATGCTTGTGTTGTATGAAATGTCTCCCTTGTGTGCTCCGTTCCGGTTGTGCCGTTTCATCTTTTGTCATGTTCCTCGGTTGCCTCGTCACCGACTCGTGGGAACCCGGTGACGGGATCGCCCCACCTTTCATCTCGTTTGACTCGCTCACGCCACCTTTTCCTTTTGCAACGGACTCTCAACGAGTTACCGGAACCGATATGTTGCCGTTGCATCATTTTCGGATCATTGCCGTGGCACCTTTTCCGTCCACCACGGTGACAATGCTTCATATCTCTTTCATGTCAACTTATAACTAAAATTGCATAAACTTGATCATGTCATCCGCATCATGTTAACAACACAAAAATGTTTAATTGTTGTTGCTTTATAATTATTAAACATGCTCATGCAGATTTTCCGGATATGTTGTTGTTATTTCTGGCCTCATTTAAATTGCCTAGTTAGTATAGTTTTATTAAGCTTCACCTCTTGCCATGTTAAAAACATTTAATCTTGTCTTGTAATTAAATGAGAGTCAACTAAATAATTAAATGTGGTGTTTCGTCAATATGCAACTCGTTGCATATTGAGCTCCACTTAACTTGTAGTTTTGTTTGTGCACTTTGCCATGCCATGCATATTTAAACCGGACATGCATCATACTTGGATGTGCATCGTATGACATGTTTATGCTTGTATGTTTACCGTGTTGTTTCTTTCTTTCCGGTTGCTTCTCTTGTTAGCTTCGGTTTCATTCTGGAGTTGTGAGGTTTTCTCTCGACTGTGTTGCTCCGTCTACTTCATGGATCCGTTCTTCTCCCTTGTGGAATCCTAGGCAAGATGACCGAACCCGGATACCATTACTATCTTTGCCTATTGCTAGTAGTCTCGATCTATAGTTTTTCCTCGATGCCCATGTCTTTCCTGTCAGCCTCCTATTTGTAACCATGAACCTGTCTAACCACCCTACCTATGCACACCATTGATTGGCTATACGTAGGCTTGCTTAGCCCTTTTATAGCATTGTTAGTTGCAGGTGAAGATTGAAGATGCTTGCTTCATGATGAAGTTTGGTTGGGTTATATCACACTATATAAATGCTTAAATGAAATCATCTATATATTGGCAAGGGTGGAAGGCTAAGCCTTTTGCTTGGTGATTTGTTCCACTCATGCCATTAGGAACCGTATAAACCGGTGTTATGTTCCTTGATTATGCGTTCCTAACACGGTTGGGGTGTATGGGACCCCCTTGATAAACCGCTAAGTGGTAAGTCTTTTCCAGCAAGTCCCAACATTTGGTACTATTTGCCTAATAACTAATAAAACTTGCATGTGGACTAGCTATCCCTTTTATTTTAATTCAACAACCCCGGGCCAGTGCTCCACATGAGTGTTGGTCCGAAACGGGGGCTCTGCGGGGCCACCTTGAGGAAACTCAAGGTTTGGTAAAAACCTGTAGAATCGCCCATCCGGTCGTGTCCTGAGACTAGATACGCGCGGCTACCTATCAGGGTGTCGACACGCCGGGAGGATTTGCTGGATTAGCCTTACCTTAGTTCGGTTTAACTTGAGCACGGGATTCCGAGAATACTCGGGTCTTCCCACCTATGGAGTTGCGACTCCGCGGATCGTGGGCTTGTAATGGGTCAAGTTGGAACACCCCTGCAGGGTTTGAACTTTCGAAAGCCGTGCCCGCGGTTATGTGGTAGATGGGAGCTTGTTAATATCCGGTTGTAGAAAACTTGACACAATGATTCAATACACTACCAGCGTGTGTACCGTGACTGTCAATTTCCGAATAGGGATTCGGGAGTTGAACACGGTGGGGTTATGTTTGACGTGCTTTAGCTAGGATCACTTCGTGATCATCTTTCGATCGAGGTGTTGGGGAACGTAGTATTTTAAAATTTTCCTACGATCACGCAAGATCTATCTACCAGATGCATAGCAACGAGAGGGGAGAGTGTGTCTACGTACCCTCGTAGACCGGGAGCGGAAGCGTCAAGTGACGCGGTTGATGTTGTCGAACTTCTTCATGATCCAACCGATCAAGCACCGAACGTACGGCACCTCCGCGTTCAGCACACGTTCAGCTTGATGACGTCCCACGAGCTCTTGATCCAGTAGAGCTTCACGGGAGAGTTTCGTCAGCACGACGGCGTGGTGACGGATATGATGTGTTCACCGGCGCAGGGCTTCGCCTAAGCTCCGCGACGGTACGACCGAGGTGTGATTCTGTGGAGGGGGGCACCGCACACGGCTAAAACAATTCAACTTGTGTGTCTTTGGGTGCCCCCCTGCCCCCGTATATAAAGGAGCAAGGGAGGAGGGGCCGGCCACCTCCTATGGTGCGGCTAGGGAGGGGACTCCTACTAGGAATAGGATTGCAATCCTATTCCTAGTAGGATTCACCGGAAGGAAGAAGGGGGAAAGGATTAGGAGAGGTGGTGCCCCCCCAATCCTAGTCCAACTAGGATTCCTAGGTGGGGGCGCCGGCCAGCCCTATGGGCTGCCTTTCTCTCACCCTTTAGGCCCACTATGGACCATCCCCTCTCGTAGGGGGTTCCGGTAACCCCCTCCGGCATTCCCGATAAATCCGAAACTTTTCCGGTATACTTCCGGTGTCCGAATATAGCCGTCCAATATATCAATCTTTATGTCTCGGACATTCCGAGACTCCTCGTCATGTACGTGATCTCATCCGGGACTCCGAACTACCTTCGGTACATCAATACTCAAAAACTCATAATATCGATCGTCATCAAACGTTAAGCGTGCGGAGCCTACGGGTTCGAGAACTATGTAGACATGACCGAGACTCATCTCCGGTCAATAACCAATAGCGGAACCTGGATGTTCATATTGGCTCCTACATATTCTACGAAGATCTTTTATCGGTCAGAACCGCATAACAACATACGTTGTTCCTTTTGTCAAACGGTATGTTACTTGCCCGAGATTCGATCGTCGGTATCTTTATACCTAGTTCAATCTCGTTTACCGGCAAGTCTCTTTACTCGTTCCGTAACACATCATCTCGTGACTAACTCATTAGTCTTTTGCTTGCAAGGCTTATTGTGATGTGTGTTACCGAGAGGGCCCAGAGATACCTCTCCGACACTCGGAGTGACAAATCCTAATCTTGATCTATGCCAACACCACGAATACTTTCGGAGACACCTGTAGAGCATCTTTATGATCACCCAGTTACGTTGTGACGTTTGATAGCACACAAGGTGTTCCTACGGTATTCGGGAGTTGAATAATCTCATAGTCATGGGAACATGTATAAGTCATGAAGAAAGCAATAGCAGTTAAACTAAACGATCATAGTGCTATGCTAACGGATGTGTCTTGTCCATCACATCATTCTCCTAATGATGTGATCCCGTTGATCAAATGACAACTCATGTCTATGGCTAGGAAACATAACCATCTTTGATCAATGAGCTAGTCTAGTAGAGGCATACTAGGGACATATTGTTTTGTCTATGTATCCACACATGTACTAAGTTTCCGGTTAATACAATTCTAGCATGAATAAAGACATTTATCATGATATAAGGAAATACAAATAACATCTTTATTATTGCCTCTAGGGCATATTTCCTTCAGTCTCCCACTTGAACTAGAGTCAATAATCTAGATTACAAAGTGATGATCCTCACACCCATGGAGTCTTGGTGCTGATCATGTTTTGCCCGTGGAAGAGGCTTAGTCAACGGGTCTGCAACATTCAGATCCGTATGTATTTTGCAAATCTCTATGTCTCCCTCCTTGACTAGATCGCGGATGGAATTGAAGCGTCTTTTGATGTGCTTTGTTCTCTTGTGAAACCTGGATTCCTTCGCCAAGGCTATGGCTCCAGTGTTGTCACAAAAGATTTTCATTGGACCCGATGCACTAGGTATTACACCTAGATCGGATATGAACTCCTTCATCCAGACTCCTTCATTTGCTGCTTCTGAAGCAGCTATGTATTCCGCTTCACACGTAGATCCCGCCACGACGCTCTGCTTGGAACTGCACCAGCTGACAGCTCCACCGTTCAATAAAAATACATATCCGGTTTGTGACTTTGAGTCATCCGGATCAGTGTCAAAGCTAGAATCGACGTAACCGTTTACGACGAGCTCTTTGTCACCTCCATATACGAGAAACATATCCTTTGTTCTTTTCAGATACTTTAGGATGTTTTTGACCGCTGTCCAGTGATCCACTCCTGGATTACTTTGGTACCTCCCTGCTAGACTTATAGCAAGGCACACATCAGGTCTGGTACATAGCATTGCATACATGATAGACCCTATGGCTGAGGCATAGGGAATGACTTTCATTTTCTCTCTATCTTCTGCAGTGGTCGGGCATTGAGTCTTACTCAACTTCATACCTTGTAAAACAGGCAAGAACCCTTTCTTTGACTGATCCATTTTGAACCTTTTCAAAATCTTATCAAGGTATGTGCTTTGTGAAAGTCCAATTAAGCGTCTTGATCTATCTCTATAGATCTTGATGCCTAATATGTAAGCAGCTTCACCGAGGTCTTTCATTGAAAAACTTTTATTCAAGTATCCTTTTATGCTATTCAGAAATTCTATATCATTTCCAATTAACAATATGTCATCTACATATAATATTAGAAATGCTACAGAGCTCCCACTCACTTTCTTTTAAATACAGGCTTCTCCAAAAGTCTGTATAAAACCATATGCTTTGATCACCTCATCAAAGCGTATATTCCAACTCCGAGATGCTTGCACCAGTCCATAGATGGATCGCTGGAGTTTGCATACTTTGTTAGCACCTTTTGGATCAACAAAACCTTCTGGTTGCATCATATACAACTCTTCTTTGAGATATCCATTTAGGAATGCAGTTTTGACATCCATTTGCCAGATTTCATAATCATAAAATGCGGCAATTGCTAACATGATTCGGACAGACTTAAGCATCGCTACAGGTGAGAAAGTCTCATCGTAGTCAACTCCTTGAACTTGTCGAAAACCTTTCGCAACAAGTCGAGCTTTGTAAACAGTAATATTACCGTCTGCGTCGGTCTTCCTCTTGAAGATCCATTTATTTTCGATGGCCTGCCGATCATCGGGCAAGTCAACCAAAGTCCATACTTTGTTCTCATACATGGATCCCATCTCAGATTTCATGGCTTCAAGCCATTTTGCGGAATCTGGGCTCATCATCGCTTCCTCATAGTTCGTAGGTTCATCATGGTCTAGTAACATGATTTTCAGAACTGGGTTGTCGTACCACTCTGGTGCGGAACGTACTCTGGTTGATCTACGACGTTCAGTAGAAACTTGATCCGAAGTTTCATGATCATTATCATCAACTTCCTCACTAATTGGTGTAGGAATCACTGGAACAATTTCCTGTGATGTACTACTTTCCAATATGGGAGAAGGTACAATTACCTCATCAAGTTCTACTTTCCTCCCACTCACTTCTTTCGAGAGAAACTCTTTTTCAAGAAAGGATCCGTTCTTAGCAACGAATATTTTGCCTTCGGATCTGTGATAGAAGGTGTACCCAACAGTCTCTTTTGGGTATCCTATGAAGACACATTTTTCCGACTTGGGATCGAGCTTATCAGGTTGAAGTGTTTTCACATAAGCATCGCAGCCCCAAATTTTAAGAAACGACAACTTTGGTTTCTTGCCAAACCATAGTTCATAAGGCGTCGTATCAACGGATTTAGATGGTGCCCTATTTAACGTGAATGCAGCTGTCTCTAAAGCATAACCCCAAAACGATAGTGGTAAATCGGTAAGAGACATCATAGATCGCACCATATCCAATAAAGTATGGTTACGACGTTCGGACACACCATTACGTTGTGGTGTTCCAGGAGGCGTGAGTTGTGAAACTATTCCACATTGTTTCAAATGAAGACCAAACTCGTAACTCAAATATTCTCCTCCACGATCAGATCGTAGGAACTTTATTTTCTTGTTACGATGATTCTCTACTTCACTCTGAAATTCTTTGAACTTTTCAAATGTTTCAGACTTGTGTTTCATTAAGTAGATATACCCATATCTGCTCAAATCATCAGTGAAGGTCAGAAAATAACGATACCCGCCGCGAGCATCAACGCTCATTGGTCCACATACATCAGTATGTATGATTTCCAACAAATCTGTTGCTCGCTCCATAGTTCCGGAGAACGGAGTTTTAGTCATCTTGCCCATGAGGCATGGTTCGCAAGCACCAAGTGATTCATAATCAAGTGATTCCAAAAGTCCATCTTTATGGAGTTTCTTCATGCGTTTTACACCAATATGACCCAAACGGCAGTGCCATAAATAAGTTGCACTATCATTATTAACCTTGCATCTTTTGGTTTCAATATTATGAATATGTGTATCACTACAATCAAGATCCAGTAAGAATATACCACTCTTTAAGGGTGCATGACCATAAAAGATATTATTCATAAAAATGGAACAACCATTATTCTCTGATCTAAATGAATAACCGTCTCGCAATAAACAAGATCCAGATATAATGTTCATGCTCAACGCTGGCACCAAATAACAATTATTTAGGTCTAAAACTAATCCCGAAGGTAGATGTAGAGGTAGCGTGCCGACGGCGATCACATCGACTTTGGAACCGTTTCCCACGCGCATCGTCACCTCGTCCTTAGCTAATCTTCGTTTAATCCGTAGTCCCTGTTTCGAGTTACAAATATTAGCAACCGAACCGGTATCAAATACCCAGGTACTACTACGAGCATTAGTAAGGTACACATCAATAACATGTATATCACATATACCTTTCTTCAACTTGCCATCCTTCTTATCCGCCAAATACTTGGGGCAGTTCCGCTTCCAGTGTCCATTTCCCTTGCAGTAGAAGCACTCAGTTTCAGGCTTGGCTCCAGATTTGGGTTTCTTCGTTGAAGTAGCAACTGATTTGCTATTCTTTTTGAAGTTCCCTTTCTTTCCCTTGCCCTTTTTCTTGAAACTAGTGGTCTTGTTAACCATCAACACTTGATGCTCCTTTTTGATTTCTACCTCCGCAGCTTTGAGCATAGCGAAGAGCTCGGGAATTGTCTTTTGCATCCCTTGCATGTTATAGTTCATCACGAAGCCTTTATAGCTTGGTGGCAGTGATTGAAGAACTCTATCAATAACACTATCTTCGTCAACATTGCAACCAAGTTGAGTCATATGATTGTAGTACCCAGACATTCTGAGCAAGTGTTCATTGATAGAACTATTCTCCTCCATTTTGCAGCTGTAGAACTTATTGGAAATCTCATATTTCTCAATCCGGGCATTTGCTTGAAATATTAACTTCAACTCCTGGAACATCTCATATTCTCCATGACGTTCAAAACGTCGTTGAAGTCCCGGTTCTAAGCCGTAAAGCATGGCACGCTGAACTATCGTGTAGTCATCAGACCGCGACTGCCAGACGTTCAAAGCGTCTGCATTAGCGGAAGGGGGCTTGTCACCTAGCGGTGCTTCAAGGACATAATTCTTCTGTGCAGCAATGAGGATAATCCTCAGGTTACGGACCCAGTCCGTGTAATTGCTACCATCATCTTTCAACTTAGCTTTCTCTAGGAATGCATTAAAATTCAAAGGAACGGTAGCACGGGCCATTGGTCTACAACGACATAGATATGCAAAACTATCAGGACTAAGTTCATGATAAATTAAAGTTCAATTTAATCATATTAATTTAAAGAACTCCCACTTAGATAGACATCCCTCTGGTCATCTAAATGATCACGTGATCCAAATCAACTAAACCATGTCCGATCATCACGTGAGATGGAGTAGTTTTCAATGGTGAACATCTTATGTTGATCATATCTACTATATGATTCACGCTCGACCTTTCGGTCTCCAGTGTTCCGAGGCCATATCTGTATATGCTAGGCTCGTCAAGTTTAACCCGAGTATTCTGCATGTGCAAAACTGGCTTACACCCGTTGTATTTGAACGTAGAGCTTATCACACCCGATCATCACGTGGTGTCTCGGCACGACGAACTTTCGCAACGGTGCATACTCAGGGAGAACACTTGTACCTTGAAATTTAGTAAGGGATCATCTTATAATGCTACCGTCGTTCTAAGCAAAATAAGAAGCATAATAAGATAAACATCACATGCAATCAAAATATGTGACATGATGGGCATCATCATCTTGTGCTTTTGATCTCCATCTCCAAAGCACCGTCATGATCACCTTCGTCACTGGCTTGACACCTTGATCTCCATCGTAGCATCGTTATCGTCTCGCCAACTATTGCTTCTACGACTATCGCTACCGCTTAGTGATAAACTAAAGCAATTACATGGCGATTGCATTTCATACAATAAAGCGACAACCATATGGCTCCTGCCAGTTGCCGATAACTTTACAAAACATGATCATCTCATACAAAATCGTATAACTCATGTCTTGACCATATCACATCACAACATGCCCTGCAAAAACAAGTTAGACGTCCTCTACTTTGTTTGTTGCAAGTTTTACGTGGCTGCTACGGGCTTAGCAAGAACCGTTCTTACCTACGCATACAAAACCACAACGATGTTTCGTCAAGTATGTGCTGTTTTAACCTTCACAAGGACCGGGCGTAGCCACACTTGATTCAGCTAAAGTGAGAGAGACAGACACCCGCCAGTCACCTTTAAGCAACGAGTGCTCGTAACGGTGAAACCAGTCTCGCGTAAGCGTACGCGTAATGTCGGTCCGGGCTGCTTCATCTCACAATACCGCCGAACCAAAGTATGACATGCTGGTAAGCAGTATGACTAGTATCGTCCACAATCTCATTGTGTTCTACTCGTGCATATCATCTACGCATAGACCTGGCTCATGATGCCACTGTTGGGGAACGTAGTATTTTAAAATTTTCCTACGATCACGCAAGATCTATCTACCAGATGCATAGCAACGAGAGGGGAGAGTGTGTCTACGTACCCTCGTAGACCGGGAGCGGAAGCGTCAAGTGACGCGGTTGATGTTGTCGAACTTCTTCACGATCCAACCGATCAAGCACCGAACGTACGGCACCTCCGCGTTCAGCACACGTTCAGCTTGATGACGTCCCACGAGCTCTTGATCCAGTAGAGCTTCAGGGAGAGTTTCGTCAGCACGACGGCGTGGTGACGGATATGATGTGTTCACCGGCGCAGGGCTTCGCCTAAGCTCCGCGACGGTACGACCGAGGTGTGATTCTGTGGAGGGGGGCACCGCACACGGCTAAAACAATTCAACTTGTGTGTCTTTGGGTGCCCCCCTGCCCCCGTATATAAAGGAGCAAGGGAGGAGGGGCCGGCCACCTCCTATGGTGCGGTAAGGGAGGGGACTCCTACTAGGAATAGGATTGCAATCCTATTCCTAGTAGGATTCACCGGAAGGAAGAAGGGGGGAAGGATTAGGAGAGGTGGCGCCCCCCCAATCCTAGTCCAACTAGGATTCCTAGGTGGGGGCGCCGGCCAGCCCTATGGGCTGCCTTTCTCTCACCCTTTAGGCCCACTATGGACCATCCCCTCTCGTAGGGGGTTCCGGTAACCCCCTCCGGCATTCCCGATAAATCCGAAACTTTTCCGGTATACTTCCGGTGTCCGAATATAGCCGTCCAATATATCAATCTTTATGTCTCGGACATTCCGAGACTCCTCGTCATGTCCGTGATCTCATTCGGGACTCCGAACTACCTTCGGTACATCAATACTCAAAAACTCATAATACCGATCGTCATCAAACATTAAGCGTGCGGACCCTACGGGTTCGAGAACTATGTAGACATGACCGAGACTCATCTCCGGTCAATAACCAATAGCGGAACCTGGATGTTCATATTGGCTCCTACATATTCTACGAAGATCTTTTATCGGTCAGAACCGCATAACAACATACGTTGTTCCTTTTGTCAAACGGTATGTTACTTGCCCGAGATTCGATCGTCGGTATCTTTATACCTAGTTCAATCTCGTTTACCGGCAAGTCTCTTTACTCGTTCCGTAACACATCATATCGTGACTAACTCATTAGTCTTTTGCTTGCAAGGCTTATTGTGATGTGTGTTACCGAGAGGGCCCAGAGATACCTCTCCGACACTCGGAGTGACAAATCCTAATCTTGATCTATGCCAACACCACGAATACTTTCGGAGACACCTGTAGAGCATCTTTATGATCACCCAGTTACGTTGTGACGTTTGATTGCACACAAGGTGTTCCTACGGTATTCGGGAGTTGCATAATCTCATAGTCTTAGGAACATGTATAAGTCATGAAGAAAGCAATAGCAGTTAAACTAAACGATCATAGTGCTATGCTAACGGATGGGTCTTGTCCATCACATCATTCTCCTAATGATGTGATCCCGTTGATCAAATGACAACTCATGTCTATGGCTAGGAAACATAACCATCTTTGATCAATGAGCTAGTCTAGTAGAGGCATACTAGGGACATACTGTTTTGTCTATGTATCCACACATGTACTAAGTTTCCGGTTAATACAATTCTAGCATGAATAAAAGACATTTATCATGATATAAGGAATTACAAATAACATCTTTATTATTGCCTCTGGGGCATATTTCCTTCACGAGGCACTTCTCTTCTCGCTCTCTATTACGTAAGTTAGTGCTAGTTGCTGCTGCAGACTCTTGTTGTTCCTTCACCTCTTGTTCTTTCTTCAGCCTTGTTCCACACCCAAGGCTTAAATAGTCATGTTACCCGGGAACGGGATTGCTGAGTCCTCTGTGGCTCACAGTTACTTCACCACACCAGATGCAAGTTCAGCCGAGTTTGATGCAGGAGATGGTTCAGTACTTCACCAGGAGCTCTATGAAGAGCGTGGCCGTTTGCTTGTGACGTTTCGACGATTAGTAGTGGTTTCTACTAGGATTCGATCCGGACCTGTGGCTTTATGTTGTTTTGGTATCTTTCTTTGGATCTTCACCCGTAGTCGGGTTGTGATGTTTTGAATGATGTATTGCTTATGTATTGTATTGTGTGAAGTGGCGAGTGTAAGCCAGCTATCTCCTTTTGCAATTTAATCCCTCTTTTACATGAGTCGTGCAAAGATACCAAACTTGAGATCATTCTAGGATGGGCTTATACCTTTAAGTCGTGCCTCGACACGTAGGAGGTAGAGTCCCATCCTGGGCATTACAAGTTGGTATCAGAGCCTTCTCCGACCTAGAAGCCCCCACTGATTGATCGAATCGTTGACGGTTGAGTCTAGGCACACACTTGAAAATGTTTTGAGTCCTATATATATATCGGAGAGTAGGAATTCTTTGCTTCTCATCCCCTTTCACTCTGGTGAGGACTCCTGACGATTACTCTTGTCTCTTCTATCTTCAAAAATTGCACCAATATTTTTTTAGGATCTCGCGAGTATTGTTTGGATTGTTTCGATGTCTTTGTGACGAGAACATTGTTCTCGATGCCTCCTGTCATTAGGGGTTGTGGCAGTGTCCCGGGGAGTTGAGCTCCGAGGTGTTGTCGTCACAAATCCATCGCGGCAGTACTAGAATACTTAAGACGGCCGACATCGAAAACTCTCCTATGCGGTTAGTGGCAAGATAACCCCGACATCACCCAGTACTGGGGAGGTAGTTCGAGAGTATTGCCATAGCTTGTATAGTGGATGCGTTTCGAAGGTCCGAGGTAAACAGTTTCCGAGAAAGACTGGTTATGTGTTGAAGGATGGATACACCTGGATGTAGGTTTAGAGTTGATTGCGCGGTGCTTCCCGTGTATCCCCAACACCTGATTGCATAACTGGAAACTTTCGGAAATCTATAGGTGGGTTCATCTAGTAGTTCTAGGCATTCTTCCAACGAGTGCATGATATGAAGTTCGGGGTTCTACATTGAGTGAAGTGGTTTTATGGACTTGTTCCGATCGGGAGTTGCATCTTAAAGGGTCCTTGGCTATGCTGATCTGGGGATTGCAAAACCCTTTTGTAACACGTTCCATGAGCTTTCAGCACGAATATGTCAGAACGAAGCTTCTATCTTGTATTTGTTCTATCTGTTCCTTGTTCCTTTTTATTTTCATTTTGTTCTCCAAGTGGCTTCTCGTCAAGTTGATGTACCTGTGGAATTCATTCGTTCAATCCTCTGTTCGAATGATATTCTAAAGATCATGTTGCATATCTATCCTTTGTTTTGTTTTGGTTCTGGTATTCGAGTTGCTTCGATGTCAAATGTTGATGCCATACCTTCCTAATCGGTATTCTCATATTTCTATGGCAGTGCTAATCCTTCTTGATCATCAAGATGGTCATGTTAAATTCTTTTCAACCAGTGTCCATTTTGTTCGTCTCAAGTTGTCTTTGTTTTCCCCACCCTCCCACCCTTTTTCTTCTTGGAGCCAGAAATTCTCAAATGAAATATCCATTTTATTCATGTGATGTTTCTTCATTCTTTTCCTTCAATGTTCTTATCCGGTGATTCTCGTGAAGATGCTCAAGAGCTTCAAGTTCATCTTTCTTTTGTTCTCAAATTCTGCCGGTGGATGTAATTCAAGATTTCGGTGTTGATCTTATCCTTTTCCTCTTTTCACAATGCTTTCTTATTCCGGTGCACCAATTAATCATTCTCCTCTTGCTATTCATATCCGGAGTGCTGAAGATATCTCAGAAGATTCATAATTCCATTCTTAATCCATTCAAGCCTTTTGAGGATTATCATCTTATCCAAGCCATTTAATTCAACCGGTGCTATATCTCGCATGCAATCTTTTCTAACGGTGATCTCTTTTGAGTGGGCCCTAACCCACAGGTCTTTCCCAGGATCTTACCTGACTCTTCTAATTTTTCTGGAGTTATACTCAAATTCTTTTAAAGTGTGACGTAAGAATGATTTCCATCAGTCACATGCCTTCCCCAAGATCGCTTTCAAATTCTTTTTCTTCGTTGGTTCAACCTTTTAATTCTTCATTCCGGAGTGCTCAACAATTCTTATGGCATTTCTCGTCTTCATTCTCAACATCTGAAGACCGGAGAAGAATTTCTATTAAATCTTGGCCCGTTCTCTTCAAGATTCGTGGTTCTAGCTTCATGCCATCCTCATTATTGTTCAGATTGTGAGGAATTCTTTTATACCATCCGAAGCTTTTCATGAATTCTTTTCTTTGTGATCCTTCGAAGGCCATCATTTCAGTATATTTCTTTGTTCTCAGTTTTCAACTTCGTCCTCCAAATATTCTTCATTGATGTCTCTTCGTTCGTCTCCATATTTTTACGGTGCTGCATTCAAGATTACCCTTTCGTTGTTATCGTATTAATTCACTCGTTCTTTTCATAAATCCTACCGGTGGTTCGTTGAAGATTTACCCAAGTTTGTGCGAGATCTCTCTTTAATTATTTGCAACGAGAATAAGTGGTATGCCAAATCCGTTTGCTTGTCATCAATTTAATTTGATGAAGGATAAGTACACAGCAAATCTTATTCTTATTCCTTCAAGGTGATTTAATTCTTTTGTCTGGAGCTTGTTCATCATATCATGTCCTTGGTTCTAAGTTTTTCATCTTCTTTTCCGGAGCTCCAAGTTATTTCAATTATATCATTTCAAGCTCCAGCTAATTCATCACAGGCCTTGAATCTTATTCTTTTCATCTTTCACTTCTCATGCATTCATTACCGGAGTTCTCATGGTGGTTCATCATCATTTAATTCATCCTCGAAGTCTTCATCAAGATTCTTGTTGGAGCTCAAGCTTTCTTCGTCATGCTTTCCAATTGCAATTCTTTCTACCTTATCTTTTCAGATGGTGTTATGTCATTCTTCACAATTCCTTCATGTTTCATG
The DNA here is from genome assembly GCA_902687465.1 of Secale cereale. Taxonomy (NCBI): domain Eukaryota; kingdom Viridiplantae; phylum Streptophyta; class Magnoliopsida; order Poales; family Poaceae; genus Secale; species Secale cereale. The sequence goes on along the minus strand of LR738715.1, from coordinate 201,784,012 downwards.
ACTCACGAGTTATCAAGAATGAGATATTTAAACCCATAATTTTCTTTGTTCAGGAGATCTTTCCAACCTTTCAATTTATTCGTTGGAGTAATCTTGAGTTGTGTTTCACCTAAAGGCTTTCCCTAAGGATTGTTGCTATTATGGTGCTTATAAATGACCCAAGTTCTTCATTTATCCTCTCCGTGAGATAACCCTTTCGTCTCCTTGTTGATCTCAATCCATTTAATCGTTTCCGTTAGTGGCTGGTTGTCACCTCTTAATTTTGAGATGTTTTCCATAAGCCCACATGAAGCTTATTCGTTTCGTTGTTGATTTTTCCATCAACCCCATTCAACCCTTCTTTGTAAGGAGGAATTCCTAATTCATTGTGGGAGAAGTTGTCATATTTTTTCTCCGTTCATTTCTTCCATTCATCTTTGTGCTATCCTTTCATTCCGGAGGCATTGTGATGTTGCTCTCTCCAAACCATCATCGTGTTTTATCGAGATCATATTCTCTCTTGCTTGTCTTTTTAACCGGAGTGCTGTCTGAATTCTTTCTTACCCCTTGTGCCATTCTTTTAATTGTTCCGGAGGCAATATGTTGTTGTTTTCATCAAGTATCATCTCAACTTGGCAAGTTCTTGTTCAATTCCTTCCATTTTCAGATGGAGTGCTGTCCGAATTCTGTCATTCTTATTCCTTGGCTATACCATTGCGATTTCATATTCTTTTGGTTCGTGAGTTATTGTTTCATGTCTTCCAACCTGCAAGGTTCTCGTGATGCTCTTTGTTCCTCTTTCCAACGGAGTGTTTTCATCTTCGTTCATCTCCGTTGCATTCTTTTTCTTCAAGTTTGTTCAACCTCTCAGGTTCTTTGGTTTCACTCGTCTGTCAAAGAAGCAACTTTGTTTTACCTCTTCTTTTCCGTTTCACCCGGTGCTATCTCTAGGATCTCGGGTCGAGATCCTCTGTTAGTGTGGGAGAGTTGTGACACCCGAAGACCGACGTCCCAGAAGATTCTAGAAGATTCCAGATGTCCCGGGTCCTCCCGTGTGTTGCGTTGTGCTTGCTTTATTTATTTTGCATTGCATCATGTCATCATGCCATCATGTCATATTTATTTTTGCATCTCAACCAAATAAATCGTGTGGACCTTCGGTTCATTTAAATCGAGGGAAGAATGTCTTCTCTTTAAAACATATCATCCCAATATTTAGGGAGCTATATATTAAATATTCCAGTCTTTGGAATTAACCGCAACACACTTGCAAATATTCCCCATGCTTCTTTAATTCAAGTTACACCTTCAAAACCTTCCCTATATTTCTTTTCTCGTTTATCGAGGATCCTCCGAAAACCTCATCATTTTTGGACACTTCTATAATCAAGTCGTAGTTCAAAACTATTTGAATTAAATTCAAATATGTTTGAATTATTGTCCAATCACGCATTTTCTATTTTTCTCGGACCGTGCTCTTTTTATGATGCCCGAGAAAAATGCTCCCATGTGCTAACTTTTGCCCTAACCCCCTCCGCATTCTTTCTTCTCTTTTATTTTCTGCTAAAGAAAATAAATAGGAGAGGCTCCCAGCCTCTGGACTCCTCCTGGCCCATCTCCTCCCCTTCCCAGCCAGGCCGGCCCATTCCCGTGGCCCAGCCAGGCCTAACCCTAGCGACGACCTCTTCTCACGCCCGTCCTCCCTCGACCTCCCTGTGCGCCGCCGCCACACTCGACCCGCTCTCCCTCGCGACAGAACCCAGTCTCGCTCCTCCAGCCCGAACCCCATCGCCCGAACCCCCCGATCCCCTTCCTCGCGATGGCCGAGCGCCTCTCTTCCTCGCCCCTGTAGTCGCCGCGGTCGAGGCCTGCGCCTCTGCCCGTCCTCCAGCCTCCAGGCCACGAGGCCGCAGCCCGCGCGCCTCCCTCCCTCCGGTCCTCCTCGGCCAGGAGCAGCGCCGCGCCCGCCGCTTCTTCCGCGCCGGCAGCTGCCGCCCGAGGCCTGCGGCGCCTTCCTCGCCCCGTCGGCCTCCCTCCGTTCCCTACACGCCAGGCCGCCCCGAGCCCGCACCGACCTCTCCTCCCTGATGCCCCAGCGCCGTCTCCCGCAGCGCCAGGAGCCCTGCGCCCTCCTCTCCAGGCGACAGCGCCGTCCGTCCCCATCGCCAAGGCCAGGTCCTCTGGCCTCCCTCCAGCCAGCGCCTCGCCTCTTCCTCGACAGGTCCGGCCAGAGTCAACCCCGCCTCCAGGGCTGCCGGTCAGAGGTGGCAGCAGCACCAGCTCGCCGGCCTCGTCCTCCAGGAGCCCAGCACAAGCCATGGTCGTCGTCCGTCCTCAGCCTCGCGCCGCCCGGCCAGCCAGCTGCCCTGCCTCCGTGCTTCCCGGGAGCTCCGCTTGACTTGTCGGGGCTGTGTCCCGAGACCGTTATGTCCTTTTTTGTTGTTTTTGTTACTTCTGTTGTTGTTTTCGCCAAGTGTTCCTTACGGTGTGACCAAGACAGGCAAGATCGACGCAAGAATCGAACGGCTACGAGCTCCGTGTACGACTACATGAATGAGTACACGGCGACCCGACCAAGTACCCCCTCCGATGACAAGCACATCTACGAACGGGAACGCCTACACGACGACCGACTCGACAAGTACCACTACTTCCACTACCGTCGCAAATGAGAACCCCAAGTACCACGACACCGACCCGAACATCTACGGGAAAACGAGCTCCGTGAACCACTACCGTCGACCATCGAAGACCCCGGGAACAACTTCTTCCTCTTCGATAACGTGAACCACTACTTCCTCTACGACCCGCGTGAACGACTACTTCCTCTACTTCCACTACGTCCCTCTACGATCTCGAACCGCCCCGAAACGCACGCTTCGAAGGTATAACGAGACGACCCCGTGGATGACCCGTGTGATGCTTGTGTTGTATGAAATGTCTCCCTTGTGTGCTCCGTGCCCGTTGTGCCGTTTCATCTTTTGTCATGTTCCTCGGTTGCCTCGTCACCGACTCGTGGGAACCCGGTGACGGGATCGCCCCACCTTTCATCTCGTTTGACTCGCTCACGCCACCTTTTCCTTTTGCACCGGACTCTCAACGAGTTACCGGAACCGATATGTTGCCGTTGCATCATTTTCGGATCGTTGCCGTGGCACCTTTTCCGTCCACCACGGTGACAATGCTTCATATATCTTTCATGTCAACTTCTAACTAAAATTGCATAAACTTGATCATGTCATCCGCATCATGTTAACAACACAAAAATGTTTAATTGTTGTTGCTTTATAATTATTAAACATGCTCATGCGGATTTTCCGGATATGTTGTTGTTATTTCTGGCCTCATTTAAATTGCCTAGTTAGTATAGTTTTATTAAGCTTCACCTCTTGCCATGTTAAAAACATTTAATCTTGTCTTGTAATTAAATGAGAGTCAACTAAATAATTAAATGTGGTGTTTCGTCAATATGCAACTCGTTGCATATTGAGCTCCACTTAACTTGTAGTTTTGTTTGTGCACTTTGCCATGCCATGCATATTTAAACCGGACATGCATCATACTTGGATGTGCATCGTATGACATGTTTATGCTTGTATGTTTACCGTGTTGTTTCTTTCTTTCCGGTTGCTTCTCTTGTTAGCTTCGGTTTCATTCTGTAGTTGTGAGGTTTTCTCTCGACTGTGTTGCTCCGTCTACTTCATGGATCCGTTCTTCTCCCTTGTGGAATCCCAGGCAAGATGACCGAACCCGGATACCATTACTATCTTTGCCTATTGCTAGTAGTCTCGATCTATAGTTTTGCCTCGATGCCCATGTCTTTCCTGTCAGCCTCCTATTTGTAACCATGAACCTGTCTAACCACCCTACCTATGCAAACCATTGATTGGCTATACGTAGGCTTGCTTAGCCCTTTTATAGCATTGTTAGTTGCAGGTGAAGATTGAAGATGCTTGCTTCATGATGAAGTTTGGTTGGGTTATATCACACTATATAAATGCTTAAATGAAATCATCTATATATTGGCAAGGGTGGAAGGCTAAGCCTTTTGCTTGGTGATTTGTTCCACTCATGCCATTAGGAACCGTATAAACCGGTGTTATGTTCCTTGATTATGCGTTCCTAACACGGTTGGGGTGTATGGGACCCCCTTGATAAACCGCTAAGTGCTAAGTCTTTTCCAGCAAGTCCCAACATTTGGTACTATTTGCCTAATAACTAATAAAACTTGCATGTGGACTAGCTATCCCTTTTATTTTAATTCAACAACCCCGGGCCAGTGCTCCACATGAGTGTTGGTCCGAAACGGGGGTTCTGCGGGGCCACCTCGAGGAAACTCAAGGTTTGGTAAAAACCTGTAGAATCGCCCATCCGGTCGTGTCCTGAGACTAGATACGCGCGGCTACCTATCAGGGTGTCGACACGCCGGGAGGATTTGCTGGATTAGCCTTACCTTAGTTCGGTTTAACTTGAGCACGGGATTCCGAGAATACTCGGGTCTTCCCACCTATGGAGTTGCGACTCCGCGGATCATGGGCTTGTAATGGGTCAAGTTGGAACACCCCTGCAGGGTTTGAACTTTCGAAAGCCGTGCCCACGGTTATGTGGCAGATGGGAGCTTGTTAATATCCGGTTGTAGAAAACTTGACACAATGATTCAATACACTACCAGCGTGTGTACCGTGATTGTCAATTTCCGAATAGGGATTCGGGAGTTGAACACGGTGGGGTTATGTTTGACGTGCTTTAGCTAGGATCACTTCGTGATCATCTTTCGACCGAGGCACTTCTCTTCTCGCTCTCTATTACGTAAGTTAGTGCTAGTTGCTGCTGCAGACTCTTGCTGTTCCTTCACCTCTTGTTCTTTCTTCAGCCTTGTTCCACACCCAAGGCTTAAATAGTCGTGTTACCCGGGAACGGGATTGCTGAGTCCTCTGTGGCTCACAGTTACTTCACCACACCAGATGCAGGTTCAGCCGAGTTTGATGCAGGAGATGGTTCAGTACTTCACCAGGAGCTCTATGAAGAGCGTGGTCGTTTGCTTGTGACGTTTCGACGATCAGTAGTGGTTTCTACTAGGATTCGATCCGGACCTGTGGCTTTATGTTGTTTTGGTATCTTTCTTTGGATCTTCACCCGTAGTCGGGTTGTGATGTTTTGAATGATGTATTGCTTATGTATTGTATTGTGTGAAGTGGCGAGTGTAAGCCAGCTATCTCCTTTTGCAATTTAATCCCTCTTTTACATGAGTCGTGCAAAGATACCAAACTTGAGATCATTCTAGGATGGGCTTATACCTTTAAGTCGTGCCTCGACACGTAGGAGGTATAGTCCCATCCTGGGCATTACAACAAACCCTAGGTCTCTCCGATGTGTATATAAACCGGAGGGTTTAGTCCATAGAGGCTAGAGAAGAATCACAATATCCTCATAGGCTAGACTTAGGGTTTGGCCATTACGATCTCGAGGTAGATCAAATCTTGTATTCATATTCATCCATATTAATATAGCAGGAAGTAGGGTTTTACCCCGATCGAGAGGGCCTGAACCTGTGTAAACATCATCTCCCCAGCCTCCTGGTACCATCGATCCTCAAGACACATAGTTCGGGACCCCCTACCCGAGATCCACCGGTTTTGACACCGACATTGGCGCTTTCATTGAGAGTTCCACTATGTCGTCGACGGAAGGACTGATGGATCACGTCATCAACTACAACGGCGACGCCGAGGGGATTTTCCCTCTCGGCCAACTTTTCGTGTTCGGCGGCTTCGCGCTTCATGCCAACACTGAAGGCCACCTTGAGCAGATCGAGAGCTAGGCCCGTGGCCATCGTGTCAGATTCGGGAGCTTGAACTACGTTGCTGATATCCTTGGAGACTTGATCTTTGCCGGATTCGAGCCAGCGGCAACCCTTCTCTGCCACCACGATGATCATGACTTAACTCTGTCATCGGATCAGGGAATAGCACCCACAAGAGTTCTGGCCCTAGATCCAGAACATGTCGCGTCACCCGAAGATGGGAAGCTCAACCCCACCACGGGAGCGGCAGACTCTACGGCGTTGGAGCCGCACATGGACCCAACTGCGGATGGGGTCTGTGTTACCGAAACTCCGGACTCGACTCCGGTCTCTGATTCCGAACTGCGCGTAACTGCGCTCCTCAAATCCAATCAGGTGCCTATCGCCGAATTCTATGCTGCAGATATTTTCCAGCACTCACCACTTGGTGACATGTTAAGGTCATTAAGATCTCTCTCCTTGGATGAGAGCACACAGCCACACTATATCCGGTTCGAACTGGAGGCTGATGAAGAATTTCGTTCCCCACCCACCACCCACTTGGTAGCCACGGTCGAAGATCTAACTGATCTACTTGACTACGCTTCAGAAGACTTCGACGGGATGGACCTCGAAGCTGAAGTAGATCCAGATCAAAGCTGGCCCATAACAGGGCGGTGGAAAGCTACATCTTCATACGACGTGTATATGGTGGATACACCCAAAGAGGCGGAAGGCGACGGAGAAAACAATCCCATAGAGGATAAGCCCGTCGAAGAACCTCCCAAGCGTCGGTGTCCAAAACGCCAAACTAAATCCCGTAAAGGAAAGGACAGAAACACCGTGACTAATGACAGTGACATCCCGGAACAAGCTGAAGACCCCGCAGACCCAGCGATAGAGCTGGAGGAGCGAGAGGACGGCGAACAAAGTCCGAAGCCGCAGTCCGATGACAGCGACGCTGAAGACGATACTTATGAACTAGTCTCCGAAGAAGAGGATAGCCTGGGCGACGATGAATTCATTCTCCCAGAATCACCCTCAGAATAAAAACGCTTCCACCGGAGGCTTATTGCCACCGCTAGGAGCTTGAAAAAGCAACGGAGACGGCTTCGAGCCGCACAGGACACGCTTAATGATAGATGGAACGAGGTGCTAGACGCCGAACAGAAACATGGCTTTAATGACCAAACCAAAGGCTACCCTAAGCATAAGCTGCTGCCCGAATTTGACGATGAGGCCATTGCGCCCGTCCCACCAAAGAATAACACTGCCGACAAGCCGGACCGACCACCTCACGGACGGGATAGAGTCGCTAGCAATGGCGTAAACAAGCCCCCACCCCATAAAGGAAAGGAGGGTGCAGACCAAGTCTGAAAACACGATCTGTCTGAGGACCTAAACAAAGACTCTAGCAAGACCAGGTCTATATTCAGACCTAGAGACCGAGCTCCCGCACGGGACGGCGGCTATCAAGCCAATCGCGCCGGTGACATACCAGTTTGGGGTCAATACCGAACACCACAACCATCGGACATACGCCACGATATAGAAATATACAGAGGAGCTTCACACCCTCTATGCTTCACCGATGAGGTACTTGCTACCTCTTGAACTTGCGTTGTATTCCCTCGAAGAGAAAAGGGAGATGCAACACAGTAGCATAAGTATTTCCCTCAGTTTTTGAGAACCAAGGTATCAATCCAGTAGGAGATCACGCGCCAGTCCCTCACACCTGCACAAACAAATAAGAACTTCGCAGCCAACGCGATAAGGGGTTGTCAATCCCTTTACGGTCACTTACGACAGTGAGATCTAATAGAGATGATAAGATAATATTTTTTGGTATTTTTGTTTAATAAAACAGCAAAAAAAAGTGGTAAAAGTAAAGTATATGTAGATTGATATGTTGAGAATAGACCCGGGGGACCATAGTTTTCTCTAGTGGCTTCTCTCATGATAGCGGTATTCTACGACGAGTAAACAAATTATTGTCGAGCAATTGATAGTAAAGCGAATAATTATGAGACTATCTAGGCATGATCATTGTATATAGGAATCACGTCCGAGACAAGTAGACCGAAACGATTCAGCATCTACTACTATTACTCCACACATCGACCACTATCCAGCATGCATCTAGTGTATTGAGTTCATACGAACAGAGTAACGCCTTAAGCAAGATGACATGATGTAGAGGGATAAACTCAAGCAATATGATGAAAACCCCATCTTTTTATCCTCGATGGAAACAATACAATACGTGCCTTGCTGCCCCTACTGTCACTGGGAAAGGACACCGCAAGATTGAACCCAAAGCCAAGCACTTCTCCCATTGCAAGAACTATAGATCTAGTAGGCCAAACCGAACCAATAATTCAAAGAGACTTGCAAGGATATTATGAGCACACATAAAAAGTTCAGAGAAGAACCAAATATCTTTCATAGATAACCTTGATCATAAACTCACAATTCATAGGATCTCGACAAACACACCACAAAAAGATATTACATCGAATAGATCTCCTCGAAGACCGAGGAGAACTTTGTATTGAGATACAGAGAGAGAGAGAGAGAAGAAGCCATCTAGATACTAGCTATGGACCCGAAGGTCTGTGGTAAACTACTCACAACTCATGGTGAGGGCGATGATGATGATGATGAAGGCCTCCGTGATGGATCCCCCTCCCGGAACAGGCTCCAAGATGGTATCTCCACGGGAACAGAAGCTACGGTGGGGGAATTATTGTTTTCTCTCTGCGTATGGAGTTTCTGGGGTACGTAGGTATATATAGGAAGAAGGAGGGCACCGGGGGCCACACGGGCCAGCCTCGAGGCAGGGGGCGCACCCTGGGAAGGGGGAGCGCCCCCCACCCTCAAGGGCAGCCCTTCTGTCCCCTGACTTGGTCTTGAAGTTTCCCGAGCGTGATTTTCTCCAAAAAGATCTCTCGCGAAGGTTTCATTCCGTTTGGACTCTGTTTGATATTCTTTTTCTGCAAAACCCTGAAATAGGCAAGAAACAACAAGCTGGACTGGTCCTTTGGGTTAGTAGGTTAGTCCCAAAAATGATATAAAAGTGAATGATAAAGTCCATTAAACATCCAAGACTTCATAAATAATAGCATGGAACAATAAAAAATTATAGATACGTTGGAGACGTATCAAGCATCCCCAAGCTTAATTCCTGCTCGTCCTCGAGTAGGTAAATGATAAAGAAAGAATTTTTGATGTGGAATGCTAACAAATATAGTTTTTCAATGTAATTCTCTTAATTGTGGCATGAATGTTCAGATCTGAAAGATTCAAGATAAAAGTCTATATTGACATAAGAAATAACAACAATACTTCAAGCAACACTAACAAAGCAATCATGTATTCTCAAAATACCATGGCTAAAGAAAGTTATCCCTACAAAATCATATAGTCTGGCTATGCTCCCTCTACATCACACAAAATATTCATATCATGCACAACCCCGATTTGAGCCAAGCATTTGTTTTCATACTCTATCTTTTCAAACCTTTCAACTTTCACGCAATACATGAGCGTGAGCCATGGATATAGCACTATGGGTGGAATAGAGGTGGTTGTGGAGAAGACAAAAAGGAGGGAGATAGTCTCACATCGACTAGGCGTATCAACGGGCTATGGAGATGCCCATCAATAGATATCAATGTGAGTGAGTAGGGATTGCCATGCAATGGATGCACTAGAGCTAAATATGAATGAAAGCTCAACAAAAGGAAACTAGTGGGTGTGCATCCAACTTGCTTGCTCACGAAGACCTAGGGCATTTGAGGAAGCCCATTGTTGGAATATACAAGCCAGGTTCTATAATGAAAGATTTCCACTATCATATGAAAGTTACTAAGCATGAGACTCTGTACAATGAAGATCATGGTGCTACTTTGGAGCACAAGTGTGGAAAAAAGATAGTAGAAATTGTCTCTTCTCTCTTTTCTCTCATTTTTTTGGAGGGGCTTCTTCTTTTTTTTTATTAGCCCCTCTCTATATTTTTTGGGCCATCTCTTTTTTATTGGCCTTTCCTCTCATGGGACAATGCTCTAATACTGATGATCATCATACTTTTTGTTACAACTCGAAATTGCAACTCGATACTACAACAAGTATGACTCTACATGAATGCCTCCGGCGGTGTACCAGTATGAGCAATGAATCAAGAGCAACACATATAAAAAATTATGCATGGTGGCTTTGCCACAACTACGATGTCAACTACATGATCATGCATGGCACTATGACAATATGATGCGTGTCATATAAACAGAACCGTGGAAAGTTGCATGGCAATATATCTCGGAATGGCTATGGAAATGCCATGATAGGTAGGTATGGTGGCTGTTTTGAGGAATAATATGGTGACTGTTTTGAGAAATGATATATAGTGGGTTTGTGGTACCAGCGAAAGTTGCGCGGTACAAGAGAGGCTAGCAATGGCGGAAGGGTGAGAGTGCGTATAATCCATGGACTCAACATTAGTCATAAGAACTCATATACTTGTTGCAAAAATTTACGAGTCATCAAAACAAAGCAATCAACGCATGCTCCTAGGGGGAGGTTGGCAGGAGTTAACCATCGCGCGCCCCCGACCTCCACACAAAGGTTGGCACTCTACAAATACCTCATGCTCTAACTGCGTCACATAGCGGTTCACCATACGTGCATGATACGGGAATCACTAACCTTAACACAAGTATTTCTCAATTTCATAATAACTCCACTAGCATGACTCTAATATCACTATCCTCACGTCTCAAAACAATTATCAAGAATCCAACATCTCATTCTATTCAATGCACTTGGTGTGAATTTTTTTTACTACATTGACATTGGATGTTTATCATGTGAAGACTAGTTTCTTTAGCCTAAACACTTTACCATGCTGTTTTAATAGACTCTTAAATAGATATAAGTGAAGAATGAGAGTTCAACAATTTCTACAAAATATTACCACCACCATGCTCTAAAAGATATAAGTGAAGCACTAGAGCAAAAACTATTCAACTCAAAAGATATAAGTGAAGCACATAGAGTGTTCTAATAATTTCTAGGCCATGTTTAACTCTCTCAAATAGGTGTGTACAGCAAGGATTATTGTGGCAAACTAACAAGCAAAGACTCAAATTATACAAGACGCTCCAAGCAAAACACATAGCATGTTGCGGATAAAAATATAGCTCCAACTATAGTTACCGATGGATGAAGACGAAAGAGGGGATGCCTTCCCGGGGCATCCCCAAGCTTAGGCTTTTGATTATCTTGAATTTACTTGGCGTGCCTTGGGCATCCCGAAGCTTAGGCCTTTGCTACTCCTTGTTCCATAGTCCATCAAAGCAATATTCAAAACTTGAAAACTTCACAACACAAAACTTAGACAAAAATTCTCGTGAGCTCCGTTAGTATGAGAAAGCAAACCACTACTCAAAGGTAGAGAAATGAATTCATTCTTTGTTTATATTGGTGTTAAACCTACTGGAATCCAAGTTCTCTATGGTTCATATCCTCCAATATTACTCATAGATGCATCGGAATAAGCAAACAACACACGAAAAACAGAACAGTCTGAAGTGATCTGCAGGATTCGCCTACTTATGGAACTCCAACAAATTCAAACTAAATTGGTAAATTTGCGCAATTTATCTACCAATCAGCAGCAAAACGAATCAACTAAAAATCACGCTCCATTAAAATACCACGACTACTTTAGCGAGCGCTAACGATTCTGTTTTTCACAGCAAGATCATATAAACTTCACGCAAGTCTTACCAAAGGTTCTACTTGGCACAAAGACTAAACAAAACATGAAAACACATCTAATCAGAGTCTAGATGCAATATTTATTCCCTAACAGAAAAAAGCAAAAAAGAACATAAAATTGGGTTGCCTCCCAACAAGCGCTATCGTTTTACGCCCCTAGCTAGGCACGATACAAGATAGATCTAGGTATTGCCATAGTGATACGATATGTTGCGAAAGATCATCTCATATTCCCTACGCTCAGCAGCACGATTACGTTGTGGCAAGCAAAAGTAATCAAAAGGGCTAAATTTAATGGGACAAAAGTCCCCTACATCAATCTCGGGAGGAACTGGTTCCTCCTTTGGCCCTTTGTAGTGGATGACCAATTCATCATTATAGGCATTCTTTTGGCAGAAGGCCATGAGCCTTCGTTCAAGGGAGAAGCCTAACCCATTATTTTGAACGGCAAAGTCATCATTTATCTCAGAAATTCTATCAATCAAGATCTCATCAGGAACCTTTTTTCTAAGGTTTTCATTAAAAGCAACATGATCAGGAGATCGCAAACGCATAAGGTCTTCTTGATTGAACAAGATAGCCTCTATAGGAGGTCGACCGACATCTACTCCGTAATGAGCAAAGATTTCTCTAGACTCTTTCATGATATATCTAAATTCATGAGCCAAAAAGATAGTAGCTGCACGCTTAACGGAAGAATGCTCCATATTGGAGAACTCCAAAAATACTCTCTGAATACAGGGATGCATATGGATAAATTGCTTTTCAATTTCTACTATGAGCATAGATACATCATCCGCAAGGCTACTAGTTCTGTGAAGAATAGAGCCACCTAGAGTGGGCAAAGCACTGGCACAAGTAAAGAAGTCTTGAAGAACCCCTTTTCCAATAATATTGCCACTACCAACCCAGAACTTCCTAACATGTAAAGTGGTAGCTTCATCCGAGGGGTCAATATGAACGTTGCCCTCAGCATTTCTACACTGCTCGATAAAATAATCTCCCATCTCAGACATGAGGGCAAGCAAGCACGTAACACACAAGCAAACAAGAAGCAATCGAACACACAGCGGAAGAAGGGAAAATAAAACTGCAAGGGTGAAGTGAGGGACATGAAAACAAGAGGCAAATAAATGTAATGCGAAGGATAAGGGTTTGTGATAGGTACTTGGTATATGACTTTTGCGTAAGCCTCCCTGGCAACGGCGCCAGAAATTCTTCTTGCTACCTCTTGAGCTTGTGTTGTATTCCCTTGAAGAGGAAAGGGAGATGCAGCACAGTAGCGTAAGTATTTCCCTCAGTTTTTGAGAACCAATGTATCAATCCAGTAGGAGACCACGCGCCTGTCCCTCACACCTGCATAAACAAATAAGAACTTCGCAGCCAATGCGATAAGGGATTGTCTATCCCTTTACGGTCACTTACGAGAGTGAGATCTGATAGAGATGATAAGTTAATATTTTTGGTAATTTTGGTTTAATAAAACAGCAAATAAAAGCGGTAAAAGTAAAGTAGATGTTGATTGATATGTTGAGAATAGACCCGGGGGCCATACTTTTCTCTAGTAGCTTCTCTCATGATAGCGGTATTCTACGGCATGTAAACAAATTACTGTCGAGCAATTGATAGAAAAGCAAATAATTATGAGACTATCTAGGCATGATCATTGTATATAGGCATCACGTCCGAGACAAGTAGACCAAAACGATTCTGCATCTACTACTATTACTCCACACATCGACCGCTATCCAGCATGCATCTAGTGTATTGAGTTCATACGATCAGAGTAACGCCTTAAGCAAGATGACATGATGTAGAGGGATAAACTCAAGCAATATGATGAAAACCCCATCTTTTTATCCTCGATGGCAACAATACAATACGTGCCTTGCTGCCCCTACTGTCACTGGGAAAGGACACGACAAGATTGAACCCAAAGCCAAGCACTTCTCCCATTGCAAGAACTATAGATCTAGTAGGCCAAACCAAACCAATAATTCGAAGAAACTTGCAAGGATATTATGAGCACACATAAAAAGTTCAGAGAAGAACCAAATATATTTCATAGATAACCTTGAGCATAAACTCACAATTCATCGGATCTCGACAAACACACCGCAAAAAGAGATTACATCAAATAGATCTCCTCGAAGACCGAGGAGAACTTTGTATTGAGATCCAGAGAGAGAGAGAGAGAGAAGAATCCATCTAGATACTAGCTATGGACCCGAAGGTCTGTGGTAAACTACTGACAACTCATGGTGAGGGCGATGATGATGATGATGAAGGCCTCCATGATGGATCTCCCTCTCGGAACAGGTTCCAAGATGGGATCTCCATGGGAACAGAAGCTACGGCAGTGGAATTAGGGTTTTCTCTCTGCGTATGGAGTTTCTGGGGTACGTAGGTATATATAGGAAGAAGGAGGGCACCGAGGGCCACACGGGCCAGCCTCGAGGCAGGGGGGCGCGCCCTGGGAAGGGGGGCACGCCCCCACCCTCAAGGGCAGCCCTTCTGTCCCCTGACTTGGTCCTGAAGTTTCCTGAGCATGATTTTCTCCAAAAATATCTCCCGCGAAGGTTTCATTCTATTTGGACTCCATTTGATATTCTTTTTCTGCAAAACCCTGAAATAGGCAAAAAACAGCAATCTGGACTGGGCCTTTGGGTTAGTAGGTTAGTCCCAAAAATGATATAAAAGTGAATGATAAAGCCCATTAAACATCCGAGACTTCATAAATAATAGCATGGAACAATAAAATATTATAGATATGTTGGAGACGTATCAGTACTGGATCATGATTTCCCAGAAGGGCTTAAACACGTGAACATCGAAGCGTACGATGGAACGACGGATCCCGCCGTTTGAATAGAAGACTTTATTCTTCTCATCCACATGGCTCGAGGAGATGATCTCCACGCCATCAAATATTAACCCCTCAAGCTAAAAGGACCAGCTCAACACTGGCTAAACAGTCTCCCAGAGAACTCCATAGGGAGTTGGGAAGAACTTGAGGATGCTTTTCGGGCCAGTTTTCAAGGGACTTATGTCCGTCCCCCGCACGCTGACGATTTAAGTCACATCATCCAACAACCCGAGGAGTCAGCCCGCAAGCTTTGGAACCGGTTTCTCACTAAGAAGAACCAGATCGTCGACTGTTCGGACACCGAAGCCTTAGCGGCATTCAAGCACAGTATCCGGGACGAATGGCTAGCCAGACACCTTGGACAGGAAAAGCCGAGGACAATGTCACCCCTAACTACACTGGTGACTCGCTTTTGCGCGGGTGAGGATAGCTGGTTAGCTCGTAGCAGCACCAGTGATCCTGGAACATCCGAAGTCAGGGATGGCAATGGAAAGCCACGAAGTAACAAAAACAAATGTCAAAACAATTCTGGAAGCCCAGACGATACATCGGTAAACGCCGGATTCAGTGGCTCCAGACCCGGTCAACGGAAGAAGCCATTTAAAGGCAACAAAGACGGTCCATCAAGTCTGGACAGAATATTAGACAGGCCCTGCCAAATCCATGGCACCCCAGAAAAACCTGCCAACCACACCAACCGTAACTGTTGGGTTTTCAAGCAGGCCGGCAAGCTAAACGTCGAACACAAGGGGAAGGAGCCTTAGAGCGAAGATGAGGATGAACCTCGCCAGCCGAATATAGGGGGAGGGAATAAATTTCCACCGGAGGTCAAAATAGTGAACATGACATATGCCACTGATATCCCAAAGAGGGAGCGCAAGCGCGCACTCCGAGACGTCTATGCCGTTGAGCCTGTCGCCCTAAAATTCAACCCATGGTCAGCCTGTCCGATCACTTTCAATCGCAGGGATCATCCGACTAGTATTCGACATGGGAGTTCGGCTGCCTTAGTGCTCGACCCAATAATAGATGGATACCATCTAACCCGAGTCCTTATGGATGGCGGCAGTAGTCTCAATCTTATATATCAGGACACTATCCGGAAGATGGGGATCGACCCATCAAGAATCAAGCCAAGCAGCACGACCTTTAAAGGAGTGATACCGGGCGTTGAAGCTCGCTGCACACGCTCTTTAATGTTGGAAGTTGTATTCGGTTCTCTCGACAACTTTCAAAGCGTAGAACTACTCTTCGACATAGCTCCGTTCCGAAGTGGCTATCACGCTCTACTCGGAAGAACGGCCTTCGCCCGCTTTAATGCAGTCCTGCATTATGCCTATTTAAAGCTCAAGATGCCTGGACCACATGGCGTTATCACGGTCAATGGAAATATGGAGCGCTCCCTCCGTATGGAGGAGGACACTACGGCCTTAGCAGCAGAAGTCCAATACGGCCTACTCAAGCCGGATAATCTATCAATAGTGGACATAGCTAAACGTGTCCGGCACACGCTTCAATGCGGCATCTTAGATGAACCTGAGCAAGATTGACAGCTACACCCCCATTGACTGCTCCATAAGGTGATAGCATATGTTCCTCGAGTACATAATTATGCCTTAAAAATTCCTTGGGCGACGACCGGGGGGACCCGCATATAGTCCGTAGTTCGGCTAGACCCTATTCGGACTTTAAACTTACCCTCTTTAGGTTCATTAAACGAACCAGACTTGTTATGGCCACACCGAATCGATTTCTTCTTTTCCAGGTTTACTTTTTTTGCTTTCTACATACGACCATCATACTCACACCTTCACAGACACATTACAGAGGAGGAAACGGTGCATCGTGCAGCAGGGACCCGCACTAAGGTTTATTTTTTAGATTAAGACCCCATGTAAACCTTTTTTCTCTTTCTTGTTATATACCTTGGCATGTAAAATGTCCAAAAAAGGTCATCGACATTATCTATAAAGTTTGCAGCTAGCCGTACTATAGAGGGATATTAATAGAATAGTTTTATTCGTATTATGTCGAGAGTTTTATTCACTCATCGTCGAATGTTCTCTTCCCGCATCAGATTGCCATATGTGCCTTGCCAATAAGGGTGTATTACCAGGGGCTGTAGTCAGCCCTGGTATATGTTTAAAAGACCGAACACCTATAGGGAGTGTTCGGCATCCTGGATATTTGCATTATATGCATCAGTTCCAAATCATGTCTTGGGTCAATAGTTGGGTTGCCCGGCTCCTGTGCTTACCCCTACGTTCCCGATTGTTCGTCTAGGGTGTAAAGGGAGAACTACTGCGATAGTACTTCTGGCTAGTCTGATCAAGTACCTCAGTAGATAAAGCCGAAAACTGGCTGTCATGATAAGCGAGAACCTGGTCAGCAATCCAGTGCTTAGTTTTATACTACGATCGATAGAGATCTACCCCGTGTTATACGAAGGGTCAATTTTTTTGCCCAGCCAAGTGCAATTGGATACTTTATCCGCACTAGGGGCTAGTACCTAGCCCCACTTGTCAAACTCCTACGACTAAGTGAAATGAATAACAACGCATAGTATAATTGCCTGGTTCCCTCCGCATACACCTCCTACACGGACCAAGACGTTCGATAAAGAGTGTATTTGCATATGACCGAACACCCCAGTACTATGTACCTGGGGGCTGAAGCCGACGACTGGAAACATTCAGATTTAAGATAAGCAGTCACACAGGAGGTAAAAAACGCTGATATTATAAATAGGCAAAATTTATATATACATCGGATTCATAAGCCTAGTCTTTATATCCGGATACAATCACTCGAAGACAACATCTTTCGAACACTGGCCTTCTACAAGGCGGGCGCCTTCGATGCCGTCCTCAAAGTACTTCTCCGGCTTGCAGTTCTCCTTGACTGCAGGCGGGCCAGCAGTAGCTATATGCAATGCGTTCATCTTCGCCCAGTGCACTTTGACGCGAGCGAAGGCCATCCGAGCATCTTCTATGCAGGCCGAACGCATTAGTGTGTCGACCTGCGGACTCGCCTCGACGAGCCGCTTCACCAATACGAAGTAGCTACTTGGGATTGGCTCAGCGGGCCATAGCCAGACTATTAAGTCCATGATGGCCAAACCCGCCATGTTGTGCAGCTCGACCAGATGCTTCATCTGGTCGTTGAGGGAAACTGGATGTTGTGGCACATAAAACTGCGACCAAAACAATTTCTTTGTGTCATTCCCCTCCTGGGCTCGGAAGTATTGAGCGGCATCTGCACTGCTCCTCGGAAGATCAGCAAACACGCTCGGAGAACTCCATAATCGTGTCAGCCCAATATACTTCCGCCCTCCGAAGATGCTCTTTAAGAGAAATATCTTACCAGATGCTATCTGTCGCGCCTGCTTGATTTCCTCACAGGCGCTGCGCGCCTCACCTCGCGCGTCCTGTGCAGACTTTGCTGCCGCAGACAACTCGGATGCTTGCGCCGAAGTCTTCTTCTCCAACGCCTCACACTTTAGGATGACGTCGTTAAGTTCAATCTTGACTTCGGACACCCAAGATTTGTGCTTCTCGCACTCGGCCTTTTCGGCCTTCAATTCGGCAACCGCTTTGTTAACGGCTACCTTGTTTGCCTCGGCCTCCTTCTTGGCCTTGGCAACCTCGCCCTTGAGGGCCTCGAGCTCAGCGGCGCCAACTGTGTAATACAGAATATAATATTAGAGTTTGTAAACATACTCAATCAATTAGGTCTTATTGACATTTAAAAAAAATCCGCATACCTTGCGTTTCATCAAAACGCCGGTTGATGCGGTCGAGGTCCGCGTTGGCCACCTCGAGCTTCCGATTTAGTTCGGCAGCCTCTGCGTCCCGCGCAGTCGCTGTAACTAAGGAAGCATGCACATCAGTTCAGCTCTGTAAGTATGCTACTCTATGGATACTTTGTCCGATTCTTTTCAGAATTACATAAAGCATCAGGGGCTACTGGTTATATATGTGTATTTAAAACAAATACAATTTCTTAACAGCATTACATTGCTTACCTCAAAGCCTGTTAAAAGTCTGTTGAAGGCTTCATTCAGTCCGCCCTTGACGGACTGAATCTTCTTCATCACCGCACCCATCATGGTGCGGTGTTCTTCAATGAAGAGAGCACTTTGCAGTGCTCCCTTCATAGAATCCGGCGCCCCCGGATTAACTCCGGGCGCCGCCGTATCCTCCTCCGCTTGAGGAATTGGGTCTTCGGACCCCAGAGCCACGCTAGGCTCCGGGATGATGTTCGGTGGGGTCCCGGATTAATTGGGCCCCACGTCTTCGTTCTCCATGGGGGCAGTCTCCCCATGGTCAATGGCCGCCGAGGTTTTACCCCCGGCCGCCTTGTCTCCTGCCCCGCCCTCATCTCCATGGGCGGAGAGCACCCGCTGGGACGACACTTCGGTGTCCCCGCCAATTACGGGCGATGGAGCCCGGACTGGCGGGTCACTCTCCGTCTCTCTAGGTGCCAAAGAGTTCCCCTCCGATGAGGTAACATCGGGGTTTACACCGGGAGGGCTATAGAACAACAGGAGAAAAATATTAAGTAAAATACCAGAAAAACTGAATAAAACAAAGGTGCAACGCTTGAGTCCGGACTGACTTACGTCTCGGGCAGGGTTTTTTCCCTGGGCTTCATCACATAGCTATGTTCGGATGAACTTGAACTTGCTCTGAGGTTTAGTTTCCTCCGGGGCGCGGCCGTACCCGCGTCAGCAATAGCCCCCCTCTTCCTCCCATACCTTGCATCGGGGACATTTCTTCTTCTTCCTCCTCTTTCTCCTCATCATCTTCCTATGCCTCATCAGAGGAGAGCATGTGGAGGTCCTCGGGCTTCTTGCCCACAGGACGGGGGCTGTCTCCGGCCCCCTTGCCCTTTGTCTCCTTGGGCTTCTTGGTCGGCGCCGTACAAGGCGCTGGAACCAGCATCGCCGTCAGTAGAGGCAGCGCTGGCTCTTCGGGAAAAGGCGCGGACACTTAATCCGGGTCGCCTTCTTCCTCCAGCCCTGTATATCACGTAAAAATTCCAAATCCTATTATCATTAAATAAGGGAAAGGGTAAGTGTTCGGCAAAGCTTATTATTACCTCTGGGGAGGAAACTTCGGTGTTGAAGCCCGCATCCTCGGCCTCTTCGGGCCATTCCTTCTGGCTCTTGAAGAGGTGCTTCCAGATCTCCTTATGCGTAGAGCCAAAGAGATGCTTCAGTGGCTTGTCACCTGCTGGATCGAACTCCCATAGGGAGGAATCCCGACTTTGGCAAGGGAGAACAAGCCGGGTCAGCATCAGCTGGACCACGCTGGAGAGCAGGTGCCCCTTGGAGATTACACCGGAGACACGACTCACGAGAGTCGTCACCTCAGTATGCGACCCCCAGTCCAGACCCTTCTTAGTCCAGGAGGTCAACCTCATTGGGGGTTCGGATCTGAAAGCAGGTTCCGCCGCCCACTTGGTGTCGCAGGGTTCGGTGATGTAGAACCATTCCTGTTACCAGACCTTGTTCGTCTCCATGAACGAGCCCTTGGGCCAAGTTGCGTTCGGGAGCTTGCGGATCATGGTGCCCCCGCACTCCGCGTGTTCCCCGTCAACCACCTTTGGCTTCACGTTGAAGGTCTTAAGCCACTGGCCGAAGTGTGGGGGGATGCGGAGAAAGGCTTCACACATCACTATTGATGACCCACAAGTGTAGGGGATCTATCGTAGTCCTTTCGATAAGTAAGAGTGTCGAACCCAACGAGGAGCAGAAGGAAATGATAGGTAGTTTTCAGTAAGGTATATTCTGCAAGCACTGGAATTATAGGTAACAGATAGTTTTGTGACAAGGTAATTGGTAGCAAGTGACAAAAGGTAAAAGTAAATAAGGTGCAACAAGGTGGCCCAATCCTTTTTGTAGCAAAGGACAAGCCTGGACAAACTCTTATATAAAATAAAGCGCTCCCGAGGACACATGGGAATTATCGTCAAGCTAGTTTTCATCATGATCATCTGATTCGCGTTCGGTACTTTGATAATTTGGTATGTGGGCGGACCGGTGCTTGGGTGCTGTACTTACTTGGACAAACCTCCCACTTATGATTAACCTCTAATTCAAGCATCCGCAACTACAAAAGAAGTATTAAGGTAAACCTAACCATAGCCTGAAACAGATGGATCCAAATCAGCCCCTGACGAAGCAACGCATAAACTAGGGTTTAAGCTTTTGTCACTCTAGAAACTTATCATCTACTTATTACTTCCCAATTCCTTCCTCTAGGCCCAAATAATGGTGACGTGTCATGTAGTCGACGTTCACATGACACCACTAGAGGAGAGAAAACATACATCTCATCAAAATATCGAACGAAGACCAAATTCACATGACTACTAATAGCAAGACTTCTCCCATGTCCTCAGGAACAAAAGTAACTACTCACAAGACATAATATTGTTCATGATCAGAGGGGTATTAATATGCATAAGGGATCTGAACATATGATCTTCCACCAAATAAACCAACTAGCATCAACTACAAGGAGTAATCAACGCTACTAGCAACCCACACGTACCAATCTGAGGTTTGGGTACAAAGATTGGATACAAGAGATGAACTAGGGTTTGAGAGGAGATGGTGCTGGTGAAGATGTTGATGAAGATAGCTCTCCCCAAGATGGGAGAGTTGTTGGTGATGACGGCGGTGATGATTTCCCCCTCCCGGAGGGAAGTATCCCCGGCAGAACAGCTCTGCCGGAGCCCTAGATTGGTTTCCGCCTCGAGACGGCGGCGTCTGGTCTCGAAAGCCTCCTTATGATTTTTTTTCCAGGTCAAAACACCTCATATAGGAGAAGATGGGCATCGGGGCTTTTGGAGTTCTGCAAAATAGGTTTCCAGAGTTTGCTCCTTTTCCAGCCCAGAATTCTAGCTGCCGGCATTCTCCCTCTTCTTGTAAACCTTGTAAAATAAGAGAGAAAAGGCATAAGTGTTGTGACAAAACAAGTAATAATAGCCCATAATGCAATAAATATCAACATATAAGCATGATGCAAAATGGACTTATCAACTATGAAAGTGGATATGTGAAGAATTGAGTTCGGGGCTAGATCATGGAAATCTAGCCCGTAGAAGAACAAAAGACCCCGAACAAACGGGTGGAGTGGAAACCCTAGCCCCCTAACAAAGTGAGAAGTAAAAACTACCCTCTCGCCCGCCTTAGGAACGGGAATCACCTGGCCCTTAGGGGGGACTCGGTGTGCAATGTCGCCGGCGAGGTACCCCGTGCTCCGTAGATCCTCCATGGTCTTTTCAGTGACCATGGAAACCTCCCACTTGCCTCTGGCACCGGATCCAGCCATTGCTGGGAAGAGGAGTAGTGGTTGAGGAACAAGGAGTGGTGGACACAGGAGATGAGAATACGGGGGCAAGGGAGATTGGAGAGCTCGAGCTTGAGGAAGGCGTGGGGCTGGTGAAAGGGATTGGTGTCCTTTTATAACGCGGAGAATACAGAGCGGCCCCCCACTTTAGCCATAAAACTCGCCGGTTCCCAAAGCAGTCGCGATCACGATGAACCTTGTGCATAGGGTAGAACTTCTGATGAAATTCCAACTTCAGACGATTATAGTTCCATGATCCAATATCATCACATAGACTAAACCATGTCAATGCATCTCCCTTCAAAGATAAAGGGAAGACCTTCTTCTTGATAACATCCTTGGGCATACCTGCAAGCTTAAATAATCCACAAAATTCATCCACATAGATTAGATGTAAATCGGGATGCAATGTTCCGTCTCCTGTAACAGGATTTTCAAGCAGTTTCTCTATCATAGCCGAAGGAATATCAAAGAAAACATTTTTAGTAGATGCAGTAGGTTGAGGAGTAACTCTTTGCTCTTCTGGTCGGGGTGAAGATACCCCGAACAAGCCCCTCAAAGGATTTTGAGCCATAGTAACAAGTGACAGTAATTTTAGCACACTATATAAATTTTTCCTTACCAAATTCCACTTACCAAAGGCGCTTCACTCCCCGGCAATTGCGCCAGAAAAGAGTCTTAATGACCCACTAGTGTAGGGGATCTATCATAGTCCTTTCAATAAGTAAGAGTGTCGAACCCAATGAGGAGCAGAAGGAAATGATAGGCAATTTTCAGTAAGGTATTTTCTGCAAGCACTGAAATTATAGGTAACAAATAGTTTTGTGATAAGGTAATTGGTAGCAAGTGACAAAAGGTAAAAGTAAATAAGGTGCGGTAAGGTGGCCCAATCCTTTTTTTTTGCAAAGGACAAGCCTGGACAAACTCTTATATAAAGGAAAGCGCTCCCAAGGACACATGGGAATTATCGTGAAGCTAGTTTTCATCACGATCATCTGATTCACGTTCGGTACTTTGATAATTTGGTATGTGGGTGGACCGGTGCTTGGGTGCTATCCTTACTTGGAAAAACCTCCCACTTATGATTAACCTCTAATGCAAGCATCCGCAACTACAAAAGAAGTATTAAGGTAAACCTAACCATAGCCTAAAACATATGGATCCAAATCAGCCCCTTACGAAGCAACGCATAAACTAGGGTTTAAGCTTCTGTCACTCTAGCAACCCATCATCTACTTATTACTTCCCAATGCCTTCCTCTAGGCCCAAATAATGGAGAAGTATCATGTAGTCGACGTTCACATGACACCACTAAAGGAGAGACAACATACATCTAATCAAAATATCGAACGAAGACCAAATTCACATGACTACTAATAGCAAGACTTCTCCCATGTCCTCAGGAACAAAAGTAACTACTCACAAGACATAATATTGTTCATGATCAGAGGGGTATTAATATGCATAAGGGATCTGAACATATGATCTTCCACCAAATAAACCAACTAGCATCAACTACAAGGAGTAATAAACACTACTAGCAACCCACAAGTACCAATCTTAGGTTTGGGTACAAAGATTGGATACAAGAGATTAACTAGGGTTTGAGAGGAGATGGTGCTGCTGAAGATGTTGATGAAGATAGCTCTCACAAAGATGGGAGAGTTGTTGGTGATGACAGCGGTGACGATTTCCCCCTCCCGGAGGGAAGTATCCCTGACAGAACAGCTCTACCGGAGCCCTAGATTGGTTTCCGCCTCGGTTCCGCCTCGAGACGGCGGCGTCTGGTCCCGAAAGCCTCCTTATGATTTTTTCCAGGTCAAAACACCTCATATAGGAGAAGATGGGCATCCGGGCTTTTGGAGTTGTGCAGAATAGGTTTCCAGAGTTTGCTCCTTTTCCAGCCCAGAATTCCAGCTGACGGCATTCTCCTTCTTCTTGTAAACCTTGTAAAATAAGAGAGAAAAGGCATAAGTGTTGTGACAAAACAAGTAATAACAGCCCATAATGCAATTAATATCAACATATAAGCATGATGCAAAATGGACGTATCAACTCCCCCAAGCTTAGACCTCATTTGTCCTCAAGCGAAAGCCGATATCGAAAAAATGTCCACATGTTTAGAGGTAGAGGTGTCGATAAAAACAAAATACGGACATGAGGGCATCACGATCATTCTCATAACAACAACATATATATAGTCATATGATTCTTATGATAAAGTAACAATTCATCCACAATATCAAGCATGAATCATAAACTTCATTGGAAACTAACAAACTTTGATCTCGGTCATTGAAGCAATTGCAATTTATCGTAACATCGGAAAGAGTCAATATAAGAGCTTTTCAGCAAGCCTACATACTCAACTATCATATAGTCTTTCACAATTGCTCACACTCACGCAATACTTATGTTTATGGAGTTTTAGTCGGACACAGAGAAAGATAGGGGCTTATGGTGTTGCCTCCCAACCTTTTACCTCAAGGGTAATGTCAACAGTAATAGATCATGAAAACTTACATTTAAGTGGGTATATATGTCAGGATCTTTCCAACACAATGTGCTTGCCAAATGATAAAATGTAAAAAGGAAAGGTGGGTTTCACCTTGACTCTTATAAGGCAAGAATAATAGATAGGCCCTTCGCAGAGGGAAGCAGAGGTTGTCATGTGTTTTTATGGTTGGATGCACAAAGTCTTAGCATAGAAGAACATCACTTTATATTGCCACTTGTGATAAGGACCTTTATTATGTAGTCCGTCGCTTTTATTACTTCCATATCACAAGATCGTATAAAGCTAATTTCCTCCACACTAATAAATCATACATATTTTAGCGAGTTTGCAGCATGACCACTTAATTGGAAGGATCTTTCTCAATCCATAGGTAGGTATGGTGGACTCTCACGGCAAAACTGGGTTTAAGGATGTATGGAAGCACAAGTAGTATCTCTACTTGGTGCGAGGAGTTTTGGCTAGCAGGAGGGGGAAAGGCAAGCTCAACATGTTGGATGATCCATGACAATATACTTTATTTTGGATATAGGAAAATATAACCCATTATGTTGTCTTCCTTGTCCAACATCAACTCTTTAGCATGTCATATTTTAATGAGTGCTCACAATAATAAAAGATGTCAAAGATAGTATATTTGTATGTGAAGCCTCTCTTCTTTTATTACTTCCTATTAATTGCAACGATGACCAAAACTATGTTTGTCAATGCCCAACAACTTTTATTTATCATACTCTTATATGTGAAGTCATTACTTCCCATAAGATCGATATGATCTCTTTGATGCTTTTTATGTTTTCTTTCTTTTTAACATGACCCAAGTGAGGACATCAAGCCCTTGACTTACACTAATCTTTATTATATAGCTCCTGGACTCGATTACAAAGGGTAAAAATCATAAGGCAAAAGCTCACAACTAGATCATGCTAACTTTATTTTACTAGATCAAGATACTACCAAAAGGATCGAACTAAGAAAAACGGTAAAGATAGGAGTGATGGTGATACGATACCGGGGTCACTCCCCCAAGCTTGGCAGTTGCCAAGGGGAGTGCCCATACCCATATGATTATGTATCCTTTTTCGGGGATGGTGTTGATGGAGTTGAAAGTAGTGACGCCGGATCATCAGATATCGAGCGTAGGAGATCCTCCAGCTTGCGGATAATACCTTTGAGTGCAGCTATGTAATCCTTCAACAAAATATTTTCACTTGTGAGATGCTTGTTTCGAATTTGAGCTAACTCAATCATCCTGAAAGCTTCAGTCTCAGTTGAGGTAAAGATATTAGGAAGAGATTTAGGGGTGTCTTCTTCTCCCGATGCCGGAGCCGGATCTTCCACCTCTTTCTCGTTCTTCTTCTCCTTGTGGGTCTCCTCGGGTCCTTCCCTCTTCAGATCTATCTTCATTAGCCAAGCATCATTGTATTCGTTGTTGGAGGAGGGAGACGACATGATGCCTGGCTTCGCAAACCCTAGCAGAAAATAGCTCGAAACAAGAACAGAGGATTTTTTCGTGATACACAGGTCAAAACCTTCGGGAGTATATATAATGAATTTTTACCAACCAAAAGGAGTAACCCACAAGAAAACAAAGTCCGGGAGGCACACGAGCTGCCCACGAGGCAGGGGGGCGCGCCCTCCACCCTCGTGGACAGCTCGTGTCTCTTCCGGACTGCGGCTTATTTTTCTATTTTTCTAAATATTCCAAAACGGAGAAAAATTGCCTTTAGAGCTATTTTGTAGTCGGTTTACTTACCGTATCACATACCTCTTCCTTTTTGGAGGCTGAATCATTCTGGAAAGTGTCCCTTATGTATTCCTCCGGGGTTACGGTTTCAATAACATTGGTTTCAACATTTATAGGATTGCCTGAGATATAATGTTTGATTCTTTGACCATTCACCACCTTCGGATTTGTGCCTTTGAAGTTGTTGATTTTTATGGCACCGGAACGATAGACCTCCTCGATAACGTAAGGTCCTTCCCACTTGGAGAGAAGTTTTCCTACAAAAAATCTTAAACGAGAGTTGAATAGCAAGACATAATCACCTACGTTAAATTTACGCTTTTGTATCATTTTGTCATGCCATCTTTTAACTTTCTCTTAAAACAACTTGGCATTCTCGTAAGCCTGGGTTCTCCATTCATCGAGATAGCTAATGTCAAATAACCTCTTTTCACCGGCAAGTTTGAAATCATAATTGAGCTCTTTAATAGCCCAACATGCCTTATGTTCTAGCTCAAGAGGTAAGTGGCATGCTTTTCCGTATACCATCTTATATGGAGACATACCCATAGGATTTTTGTATGCAGTTCTATAGGCCCATAATGCATCATCAAGTTTCTTGGAACAATTCTTTCTAGACCTATTAACTGTCTTTTGCAAAATTAATTTCAATTCCCTATTACTTAGTTCTACTTGACCACTAGTCTGTGGGTGATAAGGGGATGCAATTCCATGGTTCACATCATATTTAGCAAGCATTTTACGGAAAGCACCATGAGTAAAGTGTGAACCACCATCAGTCATTAGATATCTAGGGACTCCAAACCTCGGGAAAATAACTTCTTTAAGCATCTTAATAGAGGTGTTATGATCAGCACTACTAGTTGGAATAGCTTCTACCCACTTAGTAACGTAATCAACAGCAACTAAAATATGTGTGTACCCATTAGAGGCAGGAAATGGTCCCATATAATCAGAGCCCCAAACATCAAATGGTTCAATAACAAGTGAATAATTCATAGGCATTTCTTGACGTCTACTGATATTACCAATTCTTTGACATTCATCACAAGATAATACAAACTTACGGGCATCCTTGAAGAGTGTAGGCCAATAAATACCGGATTACAATACCTTGTGTGCAGTTGTATCTCCCGCATGGTGTCCTCCATAGGCTTCGGAGTGGCACTTGCATAGGATCTGTTCCTGTTCATGCTCAGGTACACAACGTCTAATAATACCATCTACTCCTTCTTTATAAAGATGTGGGTCATCCCAGAAGTAATGTCTCAAATCATAGAAGAACTTTTTCTTTTGCTGGTATGTGAAGCTAGGAGGTATAAACTTAGCAACAATATAGTTAGCATAATCAACATACCATGGAGTAGTGCGAGAAGTATTTATGACAGCTAATTGTTCATCAGGAAAGCTATCAGCAATAGGTTGTGGGTCATCAAGTATATTCTCTAACCTAGACAAGTTATCTGCAACAAGGTTTTCAGCTCCCTTTCTATCAATAATATGCAAGTCAAATTCTTGCAGCAAGAGAACCCATCTAATAAGTCTAGGTTTAACATCTTTCTTTTCCATAATGTATTTGATGGCAGCATGATCAGTGTGAATAGTTACTTTAGAATCAACAATATAAGGTCTAAACTTATCACAAGCAAATACAACTGCTAAAAATTCTTTCTCAGTAGTAGCATAATTTTTCTGGGGCTATCTAGAGTTTTACTAGCACACTGGATAACATTCAATTTCTTATCAACTCTTTGCCCTAGAACATCACCTACAACATAATCACTAGCATCGCACATAATCCCAAAGGGTAAATTCCAATCAGGAGGCTGGACAATAGGTGCAGAGATCAATGCTTTCTTAAGTACTTCAAATGCTTTTAGACAATCATCATCAAAGACAAAAGGAATTCTTTTTGTAAGAGATTAGTCAGAGGCCCGGAGATTTTGGATAAGTCCTTTATGAACCTTCTATAAAACCCAGCATGACCAAGGAAACTTCCTATACCTTTGATATCCTTAGGGCATGGCATCTTTTCAATAGCATCAACTTTAGCTTTGTCAACTTCAATACCTCTTATAGAAATTTTATGTCCCAAGACAATGCCTTCATTAACTATAAAGTGGCACTTCTCCCAATTCAAGACAAGATTAGTGTCTTCACATCTCTGCAAAACTCGATCAAGGTTGCTTAAGCAATCATCAAAAGAAGTTCCGTAAACAGAGAAATCATCCATGAACACCTCAACAATATTTTCACAAAAATCAGAGAATATAGCCATCATGCATCTTTGAAAGGTAGTAGGTGCATTACATAAACCAAAAGGCATACGTATATAAGCAAAGGTACCGAAAGGACAAGTAAAAGTGGTCTTTTCTTGATCCCCTTTTGACACAGGTATTTGAGAGAAACCAGAATAACCATCTAGAAAGCAAAAATGAGTATGCTTGGATAACCTTTCTAGCATCTGATCAATAAATGGCAAGGGGTAATGATCTTTCTTAGGAGCTTTATTTAACTTACGGAAATCAATTACCATCCTATAACCTGTAACTATTCTTTGCGAGATCAATTCATCGTTATCATTAGGAACGACAGTCATACCTCCCTTCTTAGGGACACAATGAACAGGACTTACCCACTGGCTATTAGCAACTGGATAGATAATACCTTCCTCTAGAAGCTTTAGTACTTCCTTCCTTACCACTTCTTTCATCTTAGGATTTAACCGTCGCTGATGATCAATAACCGGTTTAGCATTTTCTTCCAATTTTATCTTGTGTTGGCATATAGTGGGACTAATGCCCTTAAGATCATCCAGAGTATATCCAATAGTAGCATGGTGCTTCTTCAGAGTTTTCAATAATTTTTCTTCTTCCTGCTCTGAAAGGTTAGCACTAATAATAACATGATATATCTTCTTTTCATCAAGATAAACATACTTAAGATTATCAGGTAAAGGTTTAAGTTCAAACACGGGATCACCCTTGGGTGGAGGAGGATCCCCTAGGATTTCAACTGGCAAGTTGTTTTTCAATACGGGTCCCTGTTTGAAGAATATTTCATCTATTTCCATTCTCTCATTCATATGCATATCATTTTCATGGTCTAGCAAGTATTGTTCTAAAGGATCATTAGGAGGCACGACAATAGAAGCAAGACCAATAATTTCATCCTTACTAGGTGGTTCCTTTTCAAGGGGATGTCAACGAAATTTAGCAAAGTTAAAATCATGAGACATGTCCCCTAATCCAACAGTGACAATATCTTTCACGCAGTTTATCTTGGCATTAACAGTATTCAAGAAGGGTCTACCAAATATAATGGGACAAAATTCATCTTGTGTGGAACTAAGAATAAGAAAATCAGCAGGGTATTTAACCTTTCCACACAAGACTTCAACATCTCTAACAATCCCCACTAGTGAAATAGTGTCTCTATTAGCTAGCTTAATAGTAACATCAATCCATTCTAGCTCAACAGGTGCAATGTCATGCATAATTTCTCGATATAAAGTAAGAGGGATAATACTTGCACTAGCACCTACGTCACATAAACCATGATAACAATGATCTACTATCTTAACGAAGATAACAGGCAAGCCTACAACATGTCTATGTTTATTCCTAGCATTGGGTTTGGCTGTTCTAGCAGACTCTTCTTGGAGGTAAATAACATGTCCATCTAAATCTTCTACCAAGAGATCTTTAACCATAGCAACACTAGGTTCAACTTTAATTTTCTCAGAGGGTGTAGGTCTTCTAGTATTACTCTTACGAACTATAGTTGAAGCTTGAGCATGATCCTTTATCCTAACAGGGAACAGTGGTTTCTCAATATAAGCAGTAGGAATAATAGGATCAACATTATAAGTGATAGTCTTTTCTTCAACTTTAGTAGGTTCAACTACTTTTACTTCAATAGAGGGATGGTATTTAAACCACTTCTCCTTGGGGAGATCAACATGAGTAGCAAAAGATTCACAGAAAGAAGCTACTATCTCAGAGTCAAGTCCATATTTAGTGCTAAACTCACGGAAAACATCGGTATCCATAAAAGCTTTAACACAATCGAACTTAGGGGTCATACTTGACTCCTTACCTTCGTCGAGATCCCAATGTTCAGAGTTGCGTTTAATTCTTTCCAATAAATCCCATTTGAATTCAACAGTCTTCATCATAAAAGAGCCAGAACAAGAATTATCGAGCATGGTGCGATTATTGAGAGAAAGCCGAGCATAAAAATTTTGAATGATCATTTTTCTTGAGAGCTCATGATTGGGGCATGAATATAACATTGACTTAAGCCTCACCCAAGCTTGAGCGATGCTTTCTCCTTCGCGAGGCCAGAAATTATAAATATAATTACGATCATGATGAGCATGGTGCATAGGGTAGAACTTCTGAAGAAATTCCAACTTCAGACGATTATAGTTCCATGATCCAATATCATCACATAGCCTAAACCATGGCAATGCATCTCCCTTCAAAGATAAAGGGAAGACCTTCTTCTTGATAACATCCTCAGGCATACCTACAAGCTTAAATAATCCACAAACTTCATCCACATAGATTAGATGTAAATCGGGAAGCAGTGTTTCGTCTCGTGTAAAAGGATTTTCAAGCAGTTTCTCTATCATACCCGAAGGAATTTCAAAGAAAACATTTTCAGTAGGTGCAGTAGGTTGAGGATCAGCTCTTTGCTCTTCTGGTCGGGGTGAAGATACCCCGAACAAGCCCCACAAAGGATTTTGAGCCATAGTAACAAGTGACAATAATTTCAGCACACTATATAAATTTTTCCTTACCAAATTCCACTTACCAAAGGCGCTTCACTCCCCGGCAACGGCGCCAGAAAAGAGTCTTGATGACCCACAAGTATAGGGGATCTATCATAGTCCTTTTGATAAGTAAGAGTGTCGAACCCAACGAGGAGCAGAAGGAAATGATAGGCAGTTTTTAGTAAGGTATTTTCTGTAAGCACTGAAATTATAGGTAACAGATAGTTTTGTGATAAGGTAATTGGTAGCAAGTGACAAAAGGTAAAAGTAAATAAGGTGCAGCAAGGTGGCCCAATCCTTTTTGTAGCAAAGGACAAGCCTGGACAAACTCTTATATAAAGGAAAGCGCTCACGAGGACACATGGGAATTATCGTCAAGCTAGTTTTCATCATGATCATCTAATTCACGTTCGATACTTTGATAATTTGGTATGTGGGTGGACCAGTGCTTGGGTGCTGTCCTTACTTGGACAAACCTCCCACTTATGATTAACCTCTAATGCAAGCATCCGCAACTACAAAATAAGTATTAAGGTAAACCTAACCATAGCCTGAAACATATGGATCCAAATCAGCCCCTTACAAAGCAACGCATAAACTAGGGTTTAACCTTCTGTCACTCTAGCAACCCATAATCTACTTATTACTTCCCAATGCCTTCCTCTAGGCCCAAATAATGGTGAAGTGTCATGTAGTAGATGTTCACATGACACCACTAGAGGAGAGACAACATACATCTCATCAAAATATTGAGCGAAGACCAAATTCACATGACTACTAATAGCAAGACTTCTCCCATGTCCTCAGGAACAAAAGTAACTACTCACAAGACATAATATTGTTCATGATCATAGGGGTATTAATATGCATAAGGGATCTTAACATATGATCTTCCACCAGATAAACCAACTAGCATCAACTACAAGGAGTAATCAACACTACTAGCAACCCACAGGTACCAATCTGAGGTTTGGTTACAAAGATTGGATACAAGAGATGAACTAGGGTTTGAGAGGAGATGGTGCTGGTGAAGTTGTTGATGAAGATAGCTCTCCCCAAGATGGGAGAGTTGTTGGTGATGACGGCGGTGACGATTTCCCCCTCCCGGAGGGAAGTATCCCCAGCAGAACAGCTCTGCCGGAGCCCTAGATTGGTTTTCGCCTCAGTTCCGCCTCGAGACGACAAAGTATAGTCTCGAAAGCCTCCTTATGATTTTTTCCAGGTCAAAACACCTCATATAGGAGAAGATGGGCATCAGGGCTTTTGGAGTTGTGCAGAATATGTTTCCAGAGTTTGCTCCTCTTCCAGCCCAGAATTCCAACTGTCGGCATTCTCCCTCTTCTTCTAAACCTTGTAAAATAAGAGAGAAAAGGCATAAGTGTTGTGAAAAAACAAGTAATAACCGCCCATAATGCTATAAATATCAACATATAAGCATGATGCCAAATGGACGTATCAACTATGAAAGCGGATATGTGAAGAATTGAGTTCGGGGCTAGATCATGGAAATCTAGCCCGTAGAAGAACAAAAGACCCCGAACAAATGAGTGGAGTGGAAACCCTAGCCCCCTAACAAAGTGAGAGGTAAAAACTACCCTCTCGTCCGCCTTAGGAACGGGAATCACCCGGCCCTTAGGGGGGACTTGGTGTGCGATGTCGCCGGCGAGGTACCCCGTGCTCCGTAGATCCTCCATGGTCTTTTCAGTGACCATGGAAACCTCCCACTTGCCTCTGGCACCAGATCCAGCCATTGCTGGGAAGACGAGTAGTGGTTGAGGAACGAGGAGTGGTGGGCGCAGGAGATGAGAATACGGGGGCAAGGGAGATTGGAGAGCTCGAGCTTGAGGAAGGCGTGGGGCTAGTGAAAGGGATCGATGTCCTTTTATAACACGGCGAATACAGAGCGTCCCCCCACTTTAGCCATAAAAACTCACAGGTTCCCAAAGCGGTCGTGCATAATGCGCGGCGTGGGTGCTCACGTCACATTGATGAGGATCCCACAATAAGCGGGCACGATCTCTATTCTGATGGGATGTGTCAATGAGGATATACCTCGAAACGCAAAACTAGGACCGAATAAAACGGTTCGATATATTAGTGGGTTGGACGCGACGCTTCACCCAAAATGTTGTTAGTGGAGACACATTATTCATTTTCTTTAAGAGCCTTGCCTTTGAGGCTAAGGGTTGTACTAATCTTGTAGAGCCAAAAACAATCCATCTGTTTGCAGAAGATATATTCGGGAGGAGGAACCCGCCTTGCAATGCGGAAGACAATACGGAAGCCGAACTCATCGTCATCGAAGACAGGTTCAGGGCTACTGAGGGAGTCCTGGATAGGGGGGCCCTCATGTGGCCGGAATAACTCCTGGTGGGCCGGACTGGTGGGTCGTGAAGATTATTATAGAAGATCATCTCTCGTATCTGGATAGGACTCATGTATTCTTGTAATGGCAAGTTTTAGGTTCGGGTGTAGATTCCTTCCTCTGCAAGATGATATGTATAAACCCTAGGCCTCTCCGGTGTGTATATAAACCGAAGGGTTTAGTCCATAGAGGCTAGAGAAGAATCACAATATCCTCATAGGCTAGACTTAGGGTTTAGCCATTACGATCTCGAGGTAGATCAACTCTTGTATTCATATTCATCCATATTAATATAGCAGGAAGTAGGGTTTTACCTTTTTCGAGAGGGCCTGAACCTGGGTAAACATCGTGTCCCCAGCTTCCTGTTACCATCGATCCTCAAGACACATAGTTCGGGACCCCCTACCCGAGATCCACCGGTTTTGACACCGACAAAGAGCTTGATGTCTACTACACAACCTTCTTTTGTAGACTCGTGTTGGGACTCCAAGCGCAGAGTTCTGTGGGATAGTAGCAATTTTCCCTCAAGTGGATGACCTAAGGTTTACCAATCCGTGGGAGGCATAGGATGAATATGGTCTCTCTCAAACAACCCTGCAACTAAGTAACAAAGAGTCTCTTGTGTCCCCAACACACCCAATACAATGGTAAATTGTATAGGTGCACTAGTTTGGCGAAGAGATGGTGATACAAGTGTAATATGGATGGTAGATATAGGTTTTTGTAATCTGAAAATATAAAAACAGCAAGGTAACTAATGATAAAAATGAGCACAAACAGTATTGCAATGCTTGGAAACAAGGCCGTGGGTTCATACTTTCACTAGTGCAAGTTCTCTCAACAATGATAACATAATGGGATCATATAACAATCCTTCAACGTGCAACGAAGAATCACTCCAAAGTTCCTATCGCGGAGAACATAAGGTGAAATTGCTTGTAGGGTACGAAACCACCTCAAAGTTATTCTTTCTGATCGATATATTGGGCTATTCCTATAAATGCCACAAACAACCCTAGAATTCGTACTAAAATAACACAACATGACAGACATCAATCAATCCTAATGTCACCTAGATACTCCAATGTCACCACAAGTATCCGTGCGTCAATTATATGATATGCATCACACAATTTCCGATTCATAATATTCAATCCAACACAAAGAACTTCAAGAGCATCCCGAGATTTCTACCGGAGAAAAGAATATGAAAACGTGCATCAACCTGTCGGTGTACTAAGGTAGGGGTACCTCAGTACCCCAACTTGTGCACGGGCAGTTGCAGCTCCCCGCGGCAGGGTTTACCACGCGCTCGCCGGAGACCTTCCTGCTCCATATCAAGCCATTCAAAAACAAAGTATGCAAGACAGAAGATCGAGACCCCGGCAAGCGGAGCTTGCCGGGAAGGCCGTACCAGGCTCAAGACTACCTCACTAGCACAAGGCCCTGGCAAGAGGAGCTTGCCAGGAAGACTAGAAGACACGCCTCGGCGCTATATGCGTCCCGGCGAGGGCCCGGGGAGCGGCAAGCTCCCGGGCCCGGCAAGATCAAGACCCCGGCAAGGTGCTTGCCGGGAGAGTTGCGCTGTGTGCCCGCGCTCCAGCTCATCGGCCCACGCTTCGCCCTGGGGCCTATCCAGGGACGCGTGGCGGATGGCTGTGCAGCCTGGGGGACACGGTGGCACTCCACGGTGGTGGATCCATCGCCGTGGCAGAGGGAGACGCAAGGGTGGGAGCTTTTGGGGTCGACGGCGACGGGCATTAAATGCCCTTGTCCCCCACTATCAAAGTAGGTAGCGACCACTGTTCGCGCACTGTAGCTCCACTGTTCCTGCACTGTTACAACTACCACCTCTTTTACGTTTTTACCCCTTTCTCCTACGTTGACACCTGTCGGTGACCCCTTGCACTATAAAAGTAGGCCCATGCACAACGTGGAGGGGGTTCGGAACCTAGATCACTCGTACGCTCGGTGTAACTGCTTCTTCAAGCTCCCGAGCTCTCCAAATCAATACACAACTAAGCAGGAGTAGGGTTTTACGCGACCACCGCGGCCCGAACCTGGGTAAAACTGCCCGCGTGCTCGCTACGATCTGCTCTTCGTGCTCCATCCGCCCTCGTAACGCACAGACAAGGGGCTCCGGTCCCATAGGTGTTCGTGGCGGACAGTTTCCCCCGACATCTTTGGCGCGCCAGGTAGGGGGCGTCGAGGTTGTGCGAACCTGATCCGGCGTTCGCGCGGGTGCATTCTTCATCAACCTCTCCAGTTTCGTCAGCAACTTCACCAGCAGCAGCTCCATGGCCCCGAAGAAGAAGGCTTCGGAGGTCGGAGGCCCGTCTGCGTCTCATCCGCCGCCACCAGAGCCAACGGTGGGCGGGGGAGACGCCGTCGGAAGGGTGGTCGCCGGTGAGGACACTCGCGGCGCCACCAAATCCAAGGACAAGACGGACGACCGAGCCTCGGTCTCCGTGGACGCGCCACGTCCATCTTAGCACACGACAACCCAGCCGCGCCATACCACAGGAGGTGGTATCCGCTTGCTGGGACAAGGACAAACCGGAGGCTCGCGGGACGCCCCGGACCACCGTCCGGGCACAAGCAAAGCGAAGGCGCCGGCGTGGGACCCTGCTCCTTCTAACGTTGTTAGGAGTCCGAGCATATCCCGCTCCTCGCACCGCTCGCCCCCGTTCCCCTCCACTCCAGCAGAAGCGCTCGCAAGGGCGCAACTGCTCCTCGACTTCCCTCCAGCGGCAGACAAGGCCGAAGACTGGAGGGCCACCATCCAGAGCCTGATAGCCTTCGCCAACAACGATTCTCCACAGCAACCGGCGGCCTCGCGGCCGCGGCAAGCTGAGAAGACGAAGGCCGACGGCGACAAGACCGCCGGGGGTGCGACAAGCGTGCACTCCCCGCCGCGGAAGCAGAAGACGCCGCCCCGCCAGAACAACGCCGACGACGGCTCCACAGCGTCGTCGGACCCGCGGGCCCGTCGGGACCAGCGCCAGGTCCTCGACGACCGGCGACAAGAAGACGCTCGCACCACAATCGAGCGCCGCCGAGAAGCTCGGCGACAATCAGATCATAGAGCTGGGAACGCTGTCGACGCGCGCGCGCCCGGTGAACCAGGCGACTTGCCGTACACGGCAGGCTGCCCTGCGTTCACTCGCGAGCTGCGACGCGTCCAGTGGCCCAGCATGAAGAATTTCAAGCCCGACGTACCGGAGAAGTACGACGGCAAGACACACCCCTCAGAATTCCTCAGCGTCTACACCATCGCAGTGCAAGCTGCCGGGGGGCGCGACGAGAAGATCTTGGCAAACTACTTCCCGCTCGTGCTTAAGCCGAACGTCCGTTCGTGGCTTATGCACTTGCCGGAAGGTTCCATCTCTTCTTGGGCCGACCTTTGCCACCAGTTTGTTGGCGCCTTCACCGGCGGCCACAAACCACACGGCCAGGAGAGCGATCTCCACATTCTGGCCCAGAAGGAAGGAGAAACCCTGCGCAAGTACATCCAACGCTTCAGCCGTGTGCAGCACAACATCCCGGATGTCCACCCTGCCGCGGTTATCAGCGCGTTCCACCAGAACGTGCGTAACCGCCGCATGCGTGAAGAAATGGCGATGACCAAGATTCGGGATGTCAGCGAGCTCTATGCCCTGGCTGACAAGTGCGCACGCGCCGAAGAGGGGAGGAGACTCCCCGGGGAGGATGCTGGCGCAGGAGGAAGCGACAGCGACGACGCCGCCCCGGCAAAGAAGAGCCGGCGGCGGAATAACAGAAGGAAGGGCAAGAAAGAGGTGCTTGCCGTCGAGAAGTCCGGCAAGGAGGCTCCCGCCAAGCAAACACAGGCTGGCGGCTCCGGCAAGGAGCCTGCCCCTGTAGCGGCAGCCGACAAGCCGGACGGCTCCGACAAGCAATACTGCAAGATCCACCGCACCAAGGGTCACGATCTCTCCAACTGCAAGCGCGTCGAGTATCTCGTCGAGCAGCAGAAAGCTGAATACGAGAGGTGCGACAAGGAGAAGGCCCAGGGTGGCGGGGAAGAGCCAAGCAAGAAGCGGCCGTTCAATGGCCGGGGAGGACGCCGCGGCAAGGCCAAGCAGCGGCAAGGAGATCGACCTCCCCGGGGCCGCGACAAGGACGAAGACGACGACGAAGACATGGAGGACGAGGATAACAGCGAGCAGGAGTTCCAGAAGGCCACGGAGGTCCTGTGCGTCGACGGTGGCGCCTCTCTGCACACCTCCCACCGCCAACTCAAGCAGTGGGTGCGTGAGGTGAATGCAGCAGAGCCGCCCGTGGAGTCGCGCAGGCTCCTCAAATGGTCCAGCACGCCCATCATTTTTGATCTTGAGGATC
Organism: Secale cereale; assembly: GCA_902687465.1. Taxonomy (NCBI): domain Eukaryota; kingdom Viridiplantae; phylum Streptophyta; class Magnoliopsida; order Poales; family Poaceae; genus Secale; species Secale cereale. The sequence goes on along the minus strand of LR738715.1, from coordinate 201,746,486 downwards.
ACCCTGACCGCACCACTGCGGTCGGGTGCTTGCCGATGCTGGTTTCTCCCACCATCCGCAACCTCAAGGTCACCAAAATGTTGGTTGACGGCGGGGCCGGGCTGAACTTGATCTCCTCTGCTGTGATCAAGAAACTCCAAATTCCAGATGGCGAGCTCGAAGAAACCGGTTCTTTCCAAGGAATCAACCCGGGAAGAAGCAAGCCCAAGGGAAAGATCACTCTGCCGGTGACCTTTGGCGGGGAGCTCAATTTCAGAACTGAGCGCATCACTTTCGACGTCGCCGATATTCCATTGCCCTACAATGGAATACTTGGCCGTCCTGCCCTCGCCAAGTTCATGGCAGCTTCCCATTATGCTTACAACGTACTCAAGTTGCCGGGGCCGATAAGCGTCATCACTGTCCACGGCGACAAGAAGGATGCGCTTGTCTGCGCCGACAAGATCTACCAGGATGCAGCAGCTGCGGCAGAAAAGGACACACTTGCCGCTGAAGCTCCCGGGGGGAAGAAGACGAAGACCAAGTCCGGCAAGTGCTCTGGGGCCCACTCCGGCAACCGCACCTCTTCGGAGTGCTGCGCTGCCGTCGAGGACGTTCCATCGAGCTCCACCGGCAAGTGTAAGAAAGGGATGGCCGCTCCTCCGGCAACCAAGAAGATGTCCGCCAAGGAGGACGGCACTGGTGGTACCTTCACCATGAGTGCTACGCTTGACAGCAAATAGGAAAGCGCGCTCGTTGCCTTCCTGCGGGCGAATGTCGATGTGTTTGCCTGGCAGCCATCTGACATCCCCGGTGTTCCCAGGAAGGTAATTGAGCACAGGCTTGCTGTCTGTCCTCATGTGCGGCCCATCAAGCAGAAAGTGAGGAAGCAAGCCGTGGAGCGCCAAGAATTCATCAACGAAGAAATCAAGAAGCTAGAGGCAGCAGGCCTAGTTAGAGGTGTGATCCATCCGACGTGGTTGGCAAACCCAGTCGTCGTACGCAAGGCCAATGGGAAGTGGAGACTGTGTATAGACTTCACCGATGTGAATAAAGCATGTCCCAAGGATCCATTCCCTTTGCCGCGCATTGACCAGATCGTTGACTCCACCGCCGGATGTGAGCTACTCTGTTTTCTTGATGCATATTCAGGCTACCATCAGATCTTTATGGCCAAAGAGGATGAAGAGAAGACTGCATTTATCACTCCATGTGGCACTTATTGCTTCATACGCATGCCATTTGGATTGAAGAATGCAGGCTCAACCTTTGCAAGGGTAGTATACACTGCTTTTGAGCCACAGATCCACAGAAATGTAGAGGCTTACATGGATGACATCGTGGTGAAGAGTAAGAACAAGGAAACCCTGATCCAAGATCTGGAAGAAACATTTCAGAACCTGCGCAGGATACAGCTCAAGTTGAACCCCGAGAAGTGCATCTTTGGAGTCCCCTCCGGCAAGCTTCTCGGGTTCTTTGTGTCACAGAGGGGGATTGAAGCCAACCCCGACAAGATTAAAGCCATTGAGCAGATAGAGGCCCCAAAGCGCGTCAAGGATGTCAGAAGGCTTGCAGGTTGGGTGGCTGCCCTCAGTAGGTTCATTTCGAAGTCTGCAGAGCGCGCCCTACCTTTCTTCAAAATCTTGAAGAAGGCAGGTCCCATGAAGTGGACTCCGGAGGCGGAGGCGGCGCTGCAAGATTTGAAACGGTACCTGTCCTCCACTCCAATACTTGTCGCACCTAGACCACAGGAAAAGTTGTTGCTATACCTAGCGGCAACCAACCAGGTGGTTAGTGCTGCGTTAGTAGCGGAGAGGGAGTCCGACGAGGAGTCAGCACCACCGACAAGCGAATCCAGCGACAAGCAGGGGGCTGCTCCGCCAAGCTCTGGCCCCGACAAGGACAACTCTGCGCAGGAACAAAATGAAGTGCGGAAGAAAATGGTGCAGCGCCCAGTGTATTTTGTGAGTTCCCTTCTCCAGGGGGCTAGATCAAGGTACTCTGGTGTGCAAAAGTTGCTTTTCGGCCTCCTCATGGCCTCGAGAAAGCTGCGCCATTACTTCCAAGCACATGAGATAACAGTGGTCACTCGCTTTCCGCTGAAGAGGATATTGCACAACCCAGAAGCAACAGGCAGGATCGTTGAGTGGGCACTGGAGCTGTCAAGCTTTGGACTCAAGTTTGAAAGTACTTCAACCATACAGAGCCGAGCTTTGGCAGAATTCATAGCTGAGTGGACCCCAACGCCCGATGAAGAAGTTCAAGAAACAAGTGCACCCGTACAAGAAGCGACAAGTGAATGGGTAATGTATTTTGACGGTGCCTTCTCGCTGCAAGGCGCCGGTGCTGGCGTGGTACTCATCGCGCCCACCGGAGAGCACCTCAAATATGTTATCCAGATGCACTTTCCCAGGGAGCAAGCGACAAACAACACTGCTGAATATGAAGGCTTGCTTGCCGGCCTCAGGATTGCGGCCGAACTTGGGATCAGGAAGCTGATTGTGCGGGGAGATTCTCAGTTGGTGGTCCGGCAAGTTAACAAGAGCTATCAGAGCCCTTTGATGGAAGCTTATGTCGATGAAGTGAGGAAGCTTGAGGAGCACTTTGAAGGTCTGCAGATGGAGCACGTCTCGAGGGCTCAGAATGAAATTGCAGATGGCCTTTCAAAGTGTGCTTCGATGAAGTTACCTGTGGAACCAGGGACCTTCTTGCTCAAGCTGACTCAACCATCCGTTACACCATCAATTGGGCAGTCCAAGAAGAGAAAGTTGGTCTCCGGCGACTACTTGCCGGCGGATCTTCCAGAAACCGCCGCCAAGATCCCCAAGATCAACAACCAGAACGCTGAGGAACGGTTTGCTCCTGCGGATCCTCGGGTCTGTACAGTTGAAGCAAGTGTTCCCGACAAGCCTCGCCCCGGCGAGCTTGCCGGAGGACCATCAGCTCCGGCAGAACCAGAGGTCCTTGCCGTAGAAGCTGAGGTTCCCGCAGCGGCCCTCGAGCCTTTAGTCCTTGCCGTCGAGCCTCAGGCTCCGGCATGGGCGCAGCAGATCGTCCGTTTTCTTCAAACTGGAGAACTTCCCGACGACCCAGAAGAAATAGAGAAGATAACCAAGCAGTCAAGTATGTACCAGTTCGTGGATAACGAGCTGTACAGAAGAAGGCTCAATGGTGTCAGATTGAAGTGCATCTCCAGGGAAGATGGACAGAAGCTGTTGGCAGAAATACACGGAGGCATATGCGGCCACCACATTGGCGCAAGGGCGCTTGCCGGGAAAGCTTTCCGGCAAGGGTTCTTTTGGCAAGAAGCCCTCCAAGATGCAACTGCACTAGTAACCAAGTGTGAAGCGTGCCAGTTCCATGCAAAGCAGATTCATCAGCCAGCTCAAGCTCTCCAGACAATCCCTTTGTCCTGGCCCTTCTCGGTCTGGGGGCTCGATATCCTCGGCCCTTTCCCTCGTGCTGTCGGGGGCTTTGAGTACTTGTATGTTGCAATCGACAAGTTCACAAAGTGGCCAGAAGTGGAGCCAGTGAGAAAGGTGACAGCACAGTCAGCAGTCAGGTTCTTCAGGTCGATTGTTTGCCGTTTCGGGATCCCTAACAGGATCATCACCGACAACGGTACACAATTTACTAGTCGCACCTTCATACAGTACGTCCAAGACCTTGGCGCCAAGGTCTGTTTCGCTTCTGTTGCTCACCCGAGGAGCAACGGTCAAGCGGAGAGGGCAAATGCTGAAGTGCTGCGCGGACTCAAGACAAGGACCTTTGACAGGCTGCGCAAGTGCGGAAGAAACTGGATAGAGGAGCTACCGGCGGCTCTTTGGTCAATCAGAACGACACAAAGTCGAGCCACCGGACAGACACCCTTTGCTCTAGTCTATGGAGCAGAGGCAGTTCTCCCCACGGAACTCGTATACGGATCTCCTCGAGTGCTCGCTTATGACGAGCTCGAGCAAGAGCAACTGCGGCAAGATGATGCATTGCTCCTCGAGGAGGGACGTCTCCAGGCTGCTGTACGAGCTGCTCGATACCAGCAAGCCTTGCGCCGCTACCATAGCCGCAAGGTCAAGGCCAGGAGTCTCGAGGAAGGCGACCTTGTTCTTCGGCGTGTTCAGTCCGCCAAGAATTCCAACAAGTTGACGCCGAAGTGGGAAGGCCCTTATCGGGTGAGATAAGTTACGAGGCCCGGCGCTGTCCGCCTCGAGACCGAAGAAGGCTTACCGGTGAGCAACTCCTGGAACATAGAGCATCTTCGCAAGTTTCACCCATAAGGCGCGGTTGCCGTGATCCGCTCCGGCAACCACCTTTTGTACAAGCATTGCCGCTGTTGCATGTAACCCTTTGTACAAAGCCGGGCGCAGACCCCGTGCATCAGTAAAGTTTTTGTGTTTTTCGCGCCGATTGCCTTTTGCATGCTTTTCTTTGCTATTTGCATGTGTTGTTTGGCATTTGGTGCAACACTCAAGTATCCGGTAAGCATTAGCACGCCGAAAGGCCATGTACTTGTCCCTCTCTTTTTCTTTGCCTCTTAAGCAGAAGGAATGTTCCTCGCATACAAGTTTGCCGGGGGGGAAGGAAATGGAAGGTGAACCAAGTGCTGTTCAAGAAAGAGAAGCCTTACCGGGAAGCAAGCAATATATGAAAGCTAAGTTATTAGAATCTGATCAGTTCAAATTTTAAATTTTTAGTTGACTTCCTTGAACATCCACACTTTGTATGGAAAACCTGTGCGCGAAGGAACCTACCCGTAGCTTGCCGCACCCTTATCTTGTTTCCGAGTTCGCTCAACGATTTAAGTGAGCTGCGACAAGTGTCGCGCCCTTGCTTCGTTTCCGAGTACGCTCAGCAAGCTAAGTGCGTTGCGACTAGCTGCGGCGAGGTTGCTTGCCTGTGAGACCTTGGCCAGCAGGCTGCTCAGAGTCCAGCACTCAGCGCTCGCGGCAAAGGCCCCTTGCCGGCAAGCTCCCCGGGAGCGTAGGGTGAAAAACATACAAAGTCAAGGATTGAGACAAGGAAGATAACATTGCACTGATTGATCAAAATGAGATAAATATCTTACAAAAGATAACTTGTCGCAATGATTAATGAGTTCATAACACCCTATGCAGCAACAAAAAGAGATAAAGATAATGGAGGCCTAATCTACGCGGTCGCCCTCAATCCTGGAGATCTTAGCCACCTTGGCAATGATGTGGGCGACCTGCTCCTTCAGAGCCTCCATGTCCGCGTCAGCCGGCAAGCTGCGAAGAACGTTGGTGAGGTTTATGCCTGGATTGCGGTATACGATCTTCGTCAACACGCGCTCCAAGGTTCCCGTGCAGAGCAGGCGCGTCTCCTCGGCCAGTTGCGCGGGGATCTTCTTCCGCAGATCTGCAAGGGCCGGCGCGATTCCCCTGAAGAAGAGGCTGAGCTTGGCGCTGTGAGGGAGGTTTGGATCCGGGGAGTAGATGAGGTGCTCCAGCTTCAACGCCAGCAGCTCCTGGTCGATGTTGGACGCACAAGATACTAAGTCCTCGGTCCATACCTCAACGGTATGGCGGAAGAGCTCAGCCGCTTTGTTGGCGCTGTCCACTAGGGTCCGCTCCTTGCGGAGCTCCTCCTTCAACTTGGTCTCCCGAGCCCGGGCAGCGTCGAGTGAATCCTTCAGTGTAGAGACCTTCAACTCCAAGTCCTCGATGGAGTCCTTGGCGGCCTTCAACTCGTCGCCCCTCTCAGAAAGACGCACCTGGAGTTCTGAATTGGTGTGGGCGTCCTTCTCACGCTCCGTGATGAGCGCGGCGACCTTCTCCGCGCTCACCTTCAGCGACTTCTCCAGCTGCGCGACCTTGGCGGCGAGCTCCTTCTTGGCGGTCTCCGCGGCAGCCGCGGCGGCTTTCGCCTCTTTCAGTTCCCCGCCAAGGGCCTCCTCCCGAGCGGCAAGGTCCTCCTCATGGGAGTCGAGGTTGACCTTCCGCTGGGCGAGTTCTCCTTCTCGCCGGGACAGCTCCACCCCGGCGAGCCGCTGCTGCTCTTCGGCCTCAGCTTTCTCCAGCACCCACTCCTGATATTCGCCGGCGAGTCGCTCGCGCTCCTCCGCCACCTCGCGGAGGGCCGCCTGGTTGGCGGCGCTGAGCTCCGCCGCGCGCTTCTCCATCTCCGCGGCGGCCTTGGCGACGAGGGCCTCCCGACAAGCGAGCTTCGCCTGCCTGGCCCGGTAAAGGGCCAGGAGCTGGTGAAGCAGCTTCTCCTCCTCGGGCCCTTCACTCCCGCCGGGCGCTTCGACGATCTTCAAGCCCGCGGAGGCGAGGACTTCCCCATCAAATGCCTCGCCCTCCGCGGGAGCTCGCGACGAAGAACCCCACGGCACCTGGATGAAGACGCCGTTGGGGGCTTCGAGATAGTAGCCCTGCTCCTTGCCGGCGGAGGGATCGGCGGCCGGCGCAGCACTTGATGCTCCCGCCGCCTCCGGGCCGGCGGTGCGGTCGCCGTCCCCCTCCCCGGCCGCTGCGTCCGCAGCCGGAGCGGTCTCCTGCGCGGCCGGCTCGGCGGCTCCCGCCGTGTCCTCGGCAACAGGGGCGTCGCCACCGCCGTCCTGCGCGCCCTCCTCCTCGATGTTGATGACCTCCGTCTCCATCTGCTCGGGGGGAGGAGGATCTAGAAGAAGAAGGAAAAGAAGAAGCAAAAAGAAGCTCAAGCAAATATCCAAAAAGAGACAACACCAAGGAAACAAGTTATAGAGCCTACCTTGGCGGACATCATCAGCGGCGGGCTCCCTCGCCGGGGAGCTCTGCCTTGGCGGAGTGGCTGCCCTCGCCGGGCTGCTCGCCCTTGGCGGGGTACTCGCCCTTGGCGGGGTACCCGCCCTTGGCGGAGCGCTCTCCCTTGCCGGGGAGTTCGGCCTTGGCGGGGACGGCGGGGCCTGCGGCTCCTCGGGGGCGGCCTCCGGGCGCTCCTGCAGCTGTGGTTCCACCTCTGCACAAGAGAAGACAAAAGACATCAAGATATTGAAATAAGACAAAATCCCCAAGCGCACCCCGACGAGCGGAAGGATGGAACCCAGACTTACGCTGGGGGCTGCGCTGGGGGCTGCTCCTCGGAGCAGCGCTCGGGTCCGGCAGGTTTGGCTCCGGCGCGTCCCCAGTTGCCGCGGTGGCCGAGTCTTCTGCGACCTCGACCACAGGCGCCTTGGCTTTCTTCGCCACGCGCTGCACCAAGGTCCTGAAATCAAAGCAACAAACAAAATCAGCATCAACAATAATCAAGACGAAACTTGAGAAGGTGTAAGATCTCGGATTCTTACTCCTGATCCTCCTCGTCGTCCTCGCTCAAGGCGGAGAAGTCATACTCCACCTGGGGCGCGTCTGCACGAGGAGCGGAAGACGAAGATTCCCTCGGGCGCTTGGCGGTCCCTGGGGCTGGGGGCTGCGAAGACCCAGCCCCTGTGGTAGCCGGAGCCCGGGGAGCGGGCGGAGCCGCTGCTCCGCTCCGAGAAGACTCCTGCCTGCTTGGCGCCGACCTGCGGGGCGCCTCTGCCGTGGCCTGTGCGCGGGCCGCTTCCGCCGCGGCTGGTGCGCCGGTCGCCCCCGGCGCAGCTTGGCTTCCCCGGGAAGCTTGAGCTGCCCGTCGAGCTGGTTGTTGCCGGGGCGCCTGCGCCCTCGCTCCCGTCGCCGCCCTGTGGATACGCTTCAGTGGAGACCGCCTTGGGCTTGCCGGGGGCGGGGAGGTCTCCGACGAGGAGAGGTCGTCGGCGTAGAGCTCTGTAGATCCGTCGGAGTCCTCAGCGGCCTCGGCCTCCTCCTCCTCCTCCTCCCCGGCTGGCTTGCTGGGCCCAGCGCCCTGCGCTGCGGCCTCTTTTCCTCTGGCGCCTCCGCTCCCTCCGGCGCCTCCGCTCCCCGCGGCGCCTCTGTTCCCTCCGGCAGCGCCACCCCTTGCCGCGGCCTCAGCCGCGATTCCGGGGATCCCAGAGTGCCTCAGAGAGGGGACCCCGGCGAGTGCGTCGGGAGGAAGTTGCAGCAGTCTGCGGATCTCCGCCTCCTCCGCCTGGCAGGACGCATCTGCAGCCTCTGCCTCGTCAGGCGTATATCCAAAATCTCCTGCCGCTGCGGCTGCAGCGGCCTCTTCAGCCTGAGACGCCATGTATGCAAGCTCCTGGTCGGTGGTGTCCCGCGTGTGCTCCTTGATGTCATCCTTGTTCTTCGCCACCTCCACAAGGTTGTCGAAGAAGCTGAGGACGTCTATGGGCTTGGGCGGAATCCACGTGCGGTCCACGCCGTGCGAATCACACGCGGGCATCATGGCGCAAAGACGGTTCCGGATTGTGCTGTTGCAGAGGGGCACCACTCCCCGGGGAGGTCTGAACCACTCAGGGTGGGCCGGGTCATATTTGAAGAGTTCCCGGACCATCCCCTTCAGCTCCAGCGTCGTGAAGTTGAAGTTCAGCCCGGGGCGCAGCCTCATTATATCCGCTGCGTTGCCGTACTCCCAGGCCGGCCTTTTCCTGTCTTGGAGAGGGGCAATGCGGCGGCGGAGGAAGTCTGCGCCTACTTCTGCAACGGACAGCCTTGCTACCCGAAGACTAAGAATCCGGATGAGGGCGATGTCGAGCTTGATGTCGTCCGAATCCAGCTCGCTCCAGTCCCTGCCGCGCACGATGGGCGTTGTGCGCGGCGCGGTGAAGGGTTGCGGCTGGTCCTCGACGATCCAGCACCATTCAGCACGCCATTCCTCCCACTTGCCGCGGAGCTCCCCCGGCAAGTAGGACTCCTTGTTCAGACGGAAAACCCAAGAAATTCCCCCGGAGAGGGGGGCGCCGGCCTCTGCTCTAGGAGTAAAGAAGTGCCTAAACAGCGCTACGTTTGGGTGTATTCCTATGAAGTTTTCGCACATGTGTGCGAAAACCGCCATTGTGAGGACGGCGTTGGGGGTGAAGTCAAGAAGGTGGAAGCCATAGGTGTGCATGATGTCGCAGAAGAAATCAGAGAAAGGAGGGCAAAGACCGCAGTGAAAGAAGGCTGCGAAGAAATAGTACCCGCCGGGGTAGTTGTCCTTGGCGGCGGCCGGATAAGCTCGAGTGCGGGGGTGCGCCTTGGTTTCCTTGGCCCAGAACAAGTAATACTTGTTCCAGAGCTCCCGCGCGCCGAGCCTCGGCTGGAAGACGAGGTTCCGCTTCCGGTACGCGGTAAGCTTCGCTGCTTGCTCCGACTTCTCCCTCTTGGCTTTCTCCGCCTTCGCCTTCTCGGTCTTCGGGGCCATGGCGGAGGCGGTGGAGGAAGGGGGGAACGGCGGCGGCGGAGGTGTGGAGGCGGAGCGCAAAGGGGATTTCTGGAGGAAGAAGAAGATGCAATGAAAGCGCAAGGAGGGGAATCGCTCCTGCTTCCTCCGCTTTTATGGGGAAGTGGGGGGGGGGGGGGGGGGTTCC
>LR738715.1:201712458-201737097 GCA_902687465.1 Secale cereale | reverse complement strand
GGGCGTTTCACTCTTTCCATTAAGAGAACGTGGGCACGTCCCATCCCACGACGCCGCAATCGACGCGTGCCGTTACGGGGGGATGCGGCGGATGCGGAAGTGGATTCGGCGCGCCGTGGGTCGCGTGTGCCCGTGCACTGTTTTGGGCCTGGCCCAACAGCGCTCGGCACCGTGTGTGGCCCAGGCCCGGGGGCTCCTGTCGGTGTACTAAGGTAGGGGTACCTCAGTACCCCAACTTGTGCACGGGCAGTTGCAGCTCCCCGCGGCAGGGTTTACCACGCGCTCGCCGGAGACCTTCCTGCTCCATATCAAGCCATTCAAAAACAAAGTATGCAAGACAGAAGATCGAGACCCCGGCAAGCGGAGCTTGCCGGGAAGGCCGTACCAGGCTCAAGACTACCTCACTAGCACAAGGCCCTGGCAAGAGGAGCTTGCCAGGAAGACTAGAAGACACGCCTCGGCGCTATATGCGTCCCGGCGAGGGCCCGGGGAGCGGCAAGCTCCCGGGCCCGGCAAGATCAAGACCCCGGCAAGGTGCTTGCCGGGAGAGTTGCGCTGTGTGCCCGCGCTCCAGCTCATCGGCCCACGCGTCGCCCTGGGGCCTATCCAGGGACGCGTGGCGGATGGCTGTGCAGCCTGGGGGACACGGTGGCACTCCACGGTGGTGGATCCATCGCCGTGGCAGACGGAGACGCAAGGGCGGGAGCTTTTGGGGTCGACGGCGACGGGCATTAAATGCCCTTGTCCCCCACTGTCAAAGTAGGTAGCGACCACTGTTCGCGCACTGTAGCTCCACTGTTCCCGCACTGTTACAACTACCACCTCTTTTACGTTTTTACCCCTTTCTCCTACGTTGACACCTGTCGGTGACCCCTTGCACTATAAAAGGAGGCCCATGCACAACGTGGAGGGGGTTCGGAACCTAGATCACTCGTACGCTCGGTGTAACTGCTTCTTCAAGCTCCCGAGCTCTCCAAATCAATACACAACTAAGCAGGAGTAGGGTTTTACGCGACCACCGCGGCCCGAACCTGGGTAAAACTGCCCGCGTGCTCGCTACGATCTGCTCTTCGTGCTCCCTCCGCCCTCGTACCGCACAGACAAGGGGCTCCGGTCCCATAGGTGTTCGTGGCGGACAGTTTCCCCCGACACAACCCCTATGCATAGATTACCCCAATGTCACCACGGAAATCCACAAGTTGATAACCAAGACATACATCAAGTGGATCAATAGAACATCCCATTGTCACCACAGATATCCACTTGCAAGACATACATCAAGTGCTGTCACATCCAAAGATTCAATCCGATATACCACAACGTCAAAGGAAAAGACTCAATTCATCACAAGGTAGAGAGGGGAAGAAACACCATATGATTCAACTATAGTAACAAAGCTCGCGATACATTAAAAGTGCATTATATCGACTAAAGGGGGGAGGTGAATAGGCAATTTTTACAAATTCGCCACTGGGGAAATTCTAGTTGAGGAATTTCCTAAGCAACGAACTACTTAGCAGCGGAATAGATACTCAAGTGCATGCACAACAAAACAATAGCATGGTCATCATGATGAGATGAAAGCAAACACAGAGTACAAGTAGCGTGTAAACATGATAAGCAGGCTGAAGACCGAGGACTGAAGAAATAGGGTTGAGGAAATTGAGAAAGTCTTCAGTCAAACTCTTCAAACAGTACACATCAAGTTCATCAACACATGAATGAGTAAATGGAAGGGTTGAGGAAATAGAACCAGTAGGCTTGGTGAAGACAATGATTTGGTAGACCAGTTCCAAGTGCTGTGACAGTTGTACGTCTGGTTAGGGCAGCTAGATATTCAAACCTGAGGACAATCAGTCCCGGACACCTAGTCCCTGACACACAGTCCAGGACACTTAGCCCTCACCGTATTCCGCTTGAGCTAAGGTCACACAGACCTTGCCCAATCACTCGTGGTAAGTCTTCACATGTGACTTCCAAACGTTCAGTCTTGGTCACTCGGTGATCCACAATTTCTCTTGGATGCTCTAGACCATTGACGCCTAATGTCTGGAAGATCACAGTCTTCAAAGGTAACAAGCATCGGTTCCACATAGGAACACTCTCTTCAGTGATGCTCAATCACTTTTGGGTTTTAGGTGTTGGGGTTTTGGGTTATTCCTCACTTGATGATTTTCGCTCAAAGTCCTTGGAGGATGGGTTGCTCTAATGACAAGTGTCAGTTTCTCTCCGAGCAGCCAACCAACTAGTGGTTGTAGGGGCAGCTATTTATAGCCTAGGGAGCATCCTGACATGATAAGACATAAATACCCTTAAATTATATGACCGTTAGGTGGATAGGATATTTGAGACAGCTAGTGCATAGCACAACAACGGTCGGAAATTTGAGCTCTCAAATTCCTCAGGGCTATCATGTTCCTCACTTGTAGGCAATCTGCAATAGCGAATTCCTAACTCCTCAGTCAGAACAAATTCCTCAGAGAACAGAAGAACTTCGTCTCTGTCACTGAAGAAATTCACCGAACTGTATGAGATTTCCAATGGCTTCACTCGAATGGATTGGGTAGTGTAGGCTTTGAGTTGATCATCACTTGGAAATATGTTTCCTTAGTTTTACCTCGACCCCCTTTAACAGTACGGTGTTTCCTATGACTCAAGAAAGAGAAAATGAAACTACGAAAACAAAAGTCTTCACGCTTCATAGTCCTCGCATGAATATTCAAGTCTTCAAGGTCACACCAATTTCCTCATTTTCAAAGTCTTCAAGAAAACCAAAGTCTTCAACTGAAGACATATATTTTTAGGGGTCAACTTTCTTTGTAAATATCAAACTCCTCATAGACTTATAGTACCCATGTACACTCACAAACACATTAGTCCCTTAACCTATAAGTCTTCAATACACCAAAATCACTAAGGGGCACTAGATGCACTTACATACATCAAGATCATGCCAAATCAAGAACACGAGAGAGAGAGAGAGAGAGAGAGAGAGAGAGAGAGAGAGATCAAACACATAGCTACTGGTACATACCCTCAGCCCCGAGGGTGAACTACTCACTCCTTGTCATGGAGAACGTCGGGATGATGAAGATGGCCACCGGTGATGGTTCCCCCCTCCGGCAGGGTGTCGGAACGGGCTCTCGATTGTTTTTTCATGGCTACAGAGGCCTGCGGCAACGGAACTTCTGATCTAGGTTTGTTTTTGGGGGTTTATATATATATAGTAATTTTTGGTGTCGGGAACAAGTCAAGAGGGTCCACGAGGCAGCAACAAGACAGGGGCGCGCCCTCCTCCCTTGTCGCTAAATCTGGGAGTGGTTTTAGAGAAACTGGTTTAAATCTTTCCTCACTAGTTATGCCAATATAAAGATGATAGAGTCTCCAAGTGAGGAAGAATGGGAGAAGGCAAAAGCTATTTTTGAGTTTCTAAAAGCTTTTGAAGAGCTTACCTTGATTGTTTCAGCTCACAGGAAGCCAACTTCACGTAAGTTTCTACCAGTTGTGCTTTCTATTCGCCATGCATTGAAAGATCCGGGTTGGCAAACCTCTGATGTGTTGAAGGAATTGGCGGCAGTGATGCAAACAGAGCTCGATAAGTATTGGGATCCCGAGGAGAAGGAGAATGCAAATCCTAACCGTCGTAGAAAAAGAAAGGGCATTGAGTTTAACCTTGCACTTGTCATTGCTACATTCCTGGATCCAAGGAGGAAAAAAGATTACTTGGATTTCTTCTATTGCAAGTTGTCTACCAACGCAAAGCAAATTACAAAACAAGTGGAGATTGCTTTAGAATGGGTGAGAAAGTATGTCAAGGAATATGAGCTACTTGCAGCGACAAGCACTGCACACTCGACACCTTCTAGTCAAGGCAATACCACTGTTGGATAATCTATTGCAGGGAAAAGGAAGTTAGAAGAAGAGTTTGCCCAGCACAAGTCTCGTCGGAGGTCACGTGTACACAAATATGAGCTTGATGAATACTTGGAAGAAGCATCCGAGAAGGTCGGTGATTACTTTGATGTCTTGGGTTGGTGGAAGAGGCATGCCGAAAAGTTTCCTATATTGGAATCTATGGCCCGTGACTTTCTTGCAATTCCTTTGAGCACAGTGGCATCTGAATCAGCCTTCAATTGTGGTAAGAGGATACTAGGTGACAAGAGAAGCTCTTTGAACCCTAATATGCTAGAAGTGCTTGTTTGTGCTAAAGATTGGTTGTTCATATCAAAGGAGGGTGAGCTAACCAATTACATTTTGGTTCTACTACTTGTGTAAAATGTGATATATAAAACTTGAAGTATAGAAGTGTTCATATGCCTTTAAATTAATCCTTTGTTTCATTTGCAGGAGATGGACAGTAAGCGCACGGCTAAAAACTTGAAACCAAGAAAAGGTAAAAATATGATCCTGATCATCGATGCCTTTGCCTTGCTCCTTTTTTCCGTTATAGTGATTGGAAAGGCAAAACCACTGTCGCTAAGAAAGTAAACATTGCCAAGACTAGTCTGTAGAACTATTGGACTTTGGTTTGATATGACACTCTTGACAAGAAGTGAGTGATGAATTAGCCAGTCCATAGGCATGTCATAAGTTCATTGAATTTGTTGGCTGGAACACAGCCGGGTCTTGTTGCCCTATTTCTTCCTCTGTTCTTGTAGGAATATGTGTTCATTTCATCTAGCACATAATAAATCCACCAAAACCAGTAATAGGAGTTGCCAACACTATTTTTCGTTGATATACATTTTACGCTTCTAGTGATAATCAAGTGTTTTCTAAGTGAAATGATGTCCATGTTATTTTGCAGGTCATGGCCATTCTCATGTTCTCGGGTGCTTGTGTCGTGGGCTCGCGGCTAGCGTGATGATCTTTTTCATGAAGGATGTGAACTTCTTCGCCGAGTACTACCGGCTGCCATAGCCATGGCCAAGCTTGTAACATAGATTGTCTATTTGATAGCCCATCTTTGTTTAGATGATGTGGATTCCTGATGCTCTGGTTACTTGTGTTGTTTCTTTGTTAATTTCATTTTGTCAGAGGTTGACTTGATGCTCAATTCTGAATATGAGTCCTTTGTAATGTATATTCAGTTTGAGATGTCATTGTTAATCTCCAGTTGGGTGAAGCAGTAAGTTGGTTCTGTGTGCTTGTTGTTTTTTGATTGACTGTTAATATAATGCTTAACCCATTTAATCAAACGGTTCTGAACCCATTTGTGTAAACAGTTTCAACCCATGGTTGAAGGCTTGGTTCAGTTTGGTCTGGTTAAAATTCCCAGCAAGTTTGGTTTTGGTTGGGTGTCAAGATAGCTGTTGTGGGTTTAGTTTAGGTTCAAGTGTCAAGCTAGCTCACGTGGGTTTGGTTGAGTTATGGTTTAGGTATCAAACTTTTCTCAGATTTACTTGTCGCTTCCTCGTGAAGCTTCTGGTCCATCTCCGATGCTCCATGGGCTTCTTCTGGTCCATAAAAAATCACCGTAAATTTTCTGCTAGTTTGGACTCCATTTAATATTCCTTTTCCGCAAAACTAAAAAACAAGGAAAAAATAGAAACTGTCATCGGGCTCTAGGTTAATAAGTTAGTCCCAAAAATAATATAAAATATCATATTAATGCATATAAAACATCCAAAACAGATAATATAATAGCATGGAACAATAAAAATTATAGATACATTGGAGACGTATCAATAATACAATGAAAAAGTGTGAACACCGACAATTGGATGAAATTTGTGAACATGAATATAATGTTGCTGGAAACACGTACTCCCCCAAGCTTAGGATTTTGGCCTAGCTTGGCCATCACCATCCGTAGTAGCCATCTGGTCTCATGTCGAAGTGATGTGGTGGCGGAACCCGAGCGTCCTGGTCAATGTCTTTATGTTTGAGGACTTCAACAGGAGGCAAATAACTGAGGTGATTTTGAAAGTCAGCCTTGTATGCAATTGAAGACCTCATTCTGATGAATCTAATAATCCAGGGAGCATAAAGCTTCAACTGAAAAGGTGATAGTGCAACATTCGCCAAAGTCCTCATGAAGAAATCGTGATAATTGATGGGAATCCCATGCATGATATTGAACAACAGATTCTTTATGATGCCAACAACGTCTTCTTCTTCAGAGTTGTGGCCCTTAATTGGACTGAGGGTTTTGGTGAGGATGCGGTAGATGGTCCTTGGCACATAAAGAAAATCCTTCAGTAGGAAGGTTGTTCTTGGAGATTGCCAAGCCTTCAAATGCTTCATTAGGACTTGATCAGATGATTTGGAAGTTCTGGTTCATCATACATCAAACTTGCACCATCAGCCGGAGAATTAATTGGGATGGCATGAAGTAATTCAGATACTGGGGCTTTGTAGTGGGTGTTGTCAGTCATCCAGTCAAGCACCCAGGAGTTGATGTCATCAGCATTACTTGCCAGGTGCAAGGTTGCATAGAATTGAAGAATGAGTTCTTCATTCCAATCACATATGTCAGAGCAGAAACTTTTAAGCCCCGCTTCATGAAGCAAATTCAGCACATGCTCAAAGCAAGGGATGGACTCCGTGTCAACATGAGGAATTTGACGATGCTCAAATACCTTATCCTTGTCGAAAAGCAGTGAAGAATAGAAATTCATCTGAGTGGCTGTCCAGAGCCGCTTGCGACGAAGTCTTGCTGAGTCATAGGGGTTGAATTCAGTGAAGAATTTATGTTCAGCGAAGAAATCATCAGCCTTGAATTTCTGCTTTGTTGCATGGGGGTTCTTCTGCTTGGGCTGAAGATTTACAGATGATGATTTTGCAGCCTCTTGATGCATAACTTCTGGAGCTGCTTCCTGAGGAATTGAAGCTTTAGGTTCTTTAGCAGCTATTGGTTGTTCAATTTCTTCAGCTGTTGCAGCTGGAGCTTGTTCAGGAAAGGACAGAAATGGAGTGTGAAGTTCTTCAGAGCCCGCGTGAATTTCTTCAGTTTAAGCAGGGGATTGAGGAACTTGCTGCAGTGGTGTGGTCAATGGTGAATTTGGATGAGTCTTCTCCCAATAATCATCATTGAGCACATGAGGTATCAGTATCCACATCTTCTTCTTCTTCTTCCATTTCCTCAACACCGGCCTCTTCAGCAGTGAATTGAGGCATGTACGATGATACCAGAGGGGTTGAAGGGATTGCTTCCGCTTCAATTTCGTCATCCAACTGCTCTGAAGAAGCAACAAAAGGATTTTCTTCAGCAGTGTCATCAGGAATTTCATAATCCTCACCAAAGGGAACAATCTCCTTTGATGGCACAATGGAAATCAGAACATGATCAATGGGATTGGTGACGGAGCTTGACAAAGTCCTCACTTTCTTGGGAGCTGAGGATTCTACAGTTCATGATGATTTCCTTTTCTTCATAGCTGCCTTTTCTGCAGCCTTTGTCTTCTTCACTTCTGATGTAGAAGGAAGGCTGATGGTCTTCATAGGTGAAGACTCTGCGGGAGGTGCAGATGACACAGTTTTAGTTTTTTTCAGGCACGACTATTGCAGTCGCCCTGGCATTCTCACTTTCTTCAGGCGCTGCTTCAGTTTCTTCAGCAGCCCTGGGTTGTTCTTCAGGCACAACATTGGAAGTTGCCCTGGCAGTTTGTCGAGCGGCTGTAATTTCTTCATCAGCCCTGGCACATTCAGTTTCTTCAGCAGCGATATTTTCAGCTACGCTTTCAGTTTCCTCAGCAAGATGAATTTCTTCTTGTGAGGAACTTTCACCACCAAGGTTGAGGGACTTGGAAAGCTTGAAGAATCTAACCTTGGCTCCTAGCCAACCAGCATGGTATCTGTCAAATTCATCACTGAGGCCTTTGATTTCAGTTTGCAGTTTCACAAGGTCCTCAAGAGTCATGTTCACTATATTTTTCTTCAAGAGACACACCTTCTTGTACTGATCTTTCTTGGCCTTCCTGGCTTGTTTAAACTTCCATTTTTCTTCACCAATGAAAGCAGCCAACTATAACATCCCAAATTTTCAATTTGGAATGTTATACATAGATCATATTGCATTTCATGTTTTTGCATTTTGTTTGTGGCGTTCCTCGAAATTCTAAGCAACTCAAGGACCTACGGAGAGAGTTGGGAATTCTACCGTTTTCGTATTTGAGTTCGCTCGAATACCGGTACGAGGACAGTGTGATTCTAATTATTTTTCTCTCCTAAAAATATTTCTAAATACAAAATATGAGCGGAGATAATATGACTTCTCCAAAATAACAGAAATATTGGAGGAAAAATATCAAAATCACTTTTGGTATTTTTCTGGATTTATTTGCGGATTTATTTGCATAGGAAAATTACGCGTTTTTCAAAATTGCATTTAGGTCCGGGAAAAATGTTCACCTTGTCCTAAATATTATTAGAGGACGGTGAACATTTATTTCGGGAATTTTGGAGTTCGTTTGGTATTTCTTTCGTTAGTTTTTCTGCGCCAGGACTCTTTAAAGAAAAAAAAAACGAACCGACTTAGGATTCGTGTAGGAGTAGGACTGTGGGCTTTATAAGCTGCGCCCCGGCCTGTTTCGCCCCCCAGCCCGCAGCCGCCCCCTGCCCCAAACCCTAGCCGCGCAAGCCGCCGCCGCCGCCGCCACTGCTGCCGCCGCCCGCGCCGCACACCGCCGCCGCCAGCGCCGCCGCCCGCGCCGCACACCACCGCCCCGCGCCGCTGCCACCGCCGCGCCGCCGCCCGCCGCCCTCCGGAGCTGCCGCCCCGCCCGCCGGAGCCGCCGGATCCCGCCGCCGTCGCCGCCATCGGTTTTTTTTAAAGATCGATCGGTTTTGTTTTAGGAAAACCTAGATCCATTTTTTTATTTAGAATAGATCGGTTCGGTT
Organism: Secale cereale; assembly: GCA_902687465.1. NCBI lineage: Eukaryota > Viridiplantae > Streptophyta > Magnoliopsida > Poales > Poaceae > Secale > Secale cereale. Next base: position 201,728,256 of record LR738715.1, on the reverse strand, counting down.
TTTCCGTCGGTTTAGTTATTTAGAGAACGTTCATCCGTATGTTCGTTTTAATGAACGGTTTTCGTTAGTTAGCCGCAGACAGCGAACGTTCGTTCGTTAGCCTGTTCGTCGTTTTTCTTTTTCGTGGTATTTATCCGCGGTTATTCCGATCGAGATTTCTGCCCTGATCTTGTTTTTCGTTTTTCTTTTCGCTCGAGAGTCGGAATCAGGTGATTCAAAATCCCAGATCTTCGTCTCGAAGCCCTCTTTACGTTTAATCAAATTGAACAAGGTTTTGGCTACTGTAAAATTTGACTTTAGGCCAACTAGTAAACCGGAGCTCGTTTCTTTTGCTGTTTGAGTTTCGTTGCTTCTTTCGAGTTGATTCTTTTTGCAAACCGGAGTTCTTAAGGTGAACTTTCTGGTTAGATCTCTTATATGAGTTTTACCCGTGCATTAGTTAAGTACTTATTGTATGCTTGTTTGATTGCGATAGAGTACCCGGAGTGCGCCACTTGCTACTTTGAGTCTCTAGGTTTTGCGGATCATCAGCAAGGCAAGTAACACTTTGATCATACTTTCCAATTACCCAGTTTTCATTGCATTAGTCAAACCCTCACACATTGCATGAGTAGGATCAATTAACTTGTGGGACTGGGAAGTAGATTGAGGTAGTACCTATTACCTGCATTACATTCAAACCTTTGGGAATTACTTCTACGTTTGCTGTTAGGACATGCTATGCTCGTAGACGTGGATTGGGTGAGTGAAATCCATGACAGATGTGAGTTTGTTAATTAATGGTTCAACTTAAGGTGGCAACATTAATACACATCTGGGTGGACTGAGGCACCTGGGTATTCCAGCGATTGCCTGTTTTTCTTTTGGACCGCCACCCAGGCTCAAAGGGATCATGAGATTATTCATACTAGAAACTTCCGTGTGCATCCACAATGCTATTATGGGCTCTAGCATAGTATGAGTAAGTTGTGTGAACTCTTACAGTGGTGGACTAGCAGATGTAGGGGATGTAGGTTGGTCCGGTCCGCCCGATCGTAAGGTGCTAGCGCTTCTGAAAGACTATGTATCGGTCATCCGTTTCTCAAACACCATGTAGTGCGAGAAACCAAACGGAGGCGATCGAGTCTTGTGGAAAAAGTGCACAAACCTCTGCAGAGTGTACAAACTGATCATGATTAGCCTTGGATTTTCATGTGCATCTCATCATGTTGCTCTAATTTAATATTGTTGGGTTTAATGATGAACTTTAATTGGGGTAGAGAGGATGTCTATCTTCTCAACGATGTTTCAACTACCATGATAGTTAATTAAAATATATTCCTTTGAAGTAGGGAAAAATTGGCTTTACGCAAAAACTTAACCATATAGCTTTCCACCAGCCATATTGCATATAGTATAGCTTTACTTTCATTGCATTCTCTTGTGTTACCTTGCCAGCATATTCCATGTGCTGACCCGTTTTCGGGCTGCAACGTTTCATGTTGCAGACTTCTCAGACGACGAGTGAGATGCCCCTTTTTAGGTCGTGGTTCTATACTCAGCGATGCCGCTGGAGTTGATGGACTCACTTATCTTCCAAGCCTTCCGCTGTTATCATGTTAGATGGCCTTCAGCCATATTATTTGTAATAAATTCATCGTTGGACTATCGATGTAATAAGTGTGTGATTGCTACTCTGTTATAAATCCTTCAAGTACTGTGCGTGTCAGCATTACTGATCCAGGGATGACACTGATGCACAAAGATCAGACTGTTTGAGGTCTGGTCGCTACAAGATGGTATCAGAGCACACGCTGACTGTAGGACACGACCACTAAGACAAGCCCTAGAGCACAATTCACTCTTCTATTTTCTGACTCCTCATCTTTTCTACTCTTTAGGATGGTGGAAGCAAAGCACAAGTTCATGCAACCGGATAATGATACGCCCTTTGGACGACACCTGAAGGAAGTCACAAGATATCTCAATATTGGATTACCAAGTTTCACCAGAACCTACAATGCCACTCTACCTAAGGAGGAGCGTTGGTTGATTCAAGCTCAAGTTCCAGGAAGGACGTTCGCACCCGTGACCTCACTCATAGCATTTTCCTTTAATGCGCCTACATGGAGCCTAGGAAGGAGCATGGCATCCCACATTGCTATGGGAAGGATTGGAGAAGTCTACAAGCAGGAGCTAAAGGACACCATCTACCAGATTTGTGGATGCCGAGATGAGAATTGGGATATGATCAGCACCCGGAAGGATAGGTCCATTGCAGCATTTATCCAGGAGTTGAACCACCACATTCGTCGCTAGGAGCACCAGATGTGTGCAGGGATGATAGATTTGAAGAAAGCCCTGAATAGGAATTTGGAGCTAGAAGAAGAACTCAAGTCTACACGCGACGGATATGAGGAGGAGATGAAGATACTTGTGGAGAAGAATGATGATTTGACCCGGAAGTTAGGGATACTCATGGGAGAAGAAGACGAGGAAGAAGAACCCAAGGAGATTCCACCGGAACACTATATCATCATAGATGACACGGATTCGGAAGCTGAGGATAGCAAAGATGAAGACTATAAAGATGAAGCTGGAGCGGATATTATGGAATCCTCTGCCGATCAATATTTTTAGATGAACACCCTGTGACTACTAGTTTACCTCCAAATATTAGTTTTAGAGCACCTTTGTAACAATCGTTAGATTTGTAAGACCTTGATTGAAATTGATTGGTGTGATATGATTGTGTGTTTGTCTCATGTGCATATGGGTAGTGATTTTCCCTTAGACCTCTTTTCTATTCTAATCTCTTCCCTCTACTCCCATCAAATGCCTCCAAGACGTTAATTCGAGTTTCCCCTGAGCTCACCCAGTTGATCCAGCAGCACAACACCCTGATGCAACTTCTTGTCCAGAACACTCAAAACAACCAGAACAACAACAACAACAACAACAACCCTCCACCACCACCACCCGTGGACAACCTGACACGTTTCTTAGGGTTGCAACCACCCGTGTTTGCTAGCAGCATCGAACCAATTGTGGCTGATGACTGGCTACGCAAGATTGGAAGGGATTTGACCACCGCCAATTGCTCGGATGCTAAGAAGGTGCGATTTGCCGCACACCAGTTGTCTGGACCAGCCACAGCATGGTGGGAGAACTACACAGCCACTTACCCTGTAGCCAATGTGACTTGGGATCAGTTTCAGCAAGCTTTTCGTACCGCCCATGTGTCAACCGGAGCTATGAGTATGAAGAAGCAGGAGTTTCGCAACTTGCGCCAAGGAAATCGTACTGTGGCCCAGTACGTGGATGAGTTTAGTACCATGTCTCGTTATGCCCCAGATGACGTGGCCATAGATGCCAAGAAGCAGGAGAGATTCATGGAAGGGCTGAATGATGACATGAGTGTACAGTTGATGGTGGCAACTTTCAATAACTACCAGGAGTTGGTCGACCGCGCCCTAATGATTGAAAGGAAGCATCAACAGATTGAGAGTCGCAAGAGGAAGTATGGGCAAGGAAAGTATAATTCTGGAGCCCAGCAGAAGCCCCGTTTTACTCCCAAAGCGGTAGGACAGTTTCAGCATACCCATGGAGGAGGTAGCTCGCACAATCACAATGGCACCAAGAACGGCAATGGAAATGGAATTGGAGCCAATGGAAACCAAAACCGCACTACACCGTCCACACCCACCAAGAGGGATTTCAGCCATGTCACTTGTTACAAGTGCGGGAAGAATGGACATTATGCCAATGAATGCCCAGAAGTTAAAGAATGGGAATGGCAATGGAAGCGCCGGGAAGAAGCCCAACCCGTTCAACAAAGGACAAGTGAACCACATGACTGTGGAGGAGGTAGAAGAGCAACCAGATGCTGTTGTCGGTAAGTTTTTGGTTAAGACATTTACCGCAATAGTTCTTTTCGATACTGGTGCATCGCATTCATATATTTCAAGGGGATTCGTAAATAGACATAGGATGTCCACCAGAGTTCTTAAGACCCCCATGTTAGTAAGTTCGCCTGGAGCAGATTATATGACACACCAAGGATGTTTTCAGACGCCATTGATCATAGGACGCCACACTTTCCCCTCTGACCTAATTGTTCTGGAGTCACAAGGATTGGATATGATATTAGGTATGGATTGGCTATCGAAGTATGGAGGTAACATTGACTGTGCCAGTAAGTCTAGTTTGCTTACTACGCCGAAAGGAAGAAGGATCAAGTATGTATCCCGGCATGAGTCAAAGAGGAGTAGGTTAAATTCCTTGTCAGGAGTTGTTCAGGAGGAAGTGCCAGTAGTGAAGGATTATCCGGATGTGTTTCCAGAGGAGTTACCTGGCATGCCACCGGATAGAGATATAGAGTTTTTGATTGAACTTTTGCTAGGCACCGGGCCAATTTCTAAGAGACCATATAGGATGCCCGCAAAGGATTTGGAGGAAATTAAGAAGCAGATTAAGGAGTTACTGGATAAAGGATTCATACGCCCAAGTTCTTCGCCTTGGGGTTCGCCAGTACTTCTAGTGAAGAAGAAGGATGGATCGTTAAGGATGGTTGTCAATTACCGAGGACTGAATGAAGTAACGATCAAGAACAAGTACCCACTGCCGATGATCAATGATCTGTTCGATAGATTGCAAGGAGCTAAGGTATTTTCCAAGATCGATCTACGATCAGGGTACCATCAATTGAAGATCCGAGAGCAGGATATACCTAAGACGACCTTTACCACTAGGTATGGGTTGTACGAGTATACCGTTATGTCGTTTGGTCTGACAAACGCACCGGCATACTTTATGAACCTGATGAACAAAGTGTTTATGGAGTATTTGGATAAGTTCGTCGTAGTGTTCATAGATGATATATTGATCTTCTCGAAGGATGAAGAGGAGCATGCAGATCATTTGTGATTGGTATTGGAGAAGCTCAGAGAACATCAGTTATACGCCAAGTTTAGCAAATGTGAGTTTTGGTAGAAGGAAGTCGGATTCCTCGGACATGTTATATCCGGAGAAGGAATAGCAGTAGATCCCGCTAAGGTGGACACCGTGACCAAATGGGAAGCACCGACGACAGTTGGAGAGATCCGGAGTTTTCTTGGACTTGCAGGATACTACCGGAGATTCATCGAGAATTTCTCGAGGATTGCAAAGCCAATGACGGAGTTGTTGAAGAAGGACACCAAGTTCAGTTGGACAGAAGAATGTGAGACTAGTTTCCAGGAATTGAAGAAAAGGTTGGTCTCGTCCCCTGTGTTGATTCTGCCAGATCAACATAAGGATTATGAGGTGTACTGCGACGCTTCACGTCGAGGACTTGGAGCTGTTCTTATGCAGGAAGGAAGAGTTGTTTCGTATGTTTCACGACAACTGAAACCTCATGAGATGAACTAGGCCACCCACGATTTGGAATTAGCAGCCGTAGTGCATGCATTGAAGACGTGGAGACATTTTCTCATTGGAAACCATTGTGAAGTATATACGGATCACAAGAGTTTGAAGTATATATTCACTCAGAAGGAGTTGAATCTTAGGCAAAGGAGATGGCTGGAACTCATTAAGGATTATGACATGAGATTGCATTATCATCCCGGAAAGGCTAATGTAGTAGCTGATGCGCTAAGCCATAAGAGCCATGTCAATACCCTAATGATGGAAGGATTTCCAAAGGAGTTAGCCGAGGACCTACGAGAACTACGTTTGGAGATAGTTCCGAGAGGCTATGTAGCAACATTAGAAATCCAGTCTAGCCTGATGGATAAAATCAGAGAAGCTCAGAAAGCTGACAAGGAGGTTGTCGCTATAAAGGAGAGGATGAGCGAAGGAAAAGCTAAAGGATTTCGTGAGGATGAACACGACACCCTATGGTTTGAGGATCGAATCTATGGCCTAGTGACCCGGAGATCAGGAAGTTGATTTTACAGGAGGCCCATGATTCACCATACTCGATTCACCCAGGAAATACTAAGATGTATTTGGATTTGAAGGATATTTTCTGGTGGACCGGTATGAAGAAGGATATTGCGGAGTATGTAACAGTTTGTGATGTATGCCAGAGAGTGAAGGCAGAACATCAGAAGCCAGCAGGATTGTTACAACCTATGCCAATACCCAAATGGAAGTGGGAGAAGCTTGGCATGGATTTTATCACCGGATTGCCCAGGACCAAAGCAGGATATGATTCAATCTGGGTAGTAGTAGACCAATTGACGAAGGTAGCCCACTTTATACCTGTGAAAACCACTTATACCAGTGCAAAGTTGGCTAAGATATACATGACCAGAATTGTATGTCTGCATGGAGTTCCGAGGAGCATCGTATCAGATAGAGGAACCCAGTTTATCTCAAAGTTCTGGAATCAATTACATGAAACTTTGGGTATCAGACTAGAGTTTACCACAACATTTCACCCGCAGACAGATGGACAGACGGAGAGAGTCAATCAGATTTTAGAGGACATGCTAAGAGCCTGTGCATTAGATTATGGATGTAGTTGGGATGACAATTTGCCCTACGCGGAGTTCTCATACAACAACAGTTACCAAGCCAGTTTGAAGATGGCACCGTTCGAGGCATTATACGGAAGGAGATGTAGGACACCGTTGTCATGGGACGAAGTTGGAGACCGACAGTTGTTTGGACCAGACTTAATCAAAGAGTCTGAGGAGAAGGTGAAGTTGATTCGAGATAGACTGAAGGTAGCTCAGTCCAGGTAGAAGAGTTACGCAGACTCGAAGCGCAAGGAGATAACCTATGAGATCGGAGATAGAGCATACTTGAGAGTATCGCCTCCGCGAGGAGTTAAACGTTTCGGAGTTAAAGGGAAGTTAGCCCCGAGATTTGTGGGACCTTACCGTGTTTTGGAACGCATGGGAGAGGTTGCCTATAAGTTGGAATTGCCCGAAGGATTGTCAGGAGTGCACGACGTGTTTCACGTTTCGCAGCTTAAGAAGTGCGACGCAGAGATGGCCGATATACCGCTTAGAGACACAGTACCCCTAGAAGCAATTCAGTTGGACAGTGACCTGACTTACGAGGAGAAGCCTGTTAAGATTCTCAAATTTTCGAGCAGAGTTACTCGCAGTAAGGTTATCAAGTTTTGCATAGTTCAGTGGAGTCACCACACCGAGGAAGAAGCCACCTGGGAGCGATAAGATGATCTACGCAAGGAGCACCCACACCTGTTCTCTAGCCAAGTCGAATCTCGAGGGCGAGATTCATTCTAAGGGGGGTAGGTTTGTAACATCCCAAATTTTCAATTTGGAATGTTATACATAGATCATATTGCATTTCATGTTTTTGCATTTTGTTCGTGGCGTTCCTCAAAATTCTAAGCAACTCAAGGACCTACAGAGAGAGTTGGGAATTCTACCATTTTCGTATTTGAGTTCGCTCGAATACGGGTACGAGGACAGTGTGATTCTAATTATTTTTCTCTCCTAAAAATATTTCTAAATACAAAATATGAGCGGAGATAATATGACTTCTCCAAAATAATAGAAATATTGGAGGAAAAATATTAAAAACCTCTTTTGGTATTTTTCTGGATATATTTGCGGATTTATTTGCATAGGAAAAATAAGCGTTTTTCAAAATTGCATTAAGGTCCTGCAAAAATGTTCACTTTGTCCTAAATATTATTAGAGGACGGTGAAAATTTATTTCGGGAATTTTGGAGTTCGTTTGGTATTTCTTTCGTTAGTTTTTCTACGCCGGGACTCTTTAAAGAAAAAAAAAACGAACCGACTTAGGATTCGTGTAGGAGTAGGACTGTGAGCTTTATAAGCTGCGCCCCGGCCCGTTTCACCCCCCAGCCCGCAGCCGCCCCCTTCCCCAAACCCTAGCCGCGCCAGCCGCCGCCGCCGCCGCCCGCGCCGCACACCGCCGCCGCCAGCGCCGCACACCGCCGCCGCCCGCGCCGCACACCGCCGCCCGCCGGAGCCGCCGCCCCGCCCGCCGGAGCCGCCGGATCCCGCCGCCGTCGCCGAGGTATATGCCGCCGCCGCCATCGGTTTTTTTTAAAGATCGATCGGTTTTGTTTTAGGAAAACCTAGATCCGTTTTTTTATTTAGAATAGATCGGTTCCGTTTTTCCATCGGTTTAGTTATTTAGAGAACGTTCGTCCGTACGTTCATTTTAACGAACGGTTTTCCTTAGTTAGCCGCAGACAACGAACGTTCGTTCGTTAGCCTGTTCGTCGTTTTTCTTTTTCGGGGTATTTATCCGTGGTTATTCCGATCGCGATTTCTGCCCTGATCTTGTTTTTTGTTTTTCTTTTCGCTCGAGAGTCGGAATCAGGTGATTCAAAATCCCAGATCTTCGTCTCGAAGCCCTCTTTACGTTTAATCAACTTGAACAAGGTTTTGGCTACTGTAAAATTTGACTTTAGGCCAACTAGTAAACCGGAGCTCGTTTCTTTTGCTGTTTGAGTTTTGTTGCTTCTTTCGAGTTGATTCTTTTTGCAAACCGGAGTTCTTAAGTTGAACTTTCTGGTTAGATCTCTTATATGAGTTTTACCCGTGCATTAGTTAAGTTCTTATTATATGCTTGTTTGATTGCGATAGAGTACCCGGAGTGCGCCGCTTGCTACTTTGAGTCTCTAGGTTTTGCGGATCATCAGCAAGGCAAGTAACACTTTGATCATACTTTCCAATTACCCAGTTTTCATTGCATTAGTCAAACCCTCACACATTGCATGAGTAGGATCAATTAACTTGTGGGACTGGGAAGTAGATTGAGGTAGTACCTATTACCTGCATTACATTCAAACCTTTGGGAATTACTTCTACGTTTGCTGTTAGGACATGCTATGCTCGTAGACGTGGATTGGGTGAGTGAAATCCATGACAGATGTGAGTTTGTTAATTAATGGTTCAACTTAAGGTGGGAACATTAATACACATCTGGGTGGATTGAGGCACCTGGGTATTCCAGCGATTGCCTGTTTTTCTTTTGGACCGCCACCCAGGCTCAAAGGGATCATGAGATTATTCATACTAGAAACTTCCGCGTGCAGCCACAATGCTATTATGGGCTCTAGCATAGTATGAGTAAGTTGTGCGAACTCTTACAGTGGTGGACTAGCAGATGTAGGGGATTTAGGTTGGTACGGTCTGCCCGATCGTAAGGTGCTAGCGCTTCTGAAAGACTATGTCTCGGTCATCCGTTTCTCAAAAACCATGTAGTGCGAGAAACCAAACGGAGGCGATCGAGTCTTGTGGGAAAAGTGCACAAACCTCTACAGAGTGTACATACTGATCATGATTAGCCGTGTCCCCGGTTATGGACGTCTTGAGTATCTAGTACTTGGATTTTCATGTGCATCTCATCATGTTACTCTAATTTAATATTGTTGGGTTTAATGATGAACTTTAATTGGGGTTGAGAGGATGTCTATCTTCTCAACTATGTTTCAACTACCATGATAGTTAATTAAAATCTATTCCTTTGAAGTAGGGAAAAATTGGCTTTACGCAAAAACTTAACCATCACTACTAGGAAAAGGTCTATTAATGGCGCACCTAATTTGGCCATTAATGGTGCATTAGTGGTGCGCCATTACTAGCACGCCATTAGTATTTGATACTAATGGCGCACCTCTGGTGCGCCATTAGTATCTGGTATACTAATGGCGCACCACAGATGCGCCATTAGTGTGTACCGTAGTGCGCCATTAGTATGCCTCCCAGGGACCATGTGTACCCAAGTGCTTTGGCATACTAATGGCGCACTAAGGTATGATGCGCCATTAGTAGTGTCCACATAGTAATGGCGCACTGGCTGATAATGCGCCATTAGTATGCTTTGGCATACTAATGGCGCACTGTTCTCTGATGCGTCATTAGTATGAATATTAGGTTTTTTTAATATTATTTTTCTGTTTTTTTGCACAGATTACAAAATGTATAATTGCACAGAATATAGACAGCACACATCAACAACACATTCATCGAATACAATAGAAGATTAATCTCTGAATACAATTCATCATATTAGTCTCCGAATACAATTCATCATATTAGTCTCCGAATTGAAAAGACCGAACAAAGATAGAACAATATATTACAAGTCTCGAGACCGCGAGTAGCGAGTTTGTCTTCACATTACAAGTCGATATCGATCATCTAAACTACCATCACATAGAAGAGAGCTGTGGTCATCACGATGAGCATCATCACGATGAAACTCGTTTTCATCCGGTTCCTCCAACGCTCCCTCCCCTCTCCCGCTAGATATCGAGCGTATCTAGATTCGGCCTCGGCCCTAGTGGTGTACCCTTTGTAACTGTTACCGCTGAATCGGTGAACCTGTCTCCGACACTCCTCACAGTCGTCGTAGACTCCGAGAACCTTACCCTTGTACACGACATACGACGGCGTCGCTATATATGCACTAGCCAAACGAAACGTTAGTACCAATTCACAGACAATTCATAAGCAATATATAAGTATGCAACAGAACGATCGAAAGAGAAAAGCAAGACATTAATAGCATCGATTACATCTAAGTTGAACGACTCTCGAAACCAAAGAGACATACTACAAGTTCATTAAAGTTTAATTACAACAAGAGCCAATCGATGTTTCAGAACTAGACACAGCATCACTGCTTTCGACTCGACTCAATGCACCGGAGCGTGGATGAAGCCGCCGTCTATCGTGGGAGTCATGAAATCACGGGCGTTGTCAGCCTGCATTTGTAGCATTGTGTCAATGTCACTGTTCGACGGTTGATTTCTGAGGTAGAACTGCCCCGAGGTACGAAGGACATCTTGATGGATGATTTCCACAAACTCCGACTGGATGCGAAAGAAATCTTGTCTGATGTCCGTGTCCTGGATTGCCGACACGCGCGCGGCCCAATCTTTGAGCTTACTCGGTAGCAGAAGTTGATGATGGTCCCGTACGATCGCCCGCATGTGATGGATGGCGTAGTAGGCACCCTTCTGACCGCCAGGCGGCTGCTTGACGCAGCAGAACTTCGTGTTGTGGGAGAACACGTGCTTGCCGTACTTACGAGTTGTCCTGGTGAAGGTGCCTCCAGATTTGGCGTAGCCGGCGAGAACATCATCAAGAACCTTCTTGACATTTGTGTAGTCTACAACCGACTTACGGTCCGGGTCGAAATACGCGGCCATGGAATATTTGGGGCTTAGTAGGATGAGCGTGCACTGTGTGTCATTGCAGAAAACATGGAATGTTAAAAGAAGAACGATAAAAATCTAAGAATTCATATGTTACGGGGCGGTTGAGGCGGAGGACTTACTCGGGAAAGTAAGGCACGAGGAAGTTATCCTTATCTCGGTTTGCCAGAATGACGCCTTGGAGGTAAGAACTCGCGACTTGCCGGTCCCCAGCGCTGCCCAAGATCTTAGCACGCATGTAGAAGGGGTCGACTATCACGATGTCCGTGGTCTTGTCACGAATGATCCGCATCTCCATACTCAGCGAAAATAGCCGAACGAAGGTGTAGTGCAGTGGATGAAGGTTCAACATAGCGTGGATGTCATCAAACCGCAGCACGATCATACCCCCGATGGAGTTATCCACAAAGCCCTTGCCCTCCGGCACCTTGGCCGCGAAAACCGGGTACGCCACATCCTTCTCTGTGAGACGCCGCTTCTCCAAAGAAAGAACACTGTCATGCAGACTCCGCATGGCACCGGTTGCAGCATCGAGCATATTTGTCGGTAGCATCGGCCTACCCGCCACATGCACCCTCCTCATTACATCCTCGGGTGAAGGTGGCCCGTCCTGAGCACGGATTGTACTCGGTGCCGGCTGGCTCGCACCCTTGTTAGTTTTTCTTTTGCGTGCCTTCTTCTTGATCTCCTGAATTGGGACCGAGTTCTGCTCAGAGACCGCCTTCTTTAGTGTGTTGGGGCTGATCATATTTCGCACCTCGCCTATCTGAAGCTCGGTGAAGTCGGCAGCTGGAGGCGTCTCCTGAGAGCTGAACGGCAGACGACGCCTGTTGCAACTTGGCTTCTCCGCGGTACCGGCTTGATCGCGCACGTCTTTTGTTGGGTTGGGTTCTTGAGAAGGAGTCCCCATGAAGTCGTCACCGTAGCCATGATCGGCAAAGTACTGATCGACGTTGGCAAATGTATCGTCGTCGTCGTTCTGATCCTGTGCCATATGCATGTTTGGATCCAGTGGCATAGGGATGTCCGGCACCGTTGCGGCGGACTTGCCATGGGGATGACTTGGCGCCGGCACGACTGGCGGTGTTGTCTTTGGTGTGGTTACCCCCGCCCCCAAACGAATCTGGCTCTTCGGCCAAAGCAGGGGCCAGCTCAGGCAGGCGCTGAGGGTCATGACGTCATCATCGTCGGCCCCGACGGGTCGAATCAGAGGTAACACCTCGTCGCAGCCTGGCAGCACCCGAACCAGTAGAACCCTAAACAAGTTGGGTGGCATCTGGGTACCGTGGAACAAGGGCTGGCCCGGTTGAACGATTTTGCCCTTGGCGACATCGACCAACTCGTTGTTCACGAAGTGCAGGAGAGTGCACAGAACGTCGGCGGTGCCCTGCGAAAACATGTAGGGCGTCAGGGATGCCCAGTCAAAGGCAAGGAGATGAAGTCCTCGGCCGAGAGAGGCTTAATTAGTTACCATGATGATGGCAGCGAGCTCGGCTAATGTCGAGGCACCGCCAACGGCAGGCGTGCAGTTGACGGAGGGGCCGCTTGCTGCAGAGGTGCCGGCCGGCGTACACACGGGTGCATTAAGCTCCCGTGCCGGCGTCGGAGACACCAATGCCGCCTCCGCCGGAGACACCAATGGCCCCGCCATCGTGTTCTGCGAGTTGCTGGTCGTGAAGCTGGGAATCGGGGGCGGCCCCTGTTGGCCGCTAGCAATCCACGCTTGCAACCCCTCGATCAAGCTAGGCACAATGGCGGTGATCGTCGCTCCGATCTGTTGTTGCACTTGCTCTTGGACAATCTCCGGAATCAGCGCCACCTGTGCCTTGAGTTCTTGAACCTCGCGCGCCTGGCTTTCCGAGCTGGTCTTTTTCTCCTTTCGCCCACCAGCGTTATAGTATGACGACCATTTTGTCGACAAGCCTTTGCCGGCCACACGACCAGCTGACGTCGGCTTCTCGAGCTTATCCTTGTTCTTCATTACATTCAACGCCCTATTTAGAGTCGTGTCCCAAGGGCCGCTCTTAGTCGACCCCGCGCTACTGCTTTCAGTCGCCTGCGGAAGGAATGTGAATCATTTAGAAATTTGGCTTCATTAATTAGAATGCAACCATATGGAGCTAATTACGCGGGGGTGTATTCCTTACCAGAACAAGCTCAAGCGCCCTGGTCTTCGAATCCGTGGTCAGCTCCTTTGTTTTCGGGTCCTTCTTGTACTGGGCCCTGATAAAGTTCCTGGTCTGCTTGTCACCGTATTTATCGAAGAGGGGCGGTAGGCCTTGCTCGCCACGGTCCGCCTCCTCCTTGTCCCATTTAGGCTCCGCCACTCTGTAACCGCCGGGACCGAGTGTGTGTTCCCCTAAGTTGAGCTCCCGCATTTCTTTCCCCCACTGACTTGATTCGGAGTGTGCGGCGCTCGAGCAAGTGATCTTGAATTCGTTGTAGTCATCTTCGGTGATCGAAGGATGTTTCTCCTTGATCGTCTCATAACTCTCACCTTTCTTGATCATTATCTTCACATTGGTTTTCCAAGTAGACAGGGCCTTGCTCATCTTCGTGAGGGCAGCATTGTTCACTTTATTCCCTTTGAGGCTTGTGTTATCAAATTGAGCGGGGAACTTGTATCGTTCGTGCAGCTTCGTGAAGAGGAGGTTGCGGTAATTCCCGTTGTCAGGATGCCTCAAGTTCTCGCTGTTGATCGAGACGGTGCTCCGAAGAATGCACCCGAGCTGAAGCGAGTACACCTTGACTACTCGTTCGGGCGCCGTTGGATTCCCGTCGGAGTCCACTTCTGTAACTTCCTCCTTGAGGGTGCGGAGCACGGTCGGGCGCCGGTCCTTCCGTTGCCTCTTCGGTTGGCTGCCATCTGTGCGTGCGCCGCCATCATCAGTGGTGGCATTCTCGGCGGCACCATCAGTGGTGGCATCAGTGGGGTCATCCTCCGCGGTACCATCAGTGGTCTCAGGATCGGTGTGGAAGGCGGCATCCTCATACAAGTGAGGTTGTTCCTCCATCTCCTGGGACAGCTCCCATAATGCCTTCCCGCCCGAACTGCCGGCCTCATCGTTGTTGGCCATGTTTCTCTCTAAATAGGAACAAAGTTTGGTCAAAAAGTTGGTTATTGTCAAGGAACAAGTTCATGGTCTCATCATTTAGGGTTTGTCGACACCGAGGCATCCTAAAAGCAAAGCTTTTATAATTGAGGGTTTTTCGATGGCCAGGCACCCTAAAAGCCTAAGCTTTCATCATTTCGGTTTTTATCGACACCGAGGCACCCTAAAAGCCAAGGTTTCATAATTTATGGTTTGTCGACACCGAGGCATCCTAAAAGCTAAGCTAGGAAGGAGAATTGTAAGTTGGGCCTAATCACTTGGCTCTATTGCCGCCTATGGTTTAATGCAGCTAGAATAAAGGGGCACTTGATCCTACCTAATTAACCACTAAGATACCCCGGCCCATGCATTAGTCACAAGTACCCTATATGTCCTATTTTTAGCAAAGTCATGCTAAAATTCACGGAAAATTTCAGCATGACCTTTGCTGAAAATAGGACATATGGAGTACCCGAATTTGCCGGAACGGAAGTTAATCAACATTCCAGCAAACTCAAGGGCCTCTCGGGGTACCTGCAAAACTATCACAATGTGATCACAAGTCTTTCTCAATGTGATCATCATCTTTACAAGTCTTTCTCAATGTGATCACAAGCATCACAAGGCATTAGTAGTTCAGTACATGAACATGTTTTACAACAAAAGCTGTAAGCCAGAGTTGGCAAACTTAAAACACATGCTGTAGAAAAATTTAAACTATGGCATAGCAGAAAAATTAGTCTAACTAGTGTAACTAGTCTAACTACTGAAACTAGTCTAACTAGTCTAACTACTGAAACTACTGAAACTAGTCTAACTAGTCTAACTACTGAAACTACTGAAACTAGTCTAACTAGTCTAACTACTGAAACTACTGAAACTAGTCTAACTAGTCTAACCTAAGAATGTACTTTGGTTCGTCCAATTAGTCATTAAAAAATATCCATAGCAAAACATGTTCCAACTCCTGTAGCGGCACCCTCGCAGGGCCGTAAATTTTTTGAGGTGGCTCCCTTTACTGCTAAGCCTGTTTCGTAGAATTAGTTCATCTACAAAATGTAGCCATGGCCGACAACATGTACTGATGTAAGATTATGTGTGTGATTTCAGTTATTATTTTCTAGTCCTTGTAGTTTTTGTTCCTCCAGGTGCATTTTTATTTTTTTCTGGTGCTCTTATTTAAGGTCAGTTAACCGATGACAGTATAGAACACATTAAAAAAAAGTTGCATTCAACAAATGTGGTCTAGACTGTCAACCAACTCCTACCGAAGCGGGAACCTGACGACGCCCTAGTTAGCTTTCTTTACAGCAGCGGCAGATCGCAAAAGACAAATCCCCCAAATGCTTTGACTTAAGCAGTAACTAACCAGTCCATGGCATCTTTGTAGGAACTCCAGTCCTACATTCTCCATTTTTTTCACCTAGCCGCCGGCTTGCAACCAGCGCAGCCGCTAGAGAGACTGTGGGGTTTGCGGGGAGGGAGTTGGGGGACGACGGTAACTACTGAACATGTTTTACTAGAACTAGCAGTTGAAATTTCAGAAACATGGAGGTAGGGGAAGGAGGG
>LR738715.1:201656924-201708438 GCA_902687465.1 Secale cereale | reverse complement strand
GGGAGTGAGTGTGGTAGAGAGGCTATCCAAAATATCTTGTTGCTGCCCGCATACTAATGGCGCACCAACTACAAATGCGCCATTAGTAATCAAGGTTACTAATGGGGCATTTATAGTTGGTGCACCATTACAAGTTTTGCAAAAAAAAAACATACTAATGGCGCACTGTCGCATAGTGCGCCATTACTAGTTCAAACTAGTAATGGCGCACTCTGGGACAGTGCGCCATTAGTAGTTTTGTAAAAAAAGAATAAAAAATATCATAAAAAAAGAGCATTAATGGCGCACTTTACTGCAGGTGCGCCATTACTATTTACAACTAGTAATGGCGCACTATGCACGGATGCGCCATTAGTATGTTTGGACAGGCGCGCTAGTTAAAAAAAAACTTCTTGATACTAATGGCGCACTCCGGGCAAGGTGCGCCATTAGTACTTCGAACTCTAATGGCGTATCTGTTGCTGGTGCGCCATTACTATGTACTAATGGCGCACTGCCTGTCTGGTGCGCCATTAGTATCAATTCCATCTATAGCCCTTTTCCTAGTAGTGCATAGAGCTTTCCACCAGCCATATTGCATATAGTATAGCTTTACTTTCATTGCATTCTCTTGTGTTACCTTGCCAGCATATTCCATGTGCTGACCCGTTTTCGAGCTGCAACGTTTCATGTTATAGACTTCTCAGACGACGAGTAAGATGCCCCTTTTTAGGTCATGGTTCTATACTCAGTGATGCCGCTGGAGTTGATGGACTCACTTATCTTCCAAGCCTTCCGTTGTTATCGTGTTAGATGGCCTTCCGCCATATTATTTGTAATAAATTCATCGTTGGACTATCGATGTAATAAGTGTGTGATTGCTACTCTGTTATAAATCCTTCAAGTATTGTGCGTGTCAGCATTACTGATCCAGGGATGACACTGATGCATAGAGATCAGACTGTTTGAGGTCTGGTCGCTACACCAACATGTGACTTTGACCAGGAGTGAGGTTCATGTTTGGGAGTGGTGTATTGGGATCTTTGTGCCAAAGATCAATGTAATCGAGGATCTTCTTTGGATCCAACATGAGAGGCACATAACTGCCTTTGGCTCTAGCGGCCTTCATCTGCCTGTCCCTAATGATTTCATCAAGTTCTTCATCATCAGCTTCATCATCATCAGATGGAACTTGAAAGTCCACTTTCTTCTGAGGACTTGGCATCTTTCCATGGCCAGCAGTGGTCTTCACTTTCAGCAAGGTCGGACCAGGTGAAGATTTTGGTGGAGTTGATGAACTTGTAGAGGCTCCTGAAGCAATTGAGAACCCTGCAGTCCGTTGACATGTTGCAAGGAGAACATTAGTTGAGGACTTTGTAGCAACAACCGAGGATTGTGCAGCAACAGAGGGTATTGAGGTGGCCCTTGAGGAAGTTGCATGAGGAATGTGTCATGAAGGCTTTGAGTAACCTGGTCTTGAGGGCATTGACGTTGAGGAATTTGGTTTGACGCCCGATTTCTTTAGCATAGCCTTCTTGGGCTTGCTGGAAGAGGCCTCAACAGTAGTGGCAGCAGCAGCAGAGTCTTCATTGAATTTCTTCACTACTTCTCTAGCTGCCCGTTGAAGCTTTGCTTGACGCTTGGGCCATTCCTTTGGAAATTCCTCACCATGTCTGACGCTTGAGGGATCTGCAACTTGGCCTGGTGCCAAAGGAGGTCTTGTGCAAGGAGGATTAACTGTGAATTTCTTCATGTACTTTGGAGTAACATAGCGGTATTCCCTCCATTCCTTTGCCCATCTCCTCTCAATCCTCTGATTGCGCACTTTCCGCTGATTCTTTTTCTCTTTCCCATGAGTTTCTTCATCTGGAGTGCAATATTCATCATAGATGTCTTCAGGGATTTCAAATGCAGTGTTTGTCTCAGGTCTCTTTCCTCCCTTCTGTGGTCTCTCGCCTTCAGCCATTTTCTTCACTTGAGGATTTTGAACAATTGAAGTTTCCGAGGAATTATGTAACTTTTCTTCGAGGAATGCTGCAAATGAGTTAAGTTGATGAGAACCTAGAGATTTAGCAACATACATTTGTACCTGTGAATAGAGTATATGTGCGAAGAATCTGGAGAGGTCATATGCGTTCTCAGAATTTTTTCAAAAGTATCAAGTTTGAGGATTTTTGACCATGGGAGTCTTGAAGAATTTCGCTAAGTGTTCTTGCTTTAGGTTCTAGAGTTGTGTAGATCAGAGATCCACACAACTGAGGAATCATGAAGAAAAACACAACTTAGAGAAGCAAATCAAGAATAGATAGATTTAGGTGTTTAGGTCGTGGGAAGTTAAGGAATAAACACCTTTTGAAGAAATTGTGAAAATCATGAGAATCAAAGAAGGGTAGTAAAATTAGATTTTAACTACCCTTGGTCAAGAACACGACGGACTAGATGAACTTTGGAGAAGCTCGTCGGTCCAGATCTCCCACGCCCTAACTTGACATAAGGAGACAACTACGACAAGGCGGAGTGAAGATTTCCGCGGCCGGCGCGAGTACGACGATGAGGAGGTCGAGGCAGCAAAGCTCTTCCTCACCAGCATCGATGGAGAATAGCAGCGGCGCTAGGTCTGAGAGCTCGAGTGAGATGGAGGTCGAGCGAAGTAAATGAGGTGAGGTGAAAGGGGAGGGGTATTTATAGCCACTGTGAAAAAACCGCTCGTTCGAAGAAATTGGACGAACGTGCCCCTGCCCTTTGCTATCCTAGCGACATACGTCACCCACGTCCTGAGGAGTAAAGATAGTGGAGATCGTGGGAGAGTTTTTCAATCCCTCTTGGGATGCAGAACGGTTTGAGCGGCAAAAGCCGAAAATTTTGGATAATTAATTTTAACGTTGCGTTCACAAATTCTTCACCTGTCAAGGACACAGTGAAGATTTCGAACATGTTTCAAAACAGAACGCATATGAGGAATTTGTGAATAGATAGGATTGCGTTAAGCATAGAGGGGGATGGGTCCGATCACATTAGCTTAGAGGAAAAATCAATTTGAAGAATTAGCAATAAGTGAATGTTGTAGAGGACATAAAAACTCAATATATAGCCAGTGAAGAACACCACAAAAGTTGAAGAAATTACAAATTTTGAGTAATTTGAAAATTTGAAGAATTTGCAGATTTGAAGAAAAACTCAAATTCCAACTTTGGTTGGTGGCGTGACCCACCGTATAAGAATGATGATTTCAGACACCGCGTACAATTGTCGTAGGGCTCTCACAATAAATTTCTTCATTAATTTCTTCACACTTAGAGGGTTAGTCTTCATTGTTTGAATAAAAATGTTACTTCGTGTGTTGCCAATCAAAGTCATCAATTTTGCATAAGTGTTAGGATGTGTGTCCTTTCAAAGGACATTCAAAGATTCTAAGATATTTAGCTCACACCGCAACTTGCAAAATCTCTTCTCATCCAAGGGCTTAGTGAAGATATCTGCCAGCTGTTCTTCAGTCTTCACATGGTAGATGGAGATGTCGCCCTTGAACACATGATCACGAAGAAAGTGATGACGGATCTGGATGTGCTTAGTCTTCAAGTGCCGAACTGGGTTGTGAGCAATTTTGATGGCACTCTCATTGTCACAATAGAGCGGCACATTCTTCATGTTGATGCCATAGTCCTTGAGGGGTTGCTTCATCCACAGCAATTGAGCACATCATGAAACAGCAACAATGTACTCAGCTTCAGCGGTAGAGAGTGATACGCAATTCTCCTTTTTCGAGGACCAACATACTAAGGATCGTCCAAGGAAATGGCATGTGCCGGATGTAGACTTGCAATCCACTCGATCACCGGCATAGTCAGAGTTAGAATATCCGATGAGATCAAAATCAGAGCCCTTGGGATACCATAATCCAAGTGTTGGAGTGTGAGCTAGATATCGAAGAATATGCTTCACAGCCTTATGGTGTGATAAATTCGGTGTTGCTTGAAATCGGGCACACATGCAAACACCAAGCATAATATCTGGCCTAGATGCACATAGATACAATAAATATCCAATCATGGAGCGGTATACCTTTTGATCGAAGTCTTCACCATTTTCATCGGTGCACAGTTGGCCATTTGTGGGCATAGGGATTTTCACTCCTTTGCAATCTTGCATGCCGAATTTCCTCAAAACAGCCTTGAGGTATTTCTCTTGAGATATGAAGATGCCATTGTGTTGTTGACGAATTTGAAGGCCTAAGAAGAATTTCAGTTCTCCCATCATTGAAATTTGATATTCTTCACACATCATGAAGACAAATTCATCACTGTGACGTTCATCAGTACAGCCAAAGATAATATCGTCCACATAGATTTGACACATGAATAATTCATCATCATATGATTTAGTGAAAAGAGTTGGGTCAAGTGAACCAGGTTTGAAGCCTTTCTTCGTGAGGAATTCCTTCAAAGTATCATACCATGCCCGAGGGGCCTGCTTGAGGCCATAGAGGGCCTTGTTGAGTTTGAAGACTTTGTCAGGATGTTTATGATCTTCAAAACCTGGGGGTTGAGCAACATATACTTCTTCCTCAAGCTTACCATTGAGGAATGCACTTTTCACATCCATTTTATATAAGATGATATTATGATGGTTAGCATAAGCAAGTAATATGTGAATAGCTTCAAGTCTAGCAATAGGAGCAAAAGTTTCATCGAAGTCAATTCCTTCAACCTGGGTGTAGCCTTGAGCGACAAGTCGAGCCTTATTCCTCACCACTAGGCAGTTTTCATCCTGCTTGTTGTGATAGATCCAGTTGGTGCTGATGATATTGTGCTTCCAAGGATCTGGTCGCTTGACGAGTTCTCACACATGGTTGAGCTCGAATTGATACAATTCCTCTTGCATAGCTTGAATCCACTTAGGTTCTAGAAATGCCTCATCAACTTTGGTGGGCTCTGTGATAGTGACAAAAGCAAAGTGCCCACAAAAGTTAGATAAGTGTGAAGCTCTTGAGCGTGTGAGAGGACCTGGTGCAATGATGTCGTCGATGATTTTCTCGGTCTGCACTTATTTTGCAACAAGGGGATGAGCTAGCTGAGCATTTTTTTCAGCAGTAGTTTCTTCAGGAGCACCAGAATGATTTTCTTCATTGTCAGGATTGACTTCTTCAGCAGATTCTTCAGTGATGATATCTTCAGTAGCTTTGAACTTAATGGATTCCTCAGGAGGTATTTCACCTGTCACAGGTGCTCTCTTTGCGAGCAATTAGTTTCATCAAATCGCACATCTACAGTCTCAATAATCTTGTGAAGATGATTGATGAAGATTCTATAGGTGTGCGAGTCCTTTCCATAGCCAAGCATAAAATCTTCATGTGCTTTCGGTGCAAATTTGGAATTGTGATGAGGATCTCTAACCCAACATTTAGCACCAAAGACTTTGAGATAACTCACATTGGGTTTCTTGTCAGTGAGGAGTTTGTATGAGGTTTTCTTGAGGAGTTTGTGAAGATATACCCTGTTGATGATGTGGCACGCAGTGTTGATGGCCTCAGGCCAAAAACGGAGAGGTGTCTTGTATTCATCAAGCATAGTGCGAGCCATCTCAACAAGAGTCCTGTTCTTGCGCTCCAGAATGTCGTTCTGCTGAGCAGTGTAAGGGGATGATAGCTCATGAGTAATACCAAGTTCATCGAGATAGTCATCAAAACTAGTGTTCTTGAACTCAGACCCATTGTCACTCCGGATATGCTTGATCTTCACACCGAAATTCGTCCAGGCCCTTGAGGAAAATCGCTTGAAAATTTCCTGCACTTCATGCTCAAATGTGATGATATGTACCCATGTATAACGAGAATAGTCATCAACAATGACAAAGCCATAAAGAGATGCTGCATTTGTGAATGCAGAGTAATGTGTAGGGCCAAAGAGGTCCATGTGAAGCAATTCAAAATGACGAGTGGTAGTCATGATAGTCTTCGAGAGATGCTTGGATTTGGTCATCTTTCCAGCTTCGCAAGCCCCACAAATATGATATTTGAGGAATTTTACACCATCAATTCCAAGGATATTCTTCTTCTTCACAAGTGTGTGCAAGTTCCTCATGCCAACATGACCGAGTCGCCGATGCCATAGCCATCCTCCTGAAGCTTTTGCAAGTAGACATGTGGCAGGCTGTGATCCTGTAGAGAGATCAACAATATACAAGTGTCCTCTCCTAAAGCCTTCGAAGACTTTGGATCTGTCAGATTCCATGATAACAACACAACTGTATTTTCCAAAGACAACAAGCATATCAAGATCACAAAGCATTGAGACAGACATGAGGTTGAATCCAAGAGACTCGACAAGCATGATATTGTCCATGTGACGGTCTTTTTAGATTGCAACCTTACCTAGACCCAATACCTTGCTTTTTTGCTTTGTCGGCGTAGGTGATATGCTTCAGGTGAGATGGAGATAAAGTAGAGTCCATCAATAGATTCTTGTCACCGGTCATGTGATTAGTACATCCACTGTTGAGGACCCACTCAGTAGCTTTGAGGGAGTCATCATGTAGAAGAATTAGTGCATATTACAACTCATATGCTTCATAGTGAAGAATATGACATCAATTTCATCAGAGTGAATTTCAGCAATAATTGAAGAATCGGGACGTGAGAAATGAATGAATCATTTCTACATGATTAGCTTGTGTCCTTTCAAGCACTTTTAGGTCTCGAGCAAATTCTTTAGACGTTTAAGTTTGTTTGGAGACCTGATGTAATGCCCAGGATGGGACTATACCTCCTACGTGTCGAGGCACGACTTAAAGGTATAAGCCCATTCTGGAATGATCTCAAGTTCGGTATCTTTGCACATCTCATGTAAAAATAGGGATGAAAAGCAAAAGAGATAGTTGGCTTACACTCGCCACATCACACAATTCATTACATAGCAAAACATCATCCAAATAACATCACAACCCGACTACGGGTGTAGATCCAAATGAAAAGATACCAAATACATTAAGCCACAGGTTCGGATCGCCCCTAGTAGAACCACTACTGATCATCGGGATAGTGCACATAGTAACGGCTACGTTCTTCATCGTACTCCCAGTACAGCTCTGTGCCGTCACCTGAGTACCTGCATCTGGTGTGGTGTAGAATCTGTGAGCCAAGGAGGACTCGGCAATCCCGTTCCCGGGTAGCAGAACTATCTAAGCCTTGGGTGTGGAACAAGGCTGAAGAAAGAAATAAAGGCTACGCTGCACTAGCACTAGCTTACGTAATAAGAGCGAGAAGAAAAGTGCCCCGAGCGACAAAGTGATCACGAAGTGATACTATCTAAGCACGTCAAACATAACACCACCGTGTTCTCTTTCCGAACCCCTTTCGGAAAATGACCGTCACGGTTACTCACGCTGGTAGTGTGTTCTGAACATGGTGTCAAGTTTTCTACAACCGGATATTAACAAATTCCCATCTGCCACATAACTACGGGCACGGCTTTCGAATGTTCAAACCCTGCAGGGGTGTTCCAACTAGGCCCATTACAAGCCCACGATCCACGGAGTCGCAACTCCAAGGTGGGAAGGCCCGAGTATTCTCGGAATCCCGTGCTAAGATACTCCGACTAAGGTAAGACTAATCCAGCAAATCCTCCCGGCGTGTCGACACCCTGACAGTAGCTGCGCGTATCTAGTCTCAGGCCACGACCGGATGGGTGATGCTATAGGTTATACCAGATACCTCGGGTTGCCCCAAAGCGGCCCTGCAGGACCCCCCAGTTTGGACCAACACTCATGTGGAGCACTGGCCCGGGGTTGTTAATTAAGAAAGGGGATAGCTAGTCCCTATGCAAGTTTTAGTTATTAGGCAAAAGGAGTACCAATGTCGGGACTTGCTGGAAAAGACTTAGCGCTAAGCGGTTTATCGAGGGGGTTCCATAACCCCAACCGTGTGAGGAACGCATAATCAAGGAACATAACACCGGTTTATACGGTTCCTAGGGCGGCGTGAGTGGAACAAATCACCAAGAAAGAGGCTTAGCCTTCCACCCATTACCAATATATAGATGATTTCAGTTAATAGATATATAGTGTGATATCCCAACAAGATTAAACATGAAGTAAGAATCTTCAAATATTCTCCTGCAACTAGCAATGCTATAAGAGGGGCTGAGCGAAGCTTACTTAGCCAATCAAAGGTTTGCATAGGTTAGGTGGTTAAACAGATTCATGGTTACAATAGGAGGCTGACAAACAAACATGGGCATCGAGGCAATAAGCTAAAGAGCAAGACTTCTAGCAATAGGCAAAGATAGTAATGATATCTGGGTCAGGTCATCTTGCCTGTCGAGTCGTCGATGGATCGTAAGACGGCTCCTCGTTCTCAACCTCGGTAGTAACCTCGTCCTCGTACTCGGCCTCAGCTTCCGGCTCTACTCAACACAATAACACACGAGGCACGAAATCAAACAAGGTGCCATACGCAAACTACAGGATGCATGTATGATGCACTTAGGATGCATAACATGACAACATAGGAAGCACAGAGAAAATAGCACAAGAACAAGACAATTTACTCAAGCAAGTAGGAAGCAAGGCAAGTCTATTTAGGATGCAAAACAAGGCAAGTAGGAAGCACAGCGAAACAATACAAGAAACAACAGGTTTAAATGAGGCCGGAAACTACTTAAGACAAATCTGGTAAGTCCTCATATGCATAGTTTGAAATTAGTCCAGATCTGAACAAACCTTAAGTTAAAGTTGTTAAACAACAATTTAACATGCACCATGATGATCTACACGAAATTCTAGTGAAGTTTCATATAAAGTTTGTTTAAAACGGAGCTACGGTATAGAAGATATGATCAAAACAAGATAAGCATGGCAACGGTGCAAGATGCACCCAAACATCAAGCAAACATACTCCAAACATGTTAACAAGATGATATTATGAATCTACATGCAAAATCACACAAGTTTCATGTAGGGAACGCTCAAAACGGAGCAACGGACTAAAAGATACACCCGAAACAAGAAATAGTGCAAAGCTGAAACTAACAGCCACATAGCAAATTTGGAGCAAGAAATATATACTCTACATCACTCAAACATGGTGAAAAGAAGCATGTATATGAAGTAGACATATCCTACAGCAAACAACTCCATTGGACCATCTCCATAGGAGGCATGGATCAACAGCAACAAGCTACAACATTTTGAACATGACAATAAAAACCTGACAGTAATATTTTATAGCAACTTGGGAGCAAGAATTAAATATGCTACAGAAACCCAAATGAGCATGTGAGGGCATGAATGGATAGGCAACAACATATACAACAAGGAATGATCAATAGACACCCCAAAACTAACATGGATTTGCCTAGGACATCAAGCAAACATAGCATCAGGATATTACAGATTCCAGACTTAGTGAAATTTCACTAAGTGTTAAAATAGTAACATTATCATGGCATGTTTGCAAGCATGTTTAAGTCACCTCAAAGCATAACATGGCAAATGGTTTGCACCACAGGAAAGAGCACATGATGGGGAATCTAAAACATATGAGCATGCCACATGGGGACAAACACAACAATAGCAACGAGCTCCTCAACTAGGCATCTCGTAACAAGTTACAAAACCTAACAGCCACATGTACTTTTCCAACAGAGATAAACATGGCAATATGAACCCTAACATGCATGCTATAGCAACCAACATGTAGAGCATCTCATGATGAACACTTGGACATATCATTTGCTTCATTTGGATAAACATGCATCAAGTTATCACATCTCCAACATGGCATGAAAATAACTAGTAGCAGCAGTTTATATCATGTAGCACTCTTGTCATGAAGATTAAGACCTCTAGATGGACTCAAACAAGCATGACACAATGGAACAAAACATAGTACACATCACCACGATCATTTTGACATATCATACGCACAAATCGGACAAGCACAGTAAAAGTTATTGCCATCACAAGAATGCATCAGACAACTAAAAACTATAAGGACTTTGAGGGAAAACGGGTCAACCTCCGGATCAGTCAACGTGGGTCGGCGGAGCGGATCAACGCGGTGGATGGGGCGCAGCGGGTTGCGGGCGAACTGGATCGGGGCCCGGGAACCCGCTAGGGTTCGCAGCCCTCGATGGATCTGGATCGGGATCCGATCGGGCGGCCGCTTCGAGCTGGTCCGGCGGCGGCCGGCGGGCCGCGGCAACTGCGGCCGGCGGGGGTTGCCGGAGGGTGCCGGCGAGGTGTTGAGGAGGCGGCGGCGGCGCGCCCGGCCGGCGGCGGGGAAGGTGCGGGAGGCAGAGGGCGGAGGCGCGCGCGGGGCGCGTTGAGGTGACGGGTCCGGAGGGCGGCGGCGGCGGAGGCGGATCTGTGCTATGGCGATGTGTCCGGTGGCTGACGGACACGTCCACCCAGCGCGGTTTTCGAGGCGAGGCTGGTGGAGGAAGGAGACTAGGGTTTTTTGGACGAAAATGGCAAGGGGGACGTTTTTATAGGCACAAGGAGCTAGGAGACTCCAAATGGGGAGCGGTTTTCGGCCACGCGATCACAATTCGACAACCGAGATGATGGGAAGGGTTGTGCTGGGTTGGTGGGCTGTTGTGGAGGGGGTCTTGGGCCTCAAAGAGGAGGTACTTTTAGCCCACTAGGTTAACCGTTGGAGTACCAAACGAACTCCAAACGCGACGAAACTTGATAGGCGGCCTACACGTACGAAAACAACATCGCACGACAAGTCTCACGCCATTCCGGAAATGTTACACGGCAAAACATGAAAGAAGGACTCGGGGAAGCCACGGGCACGTGTGAGAGCGTCGGAACTCGAAACAGACAACGGGAAGAGACGAGTGGTACCGGATGCTAGTGACAACACAAATTCAATGCAATGCACATGACAACATGACATGGATGAAATGCACACACGCACACGACAAAACGAAGAAACCCGAAAAAAAGAACCCGGAACGGAAATGATGAAGCCAAAGTTTATATATTGCCATATAGGGAAAGTGTTACATCTGGGGCATTACACCTGACCCTGCATAAGAGTTTAGTTCTTTTTCTTCACCACCCACATCTGGAGGGGTGGCAAAGAGTTCATCATTCTGCAAGCACCAATTGAGAATTGTGGCATTCAAGACAGTGCATTTTGTTTCGCAGGTGAGGGGTTAAAGTATGAATATGAGTAAGGAGAGAAATTCTTCGAGGATTTATGAACATCATGATTTGAAGAATAATGCACATATTCATAATCCTTATTCTTTCCCTACGAAACAGAAGCATTAGCACGATGATGATCATATGAGGAATTTGATCCACTTGAGGAATTTGGTCCATATGAGGACTTGGATCCATATGAAGATTCTGATCCATATGAAGAATTTGAGCCATATGAAGAATTTGATCTGGGGTTCCTGTTCTTCACAGGTGGTGTCATGGGGACATTCACTTGAAGATTTTCAAGGTGCCTCTTGGGAACCCATATTTTCTTCATAGGGGGACCATTCCTACAGTTAGTTCCAACATATCTAGCAAATACTTCACCATTCCGATTTTTGAAAAATTTATAATTGTAGTCAAATGACTCATCAGAAGAATGTGAAGATTTACATGTAAAGCTAGATAAGGTAGATGGATCTACTGGAGGTCCTTTTGCAGCAACCCATGAGGTTTTGCGATACTACTCAGGTTTCCAGTAGGTCCCATCAACATTGCGTTTCCTCTCAAAGGCAACACCCTCTTTCCTAGGGTTCATGTTCATAATCTGCTTTTTAAGCACATCACAAAGAGTCTGATGACCTTTGAGGATTTTGTACATGGCCGTTACATACAATTCCTTCAACCCCGCATTTTCATCAGTAGCATCGGTGGTTTCCTCAGTTGAGAAAATTTTCACCACAGAAATAGTTGAAGACTTTGCAGCAATAGAAGCATTTGAACATTCAGGTGAAGAATTAGCAGTTTCACGTTCAATGCATTTCAGACATGGTGGAATGAATTCTTCCTGGGCGGAACTGATCTGTTGAGCAAGTAATGAATCACTCTCCTTCTGAAGATCTTCATAACTCTAAGTATAAGTGCATCTAGTGCCCCTTAGTGATTTTGGTGTATTGAAGACTTATAGGTTAAGGGACTAATGTGTTTATGAGTGTACACAGGTCTATAAGTCTACGAGGAGTTTGATATTTACAAAGAATGTCCACCCCTAAAAATGAAGTTCTTCGACTGAAGACTTTGGATTTCTGAAGACTTTCTGAAGACTTTGAAAGTGAAGAAATTGGTGTGACCTTGAAGACTTGGTATTCATTTGAGGAACATGAAGCGTGAAGACTTTTGTTTTCGTAGTTTCATTTTCTCTTTCTTGAGTCATAGGAAACACCGTACTGTTAAAGGGGGTCGAGGAAATACTAAGGAAAAATTTCCATGTGATGCTCAACTCAAAATTCAACACCTACCAATCCCTACGAGTGAAGCCATTGGAAATGCAATACAGTTCAGTCATATTCTTCAGTGACAGAGACGAAATTATTCTGGACTGAGGAATCTGTTCTGACTCGGGAGTTAGGAATTCGCAGTGCGAATTTCCTACACAGTGAGGAACATGATAGCCCTGAGGAATTTGATACTCAAATTTCCGACCGTTGTTGTGCTACGCACCAGCTGTCCCAAAATACCTACCTACCTAACGGTCATATCATTAAAGGGCATTTATGTCTTATCATGTCGGGCTGCTCCCTAGGCTTTAAATAGCCGCCCCCTACAACCCCTAGCTGGTTGGCTGCTCCGAGAGAAACTGACACTTGTCATAAGAGCAACCCATCCTCCGAGGACTTTGAGCGAAAATCATCAAGTGAGGAAAAACTCAAAACCAAACCCAAACACCTACAAACCCAAAAGTGATTGAGCATCACTAAAGATATTGATCCTGAGTGGATCCGACACTTGTTACCTTTGAAGACTGTGCTTCTTCCAGACGGTTAGGCATCATGGTCTAGAGCATCCAAGAGGAATTGTGGATCGCCGAGTGACCGAGTCTGTGAAGGTTCGGAAGTCACCTGAAGACTTACCACGAGTGATTGGGCGAGGTGTGTGTGACCTTAGCTCAAGGGGAATACGGTGAGGACTTGGTGTCTTGGATTGTGTGTCCAGGACTGGGTGTCCGGGACTGTGTGTCCTCAGGTTTAAATACCTAGCTGCCCTAACCAGATGTACAACTAATACAACAGTTGGAACTGGTCTAACAAATCATTGTCTTCACCAAGCTTACTGGTTCTATTTCCTCAACTCTTTCATTTCCTCATATCTGTGTTGTGTGCTTGTTCATATATGTTTGAAGACTTTGACTGAAGACTTTCTCAATTTTCTCAGTTCATTTTCTTCAGTCTGTTTGTCTTAATCCTGTGCTATCATGTGCTCTCGTTTTCTGTACTCTGTGTTTGTCTTCATTTCTCCATGATGACCATGCTTGTATTCTGCTATGTTTACTTCTGATTACTTATTCCGCTGCAAGTAGTTCTTCGCTAAGGAATTTCCTCAACAGCAAATTCCTAAGTGAAGAATTCATAAAAATCACCTATTCACCCCCTCTAGTCGATATAACGCACTTTCAATTGGTATCAGAGCAAGGTACTCCCTTGTTCAGTGCGATTTTGGTTTAACCGCCTGGAGTTTTAGTTATGTTGACCACAGGAATGAAGACTGTATCTTGCCCCATCTTTGACGGTCACGAGTATTCCAAGTGGAAGGCCATGATGAAGAAGCGTCTCATGGCGATGAAGAGTGATCTGCGGACCATCACTGAGATTGGTCTTACCGATCTGTGCAATATGGCAAAAGCTGATGACATTCGCAAGTTCACCCCCCTCAACCTCACAGCGAAGGATGTCATATGCTCGTGTCTGTCTCAAAATCAGTTCAGGAACGTCATGCATCTCGATCATGCGAAGCTTATGTGGGACCGTCTCTCTGTGGTCTATGAAGATCATCGAACTCGTGATGATCCCTGTTTTGCGAATTTCAAAGAATCTCTCAAGACGATGACTTTCGATTCAGAATCATTATCCTCTGCACCAAGTCTTATGGTAAAAGGTGTCAAAGTAACTGAATGCTACCTATCTGAGTCTAGTGATGAATTTGGACCCAGCTATGTCAAACTTGCTTCCCTTGCCACTAAACAACAAAAAGCTTTGGAAAAAGCTCATAATATGCTTAATGAGAGCAATGATATGTTGGGTGAAGAAATGGATCGATCTAAAATCTTGACTGAAAATCTTCAGAGACTTCAGTCCAAGTATGATAACCTTCAAGGTCATCATAACACTCTCTTGTCTGATCATGAGAAGCTTTCTTATGAATTTCTTCAAAGATAGCAAGATTTTGGAAAGCTAAGAGTGAGTTATGAAGATCTTCAGAAGGAGCACGATTCATTACTTGCTCAACAAATCAGCGCTTCTCAGGAAGAATTCATTCCTCCATGCTTGAAATGCATTGAACGAGAAACTGCTAATTCTTCACCTGAATGTTCAAATGCTTCTAATGCTAAAAATTCTTCAACTGTCTCTGCTATCACCAATTCCTCATCTGAGGACATTGCTAGTATCACTAACAATGCAGGGCTGAAGGAATTGTACTTGACAGGCATGTACAAAAGACTCAAAGGGCATCAGACTCTTTGTGATGTGCTTAAAAAGCAGATCCTCAACAGGAATCCTAGGAAAGAGGGTATTGCCTTTGAGAGGAAACTTAATGCTGATGGTTCATATTGGAAGCCTGAGCAATACCCCAAAGCCTCATGGGTTGCTGCAAAGGGACCTCCAGTTGATCCATCCAATTTATCTGGCTTTACATGTGAATCTCCTCATTCTTTTGATGAGTCATTTGACTCCAACTATAAACTATTCAAAAATCAGAATGGTTAAGTATTTGATAGATATGTTGGAACTAACTGCAGGAATGGTCCCCCTATAAAGAAAATCTAGGTCCCTAAGAGGCACCTTGAAAATCTTCAAGTGAATGTCCTCATGACACCTCGTGTGAGGAATAGGAACCCCAGATCCAATTCTTCATATGGATCAAAATCTTCAGATGGAGTAAAATCCTCATACAGACCAAATTCCTCATATGGATCAAATTCTTCAAAAGGATCAAAGTCCTCATATGAATATCATCGTGCTTACAATTCTGTTTTGCAGGGAAGAGCTAAGGGCTATGAATATGAGCATTATTATTCTAACCATTATGTTCATAAGTCCTCGAAGAATTACTATGCTTATTCATATGCTTATTCTAACTCCTCTTATGTGAAACGGAATGGGCTGGCGTCTATGCCACCTTTTTCATATGGAGCTCGCAGAGTGATGAACTCTTTACCACCTTTTCAGATGTGGGTGGTGAAGAAAAAGAACTAATCTCTTCTGCAGGGTCAGGTCTCCAGAAGTGCTCAAACGTCTGAAGAATTTGTTGGAGACCTGAAAACTGCCTGAAAGGACGCAGGCTAATCATGAAGAAATGAACTCTCATTTCTCACATCCTCATACTGCTTTATCTGTTGCATTGCTTGATGAAATTGATCTGATGATTAGATGTCATATTCTTCACTGATGAAGTATATCAGTTTGTAAGCTGCACTAATTCATCTGCAGGATGATCAACCCAAAGCCTCTGAGTGAGTCCTCGATAGTGGATGTACAAATCACATGACTGGTGACAAGAATCTCTTGATGGATGCACCCTTATCACCATCTCATCTGAAGCATATCATCTTCGCTGAAAAAGGCAAAAGTCAGGTATTGGGTCTAGATAAGGTTGCGATCTCAAAGGATCGACACATGGACAAAGTCATACTTGTCGAGTCCTTAGGATACAACCTCATGTACGTCTCAATGCTTTGTGATCTCGATATGGTTGTAGTCTTCGGAAAATATCATTGTGTTGTGGTCATGGAATCTGACAATTCCAAAGTCTTCGAAGGCTTTAGGAGAGGAGACTTGTATATTGTTGATTTCTCTACAGGACCTCAACCAGCTATGTGTCTACTTGCAAAAGCTTCAGAAGGCTGGCTATGGGATCGACGACTTGGTCATGCAGGCATGAGGAATTTGCACACGCTTGCGAAGAAGAAGAATGTCATTGGCATTGAGAATGTCAAATTCCTCAAGGATCACTTATGCGGTGCCTGTGAAGCTGGAAAGATGACCAAGGCCAAGCATTCAGCGAAGACTATCATGACTACTACTCGACCATTTGAATTGCTTCACATGGATCTCTTCGGTCCTATCCATTATTCTGCAGTTTCAAATGATGCTTATGAATATGGCTTTGTTATTGTTGATGATATACTCTCGATACACATGGGTACACATTGTTACTTACAAACATGAAGTGCAGGAAGTCTTCAAACGATTTTCCTCAAGGGCTTCAACCAACTTTGGTGTGAAGATCAAGCACATCAGAAGTGACAATGGAACCGAGTTCAAGAACTCTGGTCTCGATGACTATCTTCATGAACTTGGTATTACTCATGAGTTATCTGCTCCTTATACTCCTCAGTAGAATGGCGTCGTGGAGCGCAAGAACAGGACTCTTGCTGAGATGGCTCGCACTATGCTTGATGAATACAAAACGCCTTGTCGTTTTTGGATTGATGCAATTGATACTGCATGCCACATCATCAACAGAGTATATCTTCAGAAATTCTTCAAGAAGACTGCCAATGAACTCCTCAGTGACAAGAAACCCAATGTGAGTTATTTCAAAGTCTTCGGTGCTAAATGTTGGATTAGAGATACTCATCACAACTCAAAATTTGCACCGAAAGCACATGAAGGGTTTATGCTTGGTTACGGAAAGGACTCGCACACCTACAAAGTCTTCAACAACATTCTTCACAAGGTTATTGAAACTGTAGATGTGCGGTTCGATGAAACTAACGGCTCGCAAAGAGACCACCTACCTACTTTGATAGATGAACCAACATCTGAGGAAACTATCAAATTCAAGGCTACTGAGGATGTCATTCCTACCAAAGAATCTGCTGAATAATTCATTCCAGAACCTGAGAACGTCGAGCTAATGCACCTGAGGAAAATGATGAAGAAAATGGTGTTGAAGAAAATGTTGATCAAATTCCTCGATGATAACCAGCTCATCCTCGCGTTGCAAAAGAAGTGCAGATTGAGAAAATCATCAGCGGCATCAATATACCAGGTCCTCTCACACGCTCAAAAGCTTCACATTTATCTAACTTTTGTGGGCACCTTGCTTTTGTCTCTATCACAGAGCCCACTAAGGTAGATGAAGCATTTCTGGAGCGTGAGTGGATTGAAGCTATGCAAGAAGAATTACACCAGTTCGAGCTCAACAACGTCTGGGAACTGGTCAAACGTCCAGATCCTCGCAAGCATAATATCATTGGCACAAAGTGGATCTACCGCAACAAGCAAGATGAAAATGGCCTTGTGGTAAGGAATAAGACACGACTTGTAGCTCAAGGCTACACACAGGTTGAAGGAATTGATTTCGATGAAACTTTTGCACCTGTTGCTAGACTTGAGGCTATTCGCATATTACTTGCTTATGCTAACCATCATGATATCATTCTATATCAAATGGATGTGAAAAGTGCATTCCTCAATGGTAGGCTTGAGGAAGAAGTATATGTTGCTCAACCCCCAGGTTTGAAGATCCAAAGAATCCTGACAAGGTCTTCCAACTCAATAAGGCCCTCTATGGCCTCAAGCAGGCCCCTCGGGCTTCGTATGATACTTTGAAGGAATTCCTCATGAAGAAAGGCTTCAAATCCGGTTCACTTGATCCTACTCTTTTCACTAAATCTTATGATGGTGAATTATTTGTGTGCCAAATATATGTTGATGATATTATCTTTGGCTGTACTGACCAACGTTATAGTGATGAATTTGCCTATATGATGAGTGAAGAATATCTAATGTCTATGATGGGAGAGTTGAAACTCTTCTTAGGTGTTCAAATTCGTCAACAACGCAATGGCATATTCATATCTCAAGAGAACTACCTCAAGGATGTATTGAGGAAATTCGGCATGCACGATTGCAAAGGCGTCAAAATTCCTATGCCCACAAATGGTCATTTGTGCACTGATGAAAATGGTATTGACTTCGATCATAAGGTATACCGCTCCATGATTGGTTCTTTATTGTACCTATGTGTATCTAGGCCAGATATAATGCTTAGTGTTTGCATGTGTGCCCGATTTCAAGCTACACCGAAGGAATCACACCATAAGGCTGTGAAACATATTCTTCGATATCTAGCTCACACACCAACACTTGGATTATGGTACCCCAAGGGCTCGGCTTTTGATCTCATTGGATATTCAGACTCTGACTGTGTTGGTGATCGTGTGGACCGCAAATCAACATCTGGTACATGTTATTTCCTCGGAAGTTCTTTGGTCTGTTGGTCCTCGAAGAAATAGAACTGCGTATCACTGTCTACTGCTGAAGCTGAGTATGTTGCTGCTGGCTCTTGCTGTGCTCAATTGTTATCGATGAAGCAAACTCTCAAGGACTATGGCGTCAACGTGATTCGTCATCATTTTCTCCGTGATCATGTGTTGAAGGGCGACATTTCTATTGAACATGTGAAGACTGAGGAACAGCTAGCCGATATCTTCACAAAGCCCTTGGATGAGAAGAGATTTAGCAAGTTGCGGTGTGAGCTAAATATCTTAGAATCTTTGAATATTCTTTGAATTGGACACTCATCCTAACACTTCTGCAAAATTGATGACTTAGATGTGCAACACATGAAGAATTGTTTTTCTTCAATCAATGAAGAATAACGCTCTAAATGTGAAGAAATTAATGAAGAATTTGATTCTCAGAACCCTACGACAATTGCACGCGGTGTCTGAAATCATCATTCTTATACGGTGGGTCACGCCACCACAAAAGTTGAAAATTTTCAATTTGAGTTTTTCTGAAATTCCTCAGTTATTCATATTCTTCAACTTTGCATTGTCTTCACTGTTTCCGTCTCTTTTTCTTCATTGTCTATATATATATATGAGTTTATGTCCTCTACAACATTCACTTATTGCTATTTCCTCAAGTTGCTATTTCTGCTAAGTGAATGTGATCGGACCCTTCCCCCCTCTATGCTAAACTCAACCCATTCCATTCACAAATTCTTCATATGCGTTCTATTTGAAACTTGTTCAAAATCTTCACTGTGTCCTTGTCAGCTGAAGAAATTGCGAATGCAACGTTAAAACTTATCCTTTCCAAAATTTTCGGTTTTGCCGCTCGAATCGATCCGCATCCCACGATAATACTTATCAATTCACCCACGATCTCACACGATCTCCACTACACAGTATGTGGGTGACACATGTCGTGCGAATGAGAAGGGTCAGGGGCACGTTCGTCCAAATTCTTCAGGCAAACGATTATTCATCTTAGCTATAAATACCCCTCCCCTTCCCTCTCTTCACTTTTTACTCCGCTCGTTCTCACTCTCCCGCTCGAGCTTCTCCAACCCTAGCGCCACTGCTACTTCATCATCGCCGGTGAGGTAGAGCTTCACTGCCTCGACCTCGTCGCTGTCGTACTCGCGCCGGCCGCAGATTTCTTCACTCCGCCGCCGCCGTAGCTGTCTTCCTCAGCCAAGTTAGGGCGTGGAAGATCTGCACAGACGAACTTCACTTCTCCATCTCACAGTTCGTCGTGTTCTTCATCCAGGGTAATTAAATGTTACTTTTACTGCCCTCCTTGATTCATTTGTTTTCTTCAAAATTCTCAAAAGATGTTTTCTTCTTCAAATCTACACACACTAAACACCTCACATGTCATATGTTCTTGATTCAATTTCTCTAAGCTACATTTTTCTTCAAGATTCCTCAATTGTGTGGACTTTCAATCTGTACAACTCTGGAACCTATGACAAAGAACGCTTAGTCAAATTCTTCAAGATTCATCTGGTCAAATTCCTCAAACTTATTCTTTTTACAAAACCTTCTGAGAACGCATATGACCTCTCCAAATTCCTCGCAACTATACTCTGTTCACAGGTACCCATGTCCGCTACTGAATCACTGGGTTCTCATCAACTTAACTCATTTGCAGCGTTCCTCGAAGAAAAGTTGCATAATTCTTCAGAGAATTCAATTATTCAAATTCCTCGTCCGAAGAAAATGGCTGATGGAAAGAAGCCACAGAAGGGAGGAAAGAGGCCTGAGGTCAATACTGCTTTCGAGATACCTTAAGACATATATGCTGACTATTGCACTCCTGATGAGGCAAAGTTCGGAAAAGAGGACAAGAATCAGCGCAAAGTGCGCATACAAAGAATAGAGAGGAGATGGGCAAGAGAGTGGAGGGAGTACATATATGTGACTCCCAAATACATGAAGAAATTCGCACTCAATCCTCCCTGCCCAAGAACTCCATTGGCACATGGCCAAGTTGCTGATCCCACTAGACTCAAGCGTGGTGAGGATTATCCTGAAGAATGGGCCAAGCGCGAGGCCAAGTTGGCCAAACAAGCTAAAGAAGCAGTGAGGAGATTCAATGAAGACTCTGCTGCTACTGCTGCCACTACTGAGGCCTTGGCCTCGAAACCTAAAAAGGCCATGGCAAAGAAGCCTGCTCACAAGCCAAGTGCTTCTTACTCAATGCCCTCATAGCCAGATTCTTCAAAGCCCTCACGGCAAATTCCTCAGACTGCTCCTGCTCCTCCAAAGTCCTCAGCTCCTCCGCCAAAGTCTTCAGATGCTACAACAAAATCATCTT
Organism: Secale cereale; assembly: GCA_902687465.1. NCBI lineage: Eukaryota > Viridiplantae > Streptophyta > Magnoliopsida > Poales > Poaceae > Secale > Secale cereale. The sequence continues at coordinate 201,687,700 of LR738715.1, read as the reverse complement.
CTCCAGTGCATCTTGCCGCATGTCAAAGGACTGCGGGCATATCCATTGCCTCAGGAGCCTCTGCAAGTTCCTCAGCTGCTCCTAGTTCCTCAGCAATACCAAGTTCCTCAGCTGGTCCCTCGCTACTGAAGAAAAAGACCACTGCTGGACGCGGCTCTTGCCCAAGTCCTCACAAGAAAGAAGTTGCTGACGATGATGAACTTGTTAAAATCATCAGAGACAAGCAAGAAAGGGACGCTAGAGCCAAAGGAAGTGAAGTGCCACTGCTTTTGGATCCAAAGGTGATCCTTGATTTCATTGATCTCTGGCATCAGCACCCCAACACTCCTATGCGTGACTTCAACTTAACACCTCGCCAAAGTCATATGCTGACCGCCTTCATAGGCGAAGAAAATTGGAAATTTGAAAGGGCCAGGCAGACGAAGAAAGCGCAGTACAAGAAGGAGCGCTTCCTGAAGAAGAATGTTGTCAACATGACAACTGAAGAACTTGTCAAGCTTCAAGGTGAAATCAAAACCCTCAGTGATGAATTTGATGCATATCACGCAGACTGGATGGGCGCCAAAGTCAGATTTGTGAATTTCACTAAAGGTTTTTCTTCAAGTGCTGCTCGACAAACGCACATTGAAATTCTTCAGGCTGAAGCATCTGCTCAGTCTACTGAAGGTCATGCCAGCACCGCTGAAGAACATCAGGCTGCTGAAGAAAATGAAAATACCAGGGCTGATGACTGCATTCCAGCTGCTGAAGAAATTGCCAGGGCAACCTCTAGTGTTACGCCTGAAGAAAATGTCAGGTCAGCTGAAGCTCAAAAGGCTGTGCCTGAAGAACATGAAGAAGTCAGGGCAACTGCATCAGTTGTGCCTGAAGAAAAACAACCAAATTCCTCTGCTCCTCCTGCGCCTACACCAACTCCAACCCTTCCATCTGCATCAGATGTGAAGAAGACAAAGGCTGCAGAGCGTGCAGCTGTGAAGAAAAGGAAGGCATCAGCTTCATCTGATTCTTCAGCCCCAAAAAAGATGAAGCCTTTGTAATGCCCAGGATGGGACTATATCTCCTACGTGTCGAGGCACGACTTAAAGATATAAGCCCATGCTGGAATGATCGCAAGTTTGGTATCTTTACACGACTCATGTAAAAGAGGGATTAAATTGCAAAAGGAGATAGTTGGCTTACACTCGCCACTTCACACAATACATTACATAAGCAAGACATCATTCAAAACATCACAACCCATCTAAGGGTAAGATCCAAAAGAAAGATACCAAAACAACATAAAGCCACAGGTCTATATCGAATCCTAGTAGAAACCACTACTGATCGTCGAAACGTAACAAGCATACAGCCACTCTCTTCATCGAGCTCCCAGTGAAGTACTTGAACCAGCTCCTGCATCAAACTCGGCTGAACCTGCATCTGGTGTTGTAGTAACTGTGAGCCACGAGAACTCAGCAATCCCATAACCATGGGTATCAAGACTAGCAAAGCTTTATGGGTAGGAAGAGGTAAAGTGGTGAGGTTGCAGCAACGGCTAAGCATAATATCGTGGCTAGCTTACGAGTACAAGAGTAAGATGAGCATCTATGCAAACGGTCGCAAAAGTAGTGATCGCTAAAGATCCTGAACTACATACGAATCAAACATAACCCCACCGTGTTCTCTTCTCAAAGTGAAAAGAGACAGTCACGGTTACTCACGCAGTTGTGTGTTTTACTTCGGATCATCTGTCAAGTTTTCTACAATCGGACACTAACAAATTCCAATCTGCCACATAACCGCGGGCAGGGCTTTCGAAAGATCATAACCCTGCAGGGGTGTTCCAACTTAGCCCATCACAAGCTGTCACGATTAGCTGAAGCGATAAATATAATATCATCACTCCATATCTTAGGGAAATCCGATCAGGCTCGGCATCCCGGTAGCACAAGACATTTCGACAATGGTAAGACAAGTCCAGCAAGACCTCCCGGTGTGTCGACACCCTGATAGTAGCCGCGCGTATCTCGTCTCAGGCCACATCCGGATAGGTGATCCTACGGGAGCCAAACCTCGAGTTTCCCCGTGGTGGCCCCGCAGTCTCCCCGTTTGGGACCAACACCATCAGCACTGGCCCCCCTGCTATGTAGAAAGAATCCTCCGGTAGCGCTAACTCCCTATGCAAATTTAATTAATTAATTAAGTTGTTATTATGAGCAAATTAAAACCAATGTTGGGCCTTGCTGGAGGAGTTTTATTAAAAGTCGAACTGTCAAGGGGTCCCCATCCACCCATCGTGTAAGGAACGCAAAATCAAGGAACATAATGCCGGTTTATCGGCACCTAAGGTGGCATGAGTGGAACAAAACACCGAGCAAAAGGCCAAGCCTTCCACCCATGCCCAGTATATAGGTGTGTTAAATAATAATTATAGATATTGTGATATAACAACAATAAGTTCCCTCCTGGAACAAACTTCATCTTCACCTGCAACTAACAACGCTATAAGAGGGGCTGAGCAAGCGGGTAACATAGCCAAACAGTGGTTTTGCTAGGAAGGTGTCAAGGTTAGAGGTTTCATGGCAACAAGGAGAGGCTGACATAAAAGATGGGTAGCGCGACATGTAACGATAGCATCGAGGCAACTAAGCATGGCAATGGTAGTAAAGGTATCCAAGGGTATGATCATCTTGCCTGGGATTCCGCAAGGGAGAAGAACAAGTCCATGAAGTAGACAGAGCAACAGTCGAGCGAATCCTCACAACTCCGGAACGAAACCGAAGCTAACAAGAGAAGCAACCGGAAAGAAGCAAACAACACGGTAAACACACATATCATAAACATGGCATACGATGCACATCCAATTATGATGCATGTCCGGTTTAAATATGCAAGGCATGGCAAGATGCACAAACAATACTACAAGTTAAGTGGAGCTCAATATGCAACGAGTTGCATATTGACGAAACACCACATTTATTTATTTAGTTGACTCTCGTTTATTACAAGACAAGATTACATGTTTTGAACATAGCAAGAGGTGAAGCATAATAAAACTACACTATTTAGGCATTTTAAATAAGGCCGGAAAATAACAACAACAAATCCGGAAAATCCCCATGAGCATGTTAGCAATTATAAGCAAAACAACAATTAAACATTCTCATGTTGTTATCATGATGCGGATGACATGATCAAGTTTTATGCAATTTTATTAAAAGTTGACAAGAAGATGATATGAAGCATTTGTCACCGTGGTGGACGGAAAGGGTGCCACGGCAACGATCCGAAAATGAAGCAACGCAACATCTCGGTTCCGATAACTCGTTGAGAGTCCGGAGCAAAAGAAAGATGGAGAGCGAGTCAAACGAGATGGAAAAGGTGGGGTGATCCCGTCACCGGGTTCCCACGAGTCGGCGACGAGGAAACCGAGGAGCACGACAAAAGATGAAACGGGCACGGTGCACACAAGGGAAAGCATCTTATACAACACATGCATGCATCCACGGGTCATCGTCACGGGGTTATACCTTCGGAACAAATGTTCATGGGGCGGTTCGAGATCGTAGAGGGACGTAGAGGAAGTAGTGGTACACGTTCGTAGAGGTACTTGCGGTCTCGGCGGCGGTAGTTGTACTCGTTCAGGCGTCGAGTTCGTAGATGTACTTGGAGCAACCATCGTTTCCGGGCGACGGTAGTGGTACATGCCGTATTGCCGTATGTAGTCGAACTTGGGCATCGGAGAGGTACTTGACGCGTCGTGTAGTCGAACTTCATAGCGGTCTTGCCGGTCTCGGTGTAGATGTACACGTTCGTAGCGGTTCGGGTCGTCGTGGTACTTGGCGATTCCGGATGTACTCGACGGTCTTGGGGTCCCTCGAGGGTCGACGGAGTCTCTCACGGGTCGACGGGGTACTTGGCACCATCTCGGTCTTGCGGCTGCGGTGCACTCGGCGAAAAACAGCAGCAACAAACAACAACCAAAAGGAACATGGCGGTCTCAAGCAGCGAGGAGGAGGACAGCAGGGCCGACAACAGCAAGGCGGCTGGATCCCGCAGGGAATCGGGCGACGACGGCGCTCGAGGCCGGTGGCCGGAGAGCTGGAGATCGAAGGGGCTCGGGTGCGCTGTCGCTGCTCCTGGCCGGCCCTTGCTGGAGGACGGGCGCGGCGCTGGTCGTCGCTGGCGCGGAGGCAGCCAGCGCGGGCGGCCTGGACGAGGGACGCGAGAGGCGAGGCGCTGGAGAAGGAAGCAGCAGGCGCTTCGGCGCCTGGCGATGCGGGGCGGCCTGACGGGGCCACGGCGCGCTGGAAGGGAGTTGGCGGCCGGCGCGAGAGAGCCAGAGGGCCGGGGCGCTGGAAGGGCGCGTCGGGCGCTCCTGGGGAGGGGGAGACGAAAGGGAGGCCACGGGCCTCGGGCGCTGGGAGATCGAGAGAAGGAGGGGCTCGCGAGAGAATCGGGAATCCTCGCTCGGGCTCGATGGGAGGAAGGGTTCGAGGGGTGGCGGCGGTAGAAGGAACGGAGGGACTGAGGGAGGAGCGATGCGGTCGGGCACCGCTAGGGTTAGGAGAAGGAATCGGGCTGCGGCCCAGGGACTGGTAGAGGCCCAAGCTGGCTGGAGGGAGTTTTTGGGCTGCTCTTGCTGATTATTACCAAGCTGTTTTCCAAATAAACAACAAACCACAAGAGGAAAAGAAAGAAAATAGGAGTTAGGAAAAGGCTTAGGGCATAGGGTAAAATTCCCTGGACTCAGAAAAATGAGAGGAATATAAATAAAATTGTTTGAAGATTTTTGGAGGAACCTCGATACAACGGAAAAGAATATAAGGAAGGTTTTTGGCGGTGAAACTTGAATTAAAGAAGCATGGGGAATATGCAAGTGTGTTTGGGTTAATTCCACACAAAAGGAATAATTAATATAGCTCCCTAATATATTGAGAGGCTTTTATATGTTATAAAGAGAAGTCACCTTCCCTCGATTTAAATGGACCGAAGGTCCACACAATTTATTTAGGTTGAGATGCAAAATAAATATGACATGATGGCATGATGACATGATGCAAGGCAAAAATAAATAACACAAGACAAATGAAACACACGGAAGAACCCGGAACATCTGGAATCTTCTGGGACGTCGGTCTTCGGGCGTCACAACTCTCCCACACTAACAGAGGATCTCGACCCGAGATCCTAGAGATGGCACCGGATAAAAAAACGGAAGAGGAAGAGGTAAAACAAAGTTGCTTCTTTGATAGACGAGTGAAACCACAAGCCTTGAAAGGTTGAACAAATTGAAAGAAGAATACAACAGAGATTAACGAAGTTAAGAGCACTCCGGTAAAATGAGGAACAAGGAACATAATGAGAACCTTGTAGGTTGAAAGACATGAAACAAGAGCTCACGGATGACGAAAGAATTCCAAGACCACTCCGGTTAACCAAGATTGAGAAGGAATAAGAACGAAATAATTTGGACAGCACTCCGTCTGAAAAAATGGAAGGAATTAACAAGAACTTGAGGAGATGGAATGATACTTGATGAAATGAACAACACATTGCCTCCGAAACAACTGAAAGAATGGCACAAGGGGTAAGAAGGATTCAGACAGCACTCCGGTTGAAAAGTGAGGCAAAACTAGATAAGATGACGAAACTAGAATGTTGGGCACAACACTCCAGTTAGATAGATAAACAAAGGAAAGAACATGATCTTGACAAAACGAGATTATGGGACCAAAAAGGGCAATATCACAATGCATCCGGAATGAAAGAATAGAATATAGATCGTTGGAAAGAAAAGAACGGAGAAGAAAATGACAACTTCTCTCAAAATTGAATTTGAAAGAGCATCCTTACGAAGAATGGTTGAACGTAGTTGTTGGAAAAATCAACAACGAAAACGAATAAGCTTGATGTGGGCTTATGGAAAACATCTCAAAATTAAGAGGTGACAGCCAGCCACTTACGAAAACATTTAACTGGATTGAGATCAACAAGGAGATGGAAAACTTATTTCACCGGAATGATAAATGAAGAACTTGGGTCATATATAAGCACCATAAATAGCAACAATTCTTAGGGAAAGCTTTTAGTTGAATCATAACCCAATATAACTCCAACGAATAATTGAAGGGTTGAAAAGATCTCTTTAACAAGGAAAATGATGGTTTTAATTATCTCATTCCTGACAACTCGTGAATCATGAAACATGAAGGAATTGTCAAGAATGACATAACACCATCTCAAAGATAAGGTAGGAAGAATTGCAATTGGAAAGCATGATGAAGAATGCTTGAGCTCCAACAAGAATCTTGATGAAGACTTCGAGGATGAATTAATTGATGATGAACCACCATGAAGAACTCCGGTAATGAAAGCATGAGAAGTGAAAGATGAAAAGAATAAGATTCAAGGATTGCGATGAATTAGATGGAGCTTTGAAATGATATAATAGAAATAACTTGGAGCTCCGGAAAACAAGATGAACAACTTAGAACCGAGAATATGATATGGTGAACAAGCTCCAGACAAAAGAATTAAATCACCTTGAAGGAATAAGAATAAGAATTATTTCTTGCGTATCCTTCACCAATTTAAATTGATGACAATCAAAGGATTTGGCATACTACTTATTCTCGTTGGAAAGGATTAAGAGAGATCTCGCACAAGCTCGGATAATTATTCAACAAAGCACCTGTAGGATTGTGAAAAGAACAAATGAATTAATACGATAACAACGGAAGAGTAATCTTGAAAGGACCACCGTAAAAAAAATATGGAGACGAACGAAGAGGCATCGATGAAGAATATTTGGAGGATGAAGTTGAAATCTGAGAACGAAGAAATATACTGAAATGATGGACTTCGGAGGATCACAAAGAAAAGAATTCATGAACTGCTTCGGATGATATAAAAGAATTCCTCACAAACGGAACAACTATGAGGATGGCATGAAGCCAGAACCACGAATCTTGGAAGAATGGATAAGGATTCAAGAGGAACTCGTCTTCGGGGCTTCAAAAAAAACTGAGAAGACGATGAGATACACCACCGTGAATTGTTGAGCACTCCGGAATGAAGAATTAGAAGGTTGAACCAATGATGAAAAAGAATTGAACGCGATCTTGGAGAAGGACTGTGACTGATGGGAATCATTCTTACGCACACTTTGAAAGAATTTGAGTATAACTCCGGAAAAAAATAGAAGAGTCAGGTAAGATCCTGGGAAAAAACATGTGGGTTATGGCCCACTCAAAATAAATCACCGTTGGAAAAGATTGCTTAAGATATATTGCACCGGTTGAATTAAATGGCTTGAATGAGATAACAATCCTCAAAATAATAGCTTGAACGGATTAAGAATGGAATTAAGAACCTTCAGCACTCCGGATATGAATAGCAAGAGGAGAATGATTAATTGGGGCACCGGAATAAGAAAGCATTGTGAAATGAGGAAAATGATAAGATCAACACCGAAATCTTGAATTACATCCACCGGCAGAATTTGAGAACAAAAGAATGATGAACTTGGAGTTCTTGAGCGTCTTCACGATAAATCCCCGGATAAGAACATTGAAGGAAAAGAATGAAGAAATATCACATGAATAAAAATGGATACTTCATTCTAGAATTTCTGACTCCAAGAAGAAGAAGGGTAGGAGGGTGGGGAAAACAAAGACAACTTGGGATGAATGAAACGGACAATCGTCGGATTTCTCAACGGCGTCCGTATGGAATAACTTGAAGAGAAGGCACACCGGTTGAAAAAGGATTAACATGAAGATCTTGATGATCAAGAAGAATTAGCACTCCCATAGAAATATGAGAACACCGATTAGGAAGGTATGGAATCAACATTTGACATCAAAGCAACTCGAATACCAGAATCAAAACAAAACAACGGATATATATGTTTATGAAGAAGATTATGTTGCAACATATCTATCCGAACAGAGAATTGAACGAATGAATTCCGCAGGTACATCAACTTGACGAGAAGCCACTTGGGAGAACAAAAGATAAATAAAAGCAACAAGGATCAGATAGAACAAATACAAGATAGAAGCTTCGTTCGACAAATTCATGCTGAAAGCTTATGGAACGTGTTACAAAAGGGTTTTGCAATCCCCAGATCAGCATAGCCAAGGACCCTTTAAGATGCAACTCCCGATCGGAACAAGCCCATAAAACCACTTCACTCAATGTAGAACCCCGAACTTCATATCAAGCACTCGTTGGAAGAATGCCTAGAACTACTAGATGAACCCACCTATTAATTTCCGAAAGTTTCCAGTTATGCAATCAGGTGTTGGGGATACAGGGGAAGCACCGCGCACTCAACTCTAATCCTACATCCAGCTGTATCCATCCTTCAACACATAACCAGTCTATCTCGGAAACCGTTTACCTCGGACCTTCGAAACGCATCCACTATACAAGCTATGGCAATACTCTCGAACTACCTCCCCAGTACTGGTTGATGTCGGGGTTATCTTGCCACTAACCGCATAGGAGAGTTTTCGATGTCGGCCGTCTTAAGTATTCTAGTACTGCCGCGATGGATTTGTGACGACAACACCTCGGAGCTCAACTCCCCCGGACACTGCCACAACCCCTAATGACAGGAGGCATCGAGAACAATGTTCTCGTCACAAAGACATCGGAACAATCCAAACAATACTCGCGTGATCCTAAAAAAAATTTGGTGAATTTTTTGAGAGTAGAAGAGGCAAGAGTAATCGTCAAGAGTCCTCACCAGAATGAAAAGAGATGAGGAGCAAAAGAAATCCTACTCTCCGATATATATATAGGACTCAAAACATTTTCAAGTGTGTGCCTAGACTCAACCGTCAACGATTCGATCAATCAGTGGGGGCTTCTAGGTCGGAGAAGGCTCTGAATACCAACTTGTAATGCCCATGATGGGACTATATCTCCTACGTGTCGAGGCACGACTTAAAGATATGAGCCCATGCTGGAATGATCGCAAGTTTGGTATCTTTGCACGACTCATGTAAAAGAGGGATTAAATTGCAAAAGGAGATAGTTGGCTTACACTCGCCACTTCACACAATACATTACATAAGCAAGACATCATTCAAAACATCACAGCCCATCTAAGGGTAAGATCCAAAAGAAAGATACCAAAACAACATAAAGCCACAGGTCTAGATCGAATCCTAGTAGAAACCACTACTGATCGTCGAAACGTAACAAGCATACATCCACTCTCTTCATCGAGCTCCCAGTGAAGTACTTGAACCAGCTCCTGCATCAAACTCGGCTGAACCTGCATCTGGTGTTGTAGTAACTATGAGCCACGAGGACTCAGCAATCCCATAACCATGGGTATCAAGACTAGCAAAGCTTTATGGGTAGGAAGAGGTAAAGTGGTGAGGTTGTAGCAGCGGCTAAGCATAATATCGTGGCTAGCTTACGAGTACAAGAGTAAGATGAGCATCTATGCAAACGGTCGCAAAAGTAGTGATCGCTAAAGATCCTGAACTACATACGAATCAAACATAACCCCACCGTGTTCTCTTCTCAAAGTGAAAAGAGACAGTCACGGTTACTCACGCAGTTGTGTGTTTTACTTCGGATCATCTGTCAAGTTTTCTACAACCGGACATTAACAAATTCCAATCTGCCACATAACCGCGGGCACGACTTTCGAAAGATCATAACCCTGCAGGGGTGTTCCAACTTAGCCCATCACAAGCTGTCACGATTAGCTGAAGCGATAAATATAATATCATCACTCCTTATCTTAGGGAAATCCGATCAGGCTCGGCATCCCGGTAGCACAAGACATTTCGACAATGGTAAGACAAGTCCAGCAAGACCTCCCGGTGTGTCATCACCCTGATAGTAGCCGCGCGTATCTCGTCTCAGGCCACATCCGGATAGGTGAACCTACGGGAGCCAAACCTCGAGTTTCCCCGTGGTGGCCCCGCAGTCTCCCCGTTTGGGACCAACACCATCAGCACTGGCCCCCCTGCTATGTAGAAAGAATCCTCTGGTAGCGCTAACTCCCTATGCAAATTTAATTAATTAAGTATGTTGTTATTATGAGCAAATTAAAACCAATGTTGGGACTTGCTGGAGGAGTTTTATTCAGAGTCGAACTGTCAAGGGGTCCCCATCCACCCATCGTGTAAGGAACGCAAAATCAAGGAACATAATGCCGGTTTATCGGCGCCTAAGGTGGCATGAGTGGAACAAAACACCGAGCAAAAGGCCAAGCCTTCCAACCATGCCCTGTATATAGGTGTGTTAAATAATAATTATAGATATTGTGATATAACAACAATAAGTTCCCTCCTGGAACAAACTTCATCTTCACCTGCAACTAACAACGCTATAAGAGGGGCTGAGCAAGCGGGTAACATAGCCAAACAGTGGTTTTGCTAGGAAGGTGTCAAGGTTAGAGGTTTCATGGCAACAAGGAGAGGCTGACATAAAAGATGGGTAGCACGACATGTAACGATAGCATCGAGGCAACTAAGCATGGCAATGGTAGTAAAGGTATCCAAGGGTATGATCATCTTTCCTGGGATTCCGCAAGGGAGAAGAACAAGTCCATGAAGTAGACGGAGCAACAGTCGAGCGAATCCTCACAACTCCGGAACGAAACCGAAGCTAACAAGAGAAGCAACCGGAAAGAAGCAAACAACACGGTAAACACACATATCATAAACATGGCATACGATGCACATCCAAGTATGATGCATGTCCGGTTTAAATATGCAAGGCATGGCAAGATGCACAAACAATACTACAAGTTAAGTGGAGCTCAATATGCAACGAGTTGCATATTGACGAAACACCACATTTATTTATTTAGTTGACTCTCGTTTATTACAAGACAAGATTAAATGTATTGAACATAGCAAGAGGTGAAGCATAATAAAACTACACTATTTAGGCATTTTAAATGAGGCCGGAAAATAACAACAACAAATCCGGAAAATCCCCATGAGCATGTTAGCAATTATAAGCAAAACAACAATTAAACATTCTCAAGTTGTTATCATGATGCGGATGACATGATCAAGTTTTATGCAATTTTATTAAAAGTTGACAAGAAGATGATATGAAGCATTTGTCACCGTGGTGGACGGAAAGGGTGCCACGGCAACGATCCGAAAATGAAGCAACGCAACATCTCGGTTCCGATAACTCGTTGAGAGTCCGGAGCAAAAGAAAGATGGAGAGCGAGTCGAACGAGATGGAAAAGGTGGGGTGATCCCGTCACCGGGTTCCCACGAGTCGGTGACGAGGCAACCGAGGAGCACGACAAAAGATGAAACGGGCACGGTGCACACAAGGGCAAGCATCTCATACAACACATGCATGCATCCACGGGTCATCGTCACGGGGTTATACCTTCGGAACAAACGTTCACAGGGCAGTTCGAGATCGTAGAGGGACGTAGAGGAAGTAGTGGTACACATTCGTAGAGGTACTTGCTGTCTCGGTGGCGGTAGTTGTACTTGTTCAGGCGTCGAGTTCGTAGATGTACTTGGCGCAACCATCGTTTCCGGGCGACGGTAGTGGTACATGTCGTATTGCCGTATGTAGTCGAACTTGGGCATCGGAGAGGTACTTGACGCGTCGTGTAGTCGTACTTCATAGCGGTCTTGCCGGTCTCGGTGTAGATGTACACGTTCGTAGCGGTTCGGGTCGTCGTGGTACTTGGCGATTCCGGATGTACTCGACGGTCTTGGGGTCCCTCGAGGGTCGACGGAGTCGCTCACGGGTCGACGAGATACTTGGCACCATCTCGGTCTTGCGGCTGCGGTGCACTCGGCGAAAAACAGCAGCAACAAACAACAACCAAAAGGAACATGACGGTCTCAAGCAGCGAGGAGGAGGACAGCGGGGCCGGCAACAGCAAGGCGGCTGGATCCCGCAGGGAATCGGGCGACGAAGGCGCTCGAGGTCGCTGGCTGGAGAGCTGGAGATCGAAGTGGCTCGGGGGCGCTGTCGCTGCTCCTGGCCGGCCCTTGCTGTAGGACGGGCGCGGCGCTGGTCATCGCTGGCGCGGAGGCAGCCAGCGCGGGCGGCCTGGACGAGGGACGCGAGAGGCGAGGCGCTGGAGAAGGAAGCAGCAGGCGCTCCGGCGCCTGGCGATGCGGGGCGGCCTGACGGGGCCACGGCGCGCTGGAAGGGATTTGGCGGCCGGCGCGAGAGAGCCTGAGGGCCGGGGCGCTGTAAGGGCGCGTCGGGCGCTCCTGGGGAGGGGGAGACGAGAGGGAGGCCACGGGCCTCGGGCGCTGGGAGATCGAGAGAAGGAGGGGCTCGCGAGAGAATCGGGAATCCTGGCTCGGGCTCGATGGGAGGAAGGGTTCGAGGGGTGGCGGCGGTAGAAGGAACGGAGGGACTGAGGGAGGAGCGATGCGGTCGGGCACCGCTAGGGTTAGGAGAAGGAATCGGGCTGCGGCCCAGGGACTGGTGGAGGCCCAAGCTGGCTGGAGGGAGTTTTTGGGCTGCTCTTGCTGATTATTACCAAGCTGTTTTCCAAATAAACAGCAAACCACAAGAGGAAAAGAAAGAAAATAGGAGTTAGGAAAAGGCTTAGGGCATAGGGTAAAATTCCCTGGACTCACAAAAATGAGAGGAATATAAATAAAATTGTTTGAAGATTTTTGGAGGAACCTCGATACAACGGAAAAGAATATAAGGAAGGTTTTTGGCGGTGAAACTTGAATTAAAGAAGCATGGGGAATATGCAAGTGTGTTTGGGTTAATTCCACACAAAAGGAATAATTAATATAGCTCCCTAATATATTGAGAGGCTTTTATATGTTATAAAGAGAAGTCACCTTCCCTCGATTTAAATGGACCGAAGGTCCACACAATTTATTTAGGTTGAGATGCAAAATAAATATGACATGATGGCATGATGACATGATGCAAGGCAAAAAATAAATAACACAAGACAAATGAAACACACGGAAGAACCCGGAACATCTGGAATCTTCTGGGACGTCGGTCTTTGGGCGTCACAGCCTTTGACAAGCTCAGCTGAAAATCCAATTGATGCCGTTCCAATTTTATCCATGCCATCAAAGGAACTTATTCCATTTCATGAAGAGTATGTGATTCCTAGTGAATCAGACGAATATATTACCTCTGCTGCTTCCTCGGAGCAGACCGACGAAGAAATTGATGTGGATGCGATCCTTTCAACCCCAATCATCTCCTCGCCTATGCCTCAGCTTACTGCTGAAGAGTCCGACGTTGAGGAATTAGAAGAACAAGACTCGGACGTGGACATTGGGAGTGCCACTCCTTTGATGAACGATGAATTTTAGGATAGTCAGCATCGCAACTCTCCTCTATTCACGCCGCTGCAACAAATTCCTCATTCACCTGCACAAACTGTTCCATTGGGCTCTGAAGAAACCCATCCCCTGAATCTGTTCATGAAGACATTCCAGCCACTAGTGCTGAAGAAACTGCTGCTGCTGCTGAATCTGTGAAGATTGCCACTAAAGAGGAACCAAAAATTCCTCAGACTGAAGAACCTGAGATTGCAAAACCAGAGGTTGTGATGCAATTGACTAACACTGCTCAACCCAAGCCAAAGGATCCTTTCTCAAGAAAGCAAACTTTCAGGAAGGCTGATTTCTTCGGCGAGCATGTGTTCTTCACTGACTTCAATCCTTATGACTCTGCTCGCATAAGGAAGAGGCGTTTCTGGACTGCCAGTCAGGCAAATTTCTATTCCTCAATGCTATACAATAAAGTCAAAGTCTTCGATCATCAGCATATTCCTCACGTAGATATGGAATCACTGCCGTGCTTCATGCCAGTCCTCAGTGTTCTTCACGACTCTGGACTGTTGGGTTTCTGCACTGACATATGCGATTGGAATGAAGAACTGATCCTTCAATTCTATGCAACACTGCACATCACTGGCAATTCTGATGACGTGAATTCATGGGTGCTGGACTGGATGACCGAAAACACTCACTTCAAGGCACCAGCCTTTGAATTACTTCAAGCTCTGCCTCTCAGTCCTCCCACTGAAGCAGCATGTTGCATGTATGAAGAAACTGAACTCACTGACCACTACATGCAAGTGCTTATGAAGCCTTTGAAGCCTGGTCAAGCCCCACGGACCAAATTCCTCGTGAAGGAATTGTTGTTTCTGCCACTGACTGTCTATCGAATTCTGACGAAGACATTGAGTCCAATCAAGGGCCACGACTCAAATGATGAAGAAGTCATGGGCATCATGAATAATCTTCTGTTTAACATCATCCATGGCATTCCCGTCAACTTCCATGATTTCTTCATGAGGACTATGGAAAATGTTGCATTATCCCCTTTCAACCTGAAGCTTTATGCTTCGTGGATTATGAGATTCATCAGGACAAGGTCTTCAGTGAACTACAAAGCTGACACACTGAATCATTGCAGCTACTTGCCCCCAATTGAAGTCCTCAAACGGACATTTTCCTCAGCTGATGACAAGGGCAAGGTCACTGCTGTTTTTGATGAAGGCATTCGTCCATTGGATGGTCAATTTCGCAAAGCTGCATCCTACTCCACCAATGATGACTCTGCCACTCATGACTCTACCGCCAATGCTCCCAAGCAAAATCCTCAAGGCACAACTCCCAGGGTGATGACTGATCGTGAGCTTCTCCTCAGTCTTCATCAAAAGGTTGATCGCAACCACAAATGGGTCAAGCGTCAGTTTGGTTCAATTCTTGACAACATGACCACTACACATAATGCAGTGAAGAAAAACCATTAATACCTTCATGAAACCCTCAACCGCACATGGGTTGTTCTGTCTCATCTGTATGGCGAAGAAGATCTGAAGAAAATGGGTCTCAAGGATGACTTTGACTGGTCTGCTCCTCCACCGAAGAAATACAAGAAGGTCAAGGTTCCTCCCTTTGTGGCCAGCTCCTATTCTTCATCGCACGAAACCAACGAGTATGAAGACTTGGACGACACTGCGGCATGCCCTACTTCAACCATCGACCCCAACAACGCTGGCGCTCCTTCATCATCTTGAGATCTTCAGGGGCGTTAGTCCTCAGTTTCGATCCTTTTGGTCATTCGATGACCAAGGGGGAGAAATTTGAGTTAGTCTTCAAGTGGGTCTATGTATATATGGGTGTTTTTTGCTAAGTTACAACTCTCGTTCTTCTGATGAATTTGTGGATCGAGTTGTAAACTTAAACTCTATGGTGACCTGATACTTTTGCTGTGGTCTTTCTGCATGCTTATTCCTCATTAATGTTTATGCACGCATGCTGCATTACATCAGTCACCATATTTCATCATGCATTTCAAATTCTTTATATTATATGTCAAATGCGTGTATGAATTACAAGATATAGGGGGAGATCTCCATGATTCTACTCTTCAAGTGTGCATTGCTTCAAAAGCAAATTCCTCACTATGCACATCTTCAGGGGGGGTTCTTCTATATCTTGCAATCAAATACCTCAATATCAATATTTAAACTTCATATTTTTTATCCCCGTTGAAAAATTAACCTATATTTTCATCAATCACCAAAAAGGGTGAGATTGTAAGTGCATCTAGAGCCCCTTAGTGATTTTGGTGTATTGAAGACTTATAGGTTAAGGGACTAATGTGTTTATGAGTGTACACATGTCTATAAGTGTACGAGGAGTTTGATATTTACAGAGAAAGTCGACCCCTAAAAATGAAGTTCTTCGACTGAAGACTTTGGATTTCTGAAGACTTTGAAAGTGAAGAAATTGGTGCGACCTTGAAGACTTGGTATTCATTTGAGGAACATGAAGCGTGAAGACTTTTGTTTTTGTAGTTTCATTTTCTCTTCATTGATTCATAGGAAACATCGTACTGTTAAAGGGGGTCGAGGAAATACGAAGTAAAAATTTCCATGTGATGCTCAACTCAAAATCCCACACCTACCAATCCCTTCAAGTGAAGCCATTGGAAATCTCATAGAGTTCAGTCATATTCTTCAGTGACAGAGACGAAGTTCTTCTGGTCTCTGAGGAATTTGTTCTGACCGAGGAGTTACTGAAATTTCCGACCGTTGCTGTGCTACGCGCCAGCTGTCCCAAAATACCTACCTACCTAATGGTCATATCGTTAAAGGCCATTTATGTCTTATCATGTTGGGCTGCTTCCTAGGCTATAAATAGCCGCCCCCTACAACCACTAGCTGGCTGGCTGCTCCGAGAGAAACTGACACTTGTCATAAGAGCAACCCATCCTCCGAGGACTTTGAGCAAAAATCATCAAGTGAGGAAAAACCCAAACCCAAACCCAAACACCTACAAACCCAAAAGTGATTGAGCATCATTGAAGAGATTGATCCTGAGTGGATCCAACGCTTGTTACCTTTGAAGACTGTGCTTCTTCCAGACGGTTAGGCGTCATGGCCTAGAGCATCCAAGAGGAATTGTGGATCGCCGAGTGACCGAGTCTATGAAGGTTCGGAAGTCACCTGAAGACTTACCACGAGTGATTGGGTGAGGTCTGTGTGACCTTAGCTCAAGGGGAATACAGTGAGGACTTGGTGTCTTGGATTGTGTATCCAGGACTGGGTGTCGGGGACTGTGTGTCCTCAGGTTTAAATACCTAGCCGCCCTAACCAGATGTACAACTGAGATAGTAGTTGGAACTGGTCTAACAAATCACTGTCTTCACCAAGCTTACTGGTTCTATTTCCTCCACTCTTTCATTTCCTCATATCTGTGTTGTGTGCTTGTTCATATATGTTTGAAGACTTTGACTGAAGACTTTCTCAATTTCCTCAGTTCATTTTCTTCAGTATGTTTGTCTTAATCATGTTCTATCATGTGCTTACATTTTCTTTACTCTATGTTTGTTTTCATTTCTCCATGATGACCATGCTTGTATTCTCCTATGTTTACTTCTGAGTACTTACTCCGCTGCAAGTAGTTCTTCGCTAAGGAATTTCCTCAACAACAAATTCCTCATTGAAGAATTCATAAAAATCGCCTATTCACCCCCCTCTAGTCGATATAACGTAGTTTCACTAAGATTTTCAAGATCTTGCTTTCTTTGAAGAAATTCATAAGAAAGTTTCTCATGATCAGTTAGGAGATTGTTATGAAGATCCTGAAGGCTATTAAACCTGGACTGTAGTTGTTGAAGATTATCAGTCAAGGTTTGAGTTCGGTCCATTTCTTCACCTAACAGATTGTCGCTTCTCTCTAGCAGATTTTGAACCTTATCAAATGATTTTTTGCTGTTTTACGGCAATATTAGCAAGTTTGGAGTAGCTTGGCCCAAAATCATCATCAGATTCATGATCACTAGACTCAGATGAGTAATAGTCAGTTACCTTTGCACCTTTTGCCATGAGGCAAGGTGTGGAAGATGATGGTTCAGGTTCGAAAGTCATCTTTTTGAGTGATTCCTTGAACTCAACAAACCAAGGATCCTGGCTAGTTCGATGACCTTCATAGACATCAGAGATTCGGTCCCAGATGAGCTTTCCATTACACAGATGCATGATGACTCTGAATTGATCTCGGGATAAACAGGAGCAGATGATATCATTCGCCATGATGTCCAGACGAGTGTATTTGCGAATGTCCTCAGCATTCGCCGTCTTGCATAGATTGGTAAGACCAATTTTAGTGACGGTCCACAACTCGCTGTACATCGCCAATAGGCGCTTCTTCATCATGGCCTTCCACTTAGGATAGTCATGACCATCAAAGATGGGACATGACACTTTCTTCAAGCCCGTGGTCGACATAACTAGAACTCCAGGTGGTTAAACCAAAATCACACAGAACAAGGGAGTACCTGGCTCTGATACCAATTGAAAGTGCGTTATATCGATTAAAGGGGGTGAATAGGCGATATTTACAAATTCATCACGGAGGAAATTCTAGCTGAGGAATTTCCTAGGCAACGAACTACTTAGCAGCAGAATAGATACTCAAGTGCATGCACAACAAAACAATAGCATGGCCATCATGATGAAATGAAAGCAAACACAGAGTACAAGTAGCGTGTAAACAGGATAAGCAGGCTGAAGATTGAGGACTGAAGAAATAAGGTTGAGGAAATTGAGAAAGTCTTCAGTCAAAGTCTTCAAACAGTACAGATCAAGTTCATCAACACATGAATGAGTAAATGGAACGGTTGAGGAAATAGAACCAGTAGGCTTGGTGAAGACAATGATTTGGTAGACCAGTTCCAACTGCTGTGAGAGTTGTATGTCTGGTTTGGGTGGCTAGGTATTCAAACATGAGGACACACAGTCCCGGACACCCAGTCCTGGACACACAGTCCAGGACACTTAGTCCTCACCGTATTCACCTTGAGCTAAGGTCACACAGACCTCACCCAATCACTCATGGTATGTCTTGACTGGTGACTTCCAAACCTTCACAGACTTGGTCACTCGGCAATCCACAATTCCTCTTGGATGCTCTAGACCATTGATGCCTAACGTCTGGAAGATCACAGTCTTCAAAGTTAACAAGCATCGGTTCCACACAGGAACACTCTCTTTAGTGATGCTCAATCACTTTTGGGTTTTAGGTGTTGGGGTTTTGGGTTTTTCCTCACTTGATGATTTTCGCTCAAAGTTCTCGGAGGATGGGTTGCTCTAATGACAAGTGTCAGTTTGTTTCGGAGCAGCCAACCAACTAGTGGTTGTAGGGGGCGGCTATTTATAGCCTAGGGAGCAGCCCAACATAATAAGACATTAATTCCCTTAAATGATATGACTGTTAGGTGGATAGGATATTTGAGATAGCTGGCGCATAGCACGGCAACGGTTTGAAATTTGAGCTCTCAAATTCCTCAGGGCTATCATGTTCCTCACTTGTAGGCAATCCGCACTGGCGAATTCCTAACTCCCTAGTCAGAACAAATTCCTTAGAGAATAGAAGAACTTCGTCTCTGTCACTGAAGATATTGACTGAACTTTATGAGATTTCCAATGGCTTCACTTGAATGGATTGGGTAGTGTAGGCTTTGAGTTGAGCATCAGTAGAAATATGTTTCCTTAGTTTTACCTCACCCCCTTGAACAGTACGGTGTTTCCTATGACTCAAGAAAAAGAACATGAAACTACGAAAATAAAAGTCTTCACGCTTCATAGTCCTCGCATGAATATTCAAGTATTCAAGGTCACACCAATTTCCTCATTTTCAAAGTCTTCAAGAAAACCAAAGTCTTCAACTAAAGATATATATTTTTAGGGGTCGACTTTCTTCGTAAATATCAAACTCCTCATAGACTTATAGTACCTATGTACACTCACAAACACATTAGTCCCTTAATCTATAAGTCTTCAATACACCAAAATCAGTAAGGGGCACTAGATGCACTGAGAGAGAGATCAAACACATAGCTACTGGTACATACCCTCAGCCCCAAGGGTGAACTATTCCCTCCTTGTCATGGAGACCGCCGGTATGATTAAGATGGCAACCGGTGATGGTTTCCCCCTCCGGCAGGGTGTCGGAACGGGCTCCCAGTTGGTTTTTCGTGGCTACAAAGGCCTGCGGCGGCGGAACTCGCGATCTAGTTTCTTTTCAAGGTTGTCTATATTTATAGGAATTTTTGGTGTCCAGAACAAGTCAGGGGGGTCCACGAGGCAGTAGCAAGACAGGGGGCGCGCCCTCCACCCTTGCCACTTCCTCGTGAAGCTTATGGTCCATCTCCGATGCTCCATGGGCTTCTTCTGGTCCATAAAAAATCACCGTAAATTTTCAACTCGTTTGGACTCCGTTTAATATTCCTTTTCTGCAAAACTCAAAACAAGGAAAGAACCAAAAACTGGCACTGGGCTCTAGGTTAATAAGTTAGTCCCAAAAATAATATAAAATAGCATATTAATGCATATAAAACATCCAAATCAGATAATATAATAGCATGGAACAACAAAAAATTATAGATACGTTGGAGACGCATCAATAATACAATGAAAAAGTGTGAACACCGACAACTCGAATGAAATTTGTGAATATGAATATAATGTCGCTGGAAACATGTACTCCCCCAAGCTTAGGCTTTTGGCCTAGCTTGGCAATCACCATCCGTAGTAGCCATATGGTCCCATGTCGAGGTGATGTGGTGGCGGCACCCGAGCGTCCCAATCTTGAGGCTCCTCCTCAATAGTTGTCTGGGCGTCCCGATAAGTAACAATATCTGCTGGCATAATCATGTATCCGCCCCTGGCAATAGGATCAAACAAAGCAGGTGCAAGCAACGGAATAATGTCACGGGTAATTTAACTAAATACTAAGTTATAAGGAACATCCACGGTAGTGTTCTCGCTATCAATAAATTGGTGAAGTGCCATAGCCTGACGGTCTAAGTAAACCTTAGGCGACCGATAATAATGCTAGCGTTTCAGAATGTTAAAGTGACTAGCTAAACGAGTAGCATAGATACCGCCATGAATTTTACCCTGGGACCTGTTGAGGTGAAGGCGGCGTGCCACAATAGCCCCCAAGCTATAAGTGTTGTCACCCTCAAGTGCGCGACATAAGACATCGAAGTCTGGGGAACTGAGCGCACCAACCTTCTCTCTAGCAAGTAAACACTTTGCAATGAAAAGAGCAAAATAATGGACAGAAAGAAAATGCAAGCTAGTGGCAATGGCACTCGACACTCCTCTCTGATCTCCCACTGACAGAGTACGATAAAAGTCCTCGAACTCTGCAGGCCTAGGTTCTCTTATTTCCCCATTAGAAGGAATCAAGCATATATCACAAAATTCAATAAGTGGTATCTGACGGGTTTCAACATATAAATTAAACTGCACCTCAGGAGGGTTATTCCTAATAAATAAATAAATTTTTTGCACAAAGTAATTTGTAAGGAGATGGTATTGTTCACACTCAGCTACGATGAAGTCGATGAGGCCAGCATTAGCAGCAAACTATGTGAACTCTTGACAGATTCCGACTCCATCCATGAATGGGTTGTGCGGCCATTCACACGGCCGCACCTGTGCCATTCTCCGGGTGCATAGGTCATTGTCTGATGACTGCCCAATAACTCCCTTGGAGTTCTTCTTGGAAGCAAACTTCCTAAAGAAACTCATCTCATTCCTAAAAAAAAATCTGAAATTTTCAGTCCACAAATTTTTTGTCAGCAAAACTTCGCAAGAATGATAGCAACTACCCATAGACATGCATATAGGCCATTTTGAGCATTCAAACTACTTATAACTCTAAGAATTCAACATTGAAGCTCATCTACAGCAGCACCAAGAGTAGCTAATTAGTCAAAATATAAATCACTAAAGCAAAAACTAATTGGAACAATGGGGGAGTCACATACCAAGTAGCAATCCCGCAAAATAGTTTCGAAAAATGGAGCTTCAAGCAAAGAGATCAAAATCCGCGGGTTTGAGAGCAAGAACGCGAGGGAGAGAGCAATGGTGATTTTTTTCTGGAGGTAGGGGATGAAGTGGACTAGAGAGATAAGTGAGGGGGCCCACATGGGGACCCAACCCATCAGGGCGCGCCCAGGTGGGTTGTGCCCACCTGGTCCACACCCTCTGATGTTAGTTGCAATAAAAATTCTAAAATAATCAGGAAAAAACCGTGTTTAAATTTCATGGCATTCTGAGCACTTTTATGTTTGAGATATTTTTTATTGTATGGAGAAAAAAAGGGTAAACCGGCAGAGCATGGCATTTTATTTTATTAAACTAACAAAACAGGGAATAAAATGTAGGGGTAGAGAGTTGTGCTCACTAGATTCCTCAACTTCATACCTCTCAAAAATGATTAATTAATAAGGTTGATCAAGTCTTATTAACAACTACTTTCAATTAGAATGAGACCGAAGAATTTTTCTAAAACACAAAATTACCTCAACGGGGATATGCACATCCCCAACAATAAGTATTTCATATTTCTTTTTGGCAGTAGGTAGAGGGATCTAGAAACTCCCAATAGCAAGTGTTGGAGATATTTCAATAACATTAATACCATTCACCTGGAATAGTTTCTTCGGAAAGTGCACCATGTGCTTGTTACCATTGACATGAAAAGTGACCTTCTTTTATTGCAATCAATAACAGCCCCTGCAGTATTTAAAAAGGATCTACCAAGAATAATCGACATATTGTTGTCCTCGGGCATCTCAAGTATAACAAAGTCTGTTAAAATAGTGACATTGGCAACAACAACGGGCACATCTTCACAAATACCAATAGGTATAGCAGTTGATTTATCAACCATTTGTAAAGATATCTCAGTAGGCGTGAGCTTGTTCAAATTAAGTCTTTTGTATAAAGAGAAAGGCATAACACTAACACCAGCTCCCAAATCACACAAAGTAGTTTTCACATAATTTCTTTTTATGGAGCAAGGTATAGTTGGTATTCCAGGATCTCCAAGTTTTTTAGGAACTCCATCTTTAAAAGAATAATTAGCAAGCATGGTGGAGATTTCAGCTTCTGGTATTTTCCTTTTATTAGTGATAATGTCTTTCATGTACTTTGCATAAGGGGTAATTTTTAGGATATAAGTCAAGCGGGTACACAAAAAGACTGGCCTAAGCATTTCAGCAAAGCATTCAAATTCTTCATCATCTTTCTTCTGAGTTGATTTAGGTGTAAAGGGCATGGGTTTTTGTACACATGGTTCTGTTTCCTTTCCATGCTTTGTAGGAATAAAGTCTCTTTTATCATATATTTTATTTTTGGGTTGTGGGTTATCAGATCAACATCAGGTTCTATCTCAACATAATTATCTGGTTGTTTATCATTGTCTGGTTGAGTGTCTTTATGAACATCATCATTATCCTTTCCATTATAACTGGGTGAATGTTCATTACCGGATTGAGTTTCAGTATCAGAGATAGAGACATCATTACTGTTTTTAGAAGGCTTTTCAGGTTCACTAGAGATGTGCAAAGTCCTATCATTTTTCTTTTTATTTTTCTTTCTAGGTGGACTAGGTGCACTAGTGCTAAGTCTTTGTGAATCTTGTTCAATTATCTTAGGGTGTCCTTCAGAATAAAGTGGTTCCTGAGTCATTCTACCTCCTCTAGTTACTACTCTAATAGCATGATCATTCATATTATTATTCATCTCATCAAGGAATTCTTTCTGGGATTTAGCAACTTGTTCTAACTGAGTTTCAACCATGGAAGCATGTTTTCCCACACCCCTAAAATCATTATAGATTCTAAATAACAAGTCACTCAAGCGAGCAATCATATCAGAGTTGTATTTCAATTGTTTCATGACATTGGCATTGAAGTGATCTTGTTTTCTAATGTAATTATCAAACTCATATACATATTGACTAGGATGTTTATTGTAAGGGATATCACTTTCATCAAAATTCATTAAAGAATTTAGCTCCACCGCCTTGGGTGGTGGTATGTCAAGTCCATGTATCTCTTCAATAGGTGGTAAATTTTTGACATCCTCTGCTTTAATGCCCCTTTCCTTAATACTTTTATTTGCCTCTTGCATATCTTCGGGACTAAGATATAAGATACCCCTCTTCTTCGGAGTGGGTTTAGGTAGTGGTTCATGAAGTGTCCAATCATCATAATTCTTCAATATATTATTCAATAATTCCTCAGCTTGACTAACAGTTCTTTCCCTCAAAACACAACCAACACAACTATCTAGGAAATCCCTAGAATCATCGATTAGTCCATTATAGAAGATATCAAGTATTTCATTTTTTTAAGTAGATGATCAGGCAAAGCATTAAGCAATTGGAGAAGCCTCCCCCAAGCTTGTGCAAGACTCTCTTCTTCAATTTGCACAAAGTTAAATATTTCTACAAGGCAGCTTGTTTCTTATGGGCTGGAAAATATATTTCAGAGAAGTAGTAAATCATATCCTGGGGACTACGCACACAACCAGGAGTAAGAGTATTGTACCAAGCTTTAGCATCACCCGTTAAGGAGAATGGAAACAATTTGAGGATATAATAAAAGTGAGTTTTCACATCATGAGAAAAAAGGGTGGCTATATCATTTAGTTTAGTAAGATGTGCCACTACGGTTTCAGTTTCATAGCCTTGGAAAGGATCAGATCCTACCAAAGTAATCAACTCTGGGTCGACAAAGAATTCATAATCCTAATCAGTAACCGTCAGGGATATAACTACCAAGTATAAACCGCCCAGGAGGGGCCGGTTTATGTTGACAAGATTACTTTGAAGCCCAGCAGAGCATGAAGCAAAAGACTTTAGCCCAAGTGTTAGGGCCCCTGATTTGTAAACCGCCATACTATGTAACTTGAGATGTAAGATAGAAAGAATAGAGACCGAGGCGGACACGATTATGAGCCGGCCTCGGGACTCTGTAAACCGGACCGGGCGTCACCTCTTATATAAAGGGATGACCCGGCGACGGTTCAAGGCAGACAACTACAGCTCGAGATACAGGCAAAGCGGATTCGCTATCTGGTCGTCAAAACCCTGGCAATACACACTAAACTAGACGTAGGCTTTTACCTTCATCGAAGGGGCCGAACTAGTATAAAATCCCTATGTCCTTGTCCGCTTTAACCCCTTTAAGCTAACCCGTAGCGATGGCCTCACGACTAAGTCCTTTTGCTAGGACATCTACCGTGACAAAACCACGACAGTTGGAGCCCACCGTGGGGCTATCGCACGATGGTTTCGAGTTCTTGAAGGGCAGCTTTGAAGGACTCAAGGGCTACGCCGTGGGACGGATGACCAAGAGTCGTCGCGGCAAGATCTACATCGACGATGCAGGCTGGGGCCCCGAGGCCGATTCAATCGAATACGGATACCGGGTCCCCTTTGGCGGCATCCACGTCTTCATTGGCAAGATCGGCGAACCGGGCCCTGAGTCGGACATCTTCCCCAACATCATCGAGCCGGCTCAGCATGCGAGATCTGCCTGGATTCAGCCCGTCATGTGATACGTCTCAAACGTATCTACCTTTCCAAACACTTTTGCTATTGTTTTGCCCTCATTCTTGCATGATTTGAACTAAACTAACCCGGACTGACGCTGTTTTCAGCAGAGCTGCCTGTATGGTTTTATTGTGTGCAGGAAAATGGATTTTTAGGTGTCTCAAAAAATTCCAAGAAAAAACACAGAAAATCCACGCACCCGAAGGGCCATTGTGCCAGAAGTGGGGCCAGAGGGAAGCCAGGGGGCCCCAAGTGCCCTACTGGCGCGGCCCCACCCCTGGCCGCGCCAGGAGGCCGCCTGGGAGGGTCCTCCCCCCTCTGGTGCCCTACCTTGGCTCCTATTTATTCCCGTGGCGAGGAAACCCCAGAACAGAAGTCGTTTTTCCAGTTTCCGTCGCAGAGCCGCCGCCACCCTCTGTTCTTCTTCGGGAGGGCTAATCTGGAGGCTGATTTGGCCTCCGGAGAGGGGAGATCGTCGCCATCGTCATCATCATCACCACTCCATCCTCCCTCCATGACTTCTCCTTCCATGTGTGAGTAATTCCTTGCTGTAGGCAAAGGGGATGGTAGGGATTGGATGAGTTAGATCATGTAATAGTTTATCAGATTGTTGGGGGCATGTTGCCTATCATCTACTTTGGTGTTTATCATCTTTGCTTCAACTTGTTGCTCTTAATGCTTGTCACTTTGGGCCCGAGTGCCATGTTTTCAAATCTGAACCCTATGTGTTTGCATGAATATATTTGTGTTCTTGATCCTATCTATGAGTTGTTTGCACCTATTATGGTCCGGAACCGGCGATCCCAAAGGTGACAGCTTGGGACACCAAAGGGGATGGTCCATAATTTGAGGATTCCATGTATCCATTGAGTTTATTGCTTTGTTCCGGTGCTCTTTGACATGAGCACCTTAATCTCCATAAGTTCCTTTTGGCCCCGTTCGTAGCGGGATGGTAGGACAAAAGATGTTGTGCAAGTTCTTATTGCAAGCACGTACAACTACCTGTGGGATACATGCCTAATGTTTGATATTTTCCTAGATGATCATTACTTTTCTGTGTGCCTTGCCCCAAGTTAGATTCATGATGTATCTCATCCATGCAGCGCCCAACCATCCGTCTCCCTAGCCTACAGTGTTTCAATCATGCTGGTTATTAGTTGTTACTTTTGTTGTCACCACCTTCACTATCATATCACTGTTACCCCTTATCTTTTGTTGCAAGTAAGTATATTTCAGGTGCGGTTGAATTGACAACTCAACTGTCAAAGCTTATAAATACTCTTTGGATCCCCGTGTGTCGAATCTATAAATTGGGTTATTCTTACCCGCGAAGACTATCTCGATCCCTTATGGTTGAGGGTTATCAAGTACCGTTTTCTGGCGCCGTTGCCGGGGAGCATAACAATATTTACAAGTCTACTTGAAGTATCCTACCTGCTGCACTTCATCCGCTATGGGTAAGAAAGGAGACCCCAAGGTTCCGATCTTACTATCCACAACAAGAAGAGGTACTGTTCTGAACACTAGTGCTACACGTGATTCGCCTTCTGTTATGAGTAAGTTTGCCTCACCACCACCACATGATGCTTCTACTGAATCTGTTACTATGTCCGATACTTTTGATGATGCTTCTACTACTCTTGGTGATATTGGTTCACTTGGTTATGCTCTTGAGAAACAGATCGCTGCTGCTGCAAAAAAATCTGGAATTGAAATTCCTGTTACTCGCTACCCTATTGGTGGAACTTATGATTATCCTGATTTGAGTAAACTCAAGGAGAGACTCCTTGATGATGATTACATTATGCTTGATGATGATTTATGCAGGGAACTAACAGAGTTTGTCGACTCTGACCCTGAAGCTATTAAGAATCTGCTTGAAAAACACTCCTTGAAGAATAAGATTGTTCCTGATCCTGAATTTGCTACATCTCCTCTATGCATCAATGATCCTGATTATGATTTCTATGTTGATCTTTCACTTATATCTATGGTTGAAGCTGACCCCTTTTATGGCAGAGAAAATGATGATGCTATTGCACACCTGACCAAACTCACTGAGTTGGGTGGCTTGTTTACCATGAATGAAAAGATACTAAAATTTTATGTGACTAAGCTCCTTCCTTTCTCTTTGAAGGAAGGTGCTAAAACATGGTATGATGCACTACCATGTGGTTCCATTAAGAGTCCTCAAGACTTAGCTCACTCTTTTGTTGATAAGTACTTTCCTGCTCATATGCAACATGCTGCTTTACAAAGAATTTATAACTTTAAACAGTTGCAGGATGAGCACCTCCCTAAAGCTTGGGGGAGGTACTGTAGTCTGATCCAGGCTAGACCAGGACATGGAGTCCCTAAGAATGAATTAATCAATATATTTTATGCTGGTCTAACTGATGAATCCAGGTCCTATTTGGATAGTTGTGTTGGTTGTATTTTTAGGAAAAGAACACCGGACGATGCAGAAGAATTGATGGGCAGGATTGCCAAAAACCATGAAGATTGGTCCGTCCCTGAACCACCTCGACCACCAAAGAAGAGGGGCATGCTTGTTCTAAGCCCCGAAGATATGCAAGAAGCAAAGAAGTCTATTAAAGAGAAGGGTATTAAAACTGAAGATGTGAAGAATCTACCCCCTATGGAGAAGTTGTGTGAGCCTACCACTCACCCTCCTATGGTGGAGGTACACTCTCTTTTAGATTTCAACGCAAATGACATCCCTCATGGTAAGCCTCCTGATCAATGTTTAGATGAGCTTGATAATTTTATTATGAAGCAAAGTCATTTTAATGAGAGGATACAAAGTCAATTGCATGATAATTCCCTTGCTATCAAAAGTTTGCTTGATGTTCTAGGTAGAACAGTTAATGATGTTAAATGTCTTGTGAAGCATTTTCATATTGTTCAAACTCTGCTTGAACAAATTTCTAATGTGCAAAAAGATTTGCTTGCTAACAATACCAAACAAGATGATTTATAGGCCTTCGGGATTAAGGCCCGAGGAGGAACTAGCACTCAAGATCCTCTCTATCCAGAGGGGCATCCGAGGAGAATCGAGCAAGATTCTCAAATGCAGGAAGAAGAAATTGTTGGCTCTCCAAAGAAGAAGAAGAAGAAACACAAGGAGGCTGACAATTCCAATGATCCTATTACAAGTGAAGAGGCAGCTTTTGATTCCAACAGTATATCTACCTCCGATGCTGAGACTGAAGACGGTGCCGAACCTGAAGATAAGGATAAGGAGAAGAATGATCCGCCTGAAGTTCGAGAAGAAGAAGCACCTGACAAACGCAAGAAGTACACTAGAAAAGACTTCGTCGCAAGAAGACATGGGAAGGAAAGAGAACCATGGATACAGAAACCCATGCCCTTTCCAGGTAAGTCTCTCAAATCTAAAGAAGAAGAGCATCACAATAATTTTTGTGAGTGGATGAAACCTCTTTTTCTTCAAATCCCTTTGACTGATGCTATTAAGTTACCTCCCTATTCAAAATATATGAAAGATATTGTTACTAATAAAAGAAAAGTTCCTAATGAAGCAATATCTACTATGCTTGCTAACTACTCTTTCAGTGGCAAGATTCCTGAGAAGCTTGGTGATCCAGGTATACCCACCATTCCTTGCTCCGTAAAGAATAATTATGTCAAAACTGCTTTATGTGATCTTGGAGCAGGAGTGAGTGTTATGCCTTTCTCTCTTTACAAGAGGCTTTGTTTAGAGAAGCTAATCCCTACAGATATCTCTCTTCAGATGGCTGACAAGTTAACCTCCGTCCCGATAGGTATTTGTGAGGATGTTCCCGTAGAAGTTGCTAATTGTTTGATCCTTACTGATTTTGTCGTGCTTGACATGCCCGAGGATGGGAGCATGTCCATTATTCTTGGTAGACCTTTTCTTAACACCGCAGGTGCTATTATTGATTGCAATAAAGGAAAGGTTACCTTCAATGTGAATGATAAAGAACACACGGTGTATTTTCCAAAGAAGACCGACAAGAGGCATGGCCTCAACTCTATAGAAAATATCGAGACCGTGAAGATTGGAGAATGGGACTGTCCACTACATGTGCACCACAAATACAAAACTATTATGGTGGGGACAATGTCCATTAAAGTAAAGGTGCAATGATCACTTCGTAAGAGGTGGGACTTTTTGCTCTATATATCGCCGGTTTGTTGGTAACACTTGATCAACCTTACTAGTGAGCATGTTTTATATAGGTAAAAAGTTGAGCTTGTTATGTTTTCATTTGTTTTAGCTTTTGTTCCCCTTGCTGTACCAAGTGTTTGTGTATTTGAAGCTTCACAATTCTAATCACTGCTTTAAGTTTTCAGAAAGTTTTGCAGCTTTTTGAACTTCGAAAAAATTTCAACAGTGAAGTTTTCAGAAAAAAATCAGAAAAATTAAAATTAAAATTTCCATGCCGGGAGTGACCCAGAGGCACCTGGGGCTGACCAGGGGGGCCACCAGTGGCCCAGGCGGCCAGCTGGCGCGGCCTGCCCCCTGGCCGCGCCCATAGGGCGCCTGGGGACCACAGGTCCCGCCTCCAGGTGAGTCTTCTTCCTCTCTCTCTCTCTTTCTCTCCAAAAACACGAGTTGTGCACCTGTTCTTGCATTCTTGCTGTTCTTGGAGGCAATTTTCGATCTCTCTCTACAGCCTATCATTCGAGCTGAGATTTTGAACAAATACTCCCTGGTATGTAACTCCTCCACCCCTCCAATTAGATTTTTGGTTGGTGGCTTCATTTGTGAGTATTTAGTAGTTCTTGGTGTTGTGTAGATGAGCTTGCATGCATGTGTAGAAATTTATTTTCCAAGCTTTGATGCAAGTTTATGCCTTAGGTAAGTGAGTTGAGTAGTTTGCCTTAACTCACTTTGTTTAAATCCTTGTTTTTGTAATTTGTCAAAAATTTCAGAAATGAGTTTGTTAGGAAGGGCAAAGGGGTGGCTTGAGAAGAAGAAGCCCGCACGCTCCGATCGAGTTACTAGAGTCGTAGCTTCACCCTCGACTGCTAGGGTGAGCTACAATGAAGATCATGTGCCCCTAGAGTTGTTGGAAGACACAAATCCAGCACGTGCGATGATGTTCCCATGTGATGAATTGCTTGAAGCTGCAGGAATTAAAGATGAGTTTTATAACCTTTGTGCTACTGCAGGTCTGACACGGCTCGTCACGTGCCGTGTTGCTCGGTATCAAAAACTCACCTCCGGTTTCATTAACAGTTTTAGATATAACCTTGATACTAGTTCTATTGAGTTTAAAATTTACAATAATCTTTTGACCATGCCCTTGGAAAAGTTTTGTGAAATAATAGGTGTGCCAAACATTGGGCGGATGGCGAAGATGACCTCTCAGCCCTCCGAGCTGAGAACCGTCTTCAACTCTCTCAGCAGCATGAAAACGAGGGATATTCATCGGTCAAAAATCTCCAGCATCTTATTCCCTCACCTCAGGTATTTTGCGTATTATGTTGCTAGAGGGGTGTTAGCTCGTGACAACACGAGCAACATTTCTGTGCCGGATATTGCTATCCTGGCAACCGCCCTCTCAAGGAGGTTTGATTATAATGTGGGTGCCTTAATTGCTTGACGCCTTGCTATGAACGGTAACAAGGGAGATTTATTTGGTGGCGTTTATGCCACACTTATCTTAGTGTATCTTAAAGGCACCCCACACCCTGATGATAAGCCTTTTACTTATTTAAGTTTTGATCTTGCTGCTATGAAAAGGCATAAGTTTGTTACCATGACTTCTGAGTTTGGTAACCTTGTTTATATCTTGCGTTTCGGAACTACCGCGGAACGCAAGATCCGTCTACCTGCACCTCTTTTGTTTGATTTTTCTCGCAGGAACGGATGGTCCTTTGATGTTATCCAGTTCGATGAGTTCATGGTCCAGCATCAGTTTCATAACC
>LR738715.1:201632915-201656914 GCA_902687465.1 Secale cereale | reverse complement strand
GGGGGGGGGGTTGTGCCCGACGAGGAGGAGCACGGTGAGTTACCACGTTTTCAGCGGGAGACCGTCACCCAGTTTGGTGAAGGGTCTTCCTCTGCTTGGAGTGCGGACCCTTCTTCGTGGGAGGATCCGAGGACTTCGGTGTATGCGCCGGAATCCTTATACGACCCTTGGACTCACCAGTACCACCCCGGAGCAGGAGGCTCCTGGGGGCAGTAGCTACTACCAACTTAGGCCAAAAGCCTAAGCTTGGGGGAGTACGTGCCCTTCTCACTTTTCCATTGTATTATCCGTTTTATTTTTGTTCGCTTTGATCTTTTCGAAGTTTTTGCCCGTTCTTCTTTGTTCTTTATTTGCAAAAACCCAAAAAGATTTCCTTTCTCTCTTTAGTTTGCTTTGTTTTCAGAGTTCAGCTCAAGTCCGTGAAGGCATTTAATTATATTTCCTACGTTCGATCGTGCAAGTGACAAGGCAGTAATGACGAAGATCGACGGAAGGGAAGCAACAAGGAAAACCGGTATGAACTCTTCTTGTTTCTACTTTTGTACATATGCCTGTACTTATGATCTAGAGACCAGCTTGTAGCGACATAGTGCTATGTTTACAATGCTTTCCCAGTGGTTCATGCTTTCCTTATGGCTAATATCAAATAGCTAGAGTATATAATGTGTTATTGAAATGATTTACATGCATTACATTGTTCATGGTTTGGCATACTAAGGTGGCATTTCCCTTTGGAGAATTCTTGGATTGACTTGGCACATGTTTACACATGTTTAAGACTAAAAAGTCTGCTTTGCCTTGATGATCTTTGAGTTTCAGAATAGTTATATCACTTTCATGCCCAATTCAATGTTGCTTTGTCGCTCTGCATGATTATGACCGTTATTGCTCTCTAGTTGATCGCTTCCCAGTCTCTTGCTAGCCTCCGCTCGCACTAAGCGGAATTCTGCTTGTGCATCCAAATCCTTTCAAACCAGTTATTCCATATGAGTCCACCATACCTTCCTATGTGGTATTTACCGGCCATCCTAACGAAGACTTTCTTGTACCATCTCGAAATTATTCAAATTTACTCCTGTTATGTGCCTCTGTTTTAGCTCATGAGGAAGTAGTAGGTAATTCATGATCTTCTTATGTTGGACATGTTTTATCCCGGGATTGCATGTCTAATCTGCAAACCCCTAATACGAGGAGGGACTGGCATGAGTGCGCCCAGCTCACAAAAGATAATCACAACCAACAAACCCTCCTTCACGCTTTGTTTATGAGAAATCAGAAATCTTTGGTAGTGATAAACAAAGGAGATTAAGGGGATGTGATCGTCCCCATCTTGGGAGCCGTTCCTTGAAACATGTCTAGCATAAGAAGTGATCGGGTTGTCTACTAGCATTCGTTGACGAAATATGCACCTCCCAAAATCATTTTTACCTCTGTTTTTAAAACCAAGAGCTCTGGTACATGTTTAGTCTTTGCTTCCAACCACGGGTTTTCAACCTCGCCATCAAATTCCACGGTTCGAGAGTCTCCACCTTCTTTCTTCAAAGCACCAACTAGGAGAGCATAATTGTCATTTTGAGTGTAATGTGCATTGTCCCAAAGTATTACATTATCTTCTGCATGCTTGTGGTATTATTTATTCTGAAATTCTTAGTTCTAGTCTCCTTTAAAACTCTGGATGAGTTTCTGCATTTATGTTTTGCTTCACTCATGGAGGCTAGCGAGATACCACTCTAGTATGTTCAAGCTATGTGCAATGTAATCTTGTCTTGATTTTCAGTAGCATATTATTTACTTTTAGTTATTTGTGATTGGTCACTTGAAAGAAGGATTGCTTCGTGCATTGTCCTCATAGCATTGTTTCAATACTTGCTAGACTCTTTTCGTAGTACATGCTTATATACATCTAATGAAGCAAAAGAGTTTGTCAAAGTTTTCTTTGTCGCGTCCAATTCGTTGAACTGAATTGCTTGAGGACAAGCAATATGCTAAGCTTGGGGGAGTTGATACGTCTCAAACGTATCTACTTTTCCAAACACTTTTGCTATTGTTTTGCCCTCATTCTTGCATGATTTGAACTAAACTAACCCGGACTGACGCTGTTTTCAGCAGAGCTACCTGTATGGTTTTATTGTGTGCAGGAAAATGGATTTTTAGGTGCCTCAGAAAATTCCAAGAAAAATCACAGAAAATCCACGCACCCGAAGGGCCATTGTGCCAGAAGTGGGGCCTGAGGGCAGCCAGGGGGGCCCCAGGCGCCCTGCTGGCACGGCCCCACCCCTGGCCGCGCCAGGAGGCCGCCTGGGAGGTTCCTCCCCCCTCTGGTGCCCTACCTTGGCTCTTATTTATTCCCGTGGAGAGGAAACCCCAAAACAGAAGTCGTTTTTCCAGTTTCCGTCGTGGAGCCGCCGCCACCCTCTGTTCTTCTTCGGGAGGGCTAATCTGGAGGCTGATTTGGCCTCCGGAGAGGGGAGATCGTCGCCATCGTCATCATCATCACCACTCCATCCTCCCTCCATGACTTCTCCTTCCATGTGTGAGTAATTCCCTGCTGTAGGCAAAGGGGGTGGTAGGGATTGGATGAGTTAGATCATGTAATAGTTTATCAGATTGTTGGGGGCATGTTGCCTATCATCTACTTTGGTGTTTATCATCTTTGCTTCAACTTGTTGCTCTTAATGCTTGTCACTTTGGGCCCGGGTGCCATGTTTTCAGATCTGAACCCTATGTGTTTGCATAAATATATTTGTGTTCTTGATCCTATCTATGAGTTGTTTGCACCTATTATGGTCCGGAACCGGCGATCCCAAAGGTGACAGCTTGGGACACCAAAGGGGATGGTCCATAATTTGAGGATTCCATGTATCCATTGAGTTTATTGCTTTGTTCTGGTGCTCTTTGACAGGAGCACCTTAATCTCCATAAGTTCCTTTTGGCCCCGTTCGTAGCGGGATGGTATGACAAAAGATGTTGTGCAAGTTCTTATTGCAAGCACGTATAACTACCTGTGGGATACATGCCTAATGTTTGATATTTGCCTAGATGATCATTACTTTTCTGTGTGCCTTGCCCCAAGTTAGATTCATGATGTATCTCATCCATGCAGCGCCCAACCATCCGTCTCCCTAGCCTACAGTGTTTCAATCCTGCTGGTTATTAGTTGTTACTTTTGCTGTTTACTTTTGCTGTCACCACCATCACTATCATATCACCGTTACCACTTATCTTTTGTTGCAAGTAAGTATATTTCAGGTGCGGTTGAATTGACAACTCAACTGTCAAAGCTTATAAATACTCTTTTGCTCCCCGTGTGTCGAATCTATAAATTGGGTTATTCTTACCCGCGAAGACTATCTCGATCCCTTACGGTTGAGGGTTATCACCATGAAGCATGTCTTCACTGGAGCAGTGGATGGAGTACAAGCCGAGGACGGATCAGACTCTGGCGGTGAGACTGTTGTCTATTTCGGCGACGAATCGTCCTCCGGAGAGACATAATCTTTATATCTGCTACAGGACGGCCGATCTGAGGGTTGTTCCGATGGTGACAGTATTCCGGACCCCCTCGATCCGCCAAACCGGGTTGATGTCTTTATGGCCGGATGACAAGCTATGCAACAATCCTCAACCACAGCGGTGCTGACATCAGACGCGATGGTGGCTAGGGCTGGAGATCCTGCCCCGTCACCGTCTGAAACTTGATCCGTCTTGGTCGATACTTTGACAATGCTATTAACAGCAGAGGTAGCCCAGGCAAACAAGGAGCAGCATGATGCGGAGGTCGCTCAGGTGAAGGGCCGGATTGAACAGGCCAAGTTGGACCTAGCTGCTGAGAAAGCCAGGATGGCTACGCGGCACGCGGAGCTTGATGCTCAAGCCTATCGACTCATGTTGGATCAGACCGCTTCACACGAGGTAATGTTGAGAAGGCAACGATCTCGCTTGCCACCGGTTTATGAGGCAAGGAATCTCTTTACCACGCTAGGAGTACGAACCAGTAACCAGCCGGAGGTGAACCTGGGAGGAGCACCGGGCAAGGGAGCGTCGGTTCAGCCGCCGGCCGCAGAGCCAACCCGCCAGGTTGTACCGTCACAGCATGTGTCCACCCCTCCTGGTCATTACTCTAATCCATTAGATAATATAGTCGCCGCCGCTTCACGACTGGCCGCCCTTCCCATTGAAGGAACGTCCCCCATAGCAGCGGAGGCACAACGGGCCAGGGAGTTTTTGGAGACGGCGCTAACTCAACAAGAAGCTTATTCTCACAGCCGTGAGAGGATTCATTCAACTACCCGCCCAAGCCAGAGTTATACTAGGCGTCTGGATGAACCGGACGTGTCAAGCAGTGCACGAAGACGTAATCCGCCGAAGTAGGAAAATCCGGCAGGAGGAGGTGAGGACGCTCAGAACATGGTGGATCAGGGAAGCCCTTAACGCCGGGAGGCCGAGGTAACAGCACAGTACGAAGCCCGTCAGGCGACGCCGGTTCGTCCCACTACCACCGTTGAAGTAGGGGTCATGTCTAGCTCCTTGGGAGTGCCTTGTCTGACTCCCGCTTTGCGGAACGTGAAACTACCCAAGGACTTCAAGGGACCGCGAAAGGTGCCCAGTTACACGGCGGATCTGGCTCCGGAGGTATGGGTTGAGAGTTATGAGATGGCAATGGAGATGCTGGATGTGGATGATGCAGCGTGCGCTAAGTATTTCACAATGATGCTGGAAGGCACGGCTCGCACTTGACTGAAGAGTTTACCACCTAATTCTGTCGGATCATGGGCTGAATTGTGGCGCTGGTTTATCAATAACTTCAAGGACACGTGCAAGCAGCCAATGTATGTCGTCGATTTAGCTGCCTGCATTCAAGGAGAGCATGAGTCTACAAGCAGTTGGGTGTGTCGAGTGTCAGAGATCTTGCATTTCTCCAATAGCATCAACCCAAGCACAGCAGTGGTAACCTTGGAGGGTAATTGCCGGTTTGAACCTTTGAGATTAAAGTTGGGACGACTTAAGAATGATTGTGATGACATGGGGACACTCATGGGCGCTTTAGTGAAGTTTGCGGACTCTGATAATACCAAACACCCAGACGCCGATGGTGACGAGTCAGGGAAGGCAAGCAAGAATGGTAAGGCGCCGTAGCCCAACCCGACGAATCAAGGATACAACGGTAAGCGTAAAGCGGATGGTAATTCGGATTTTGTGGCCAACACCAATGCTCAGGAGGATGGACAGCGCCACAAGGGTAGACCGCCTCCACGTAATGGGAGGCCGCCTATTAATCTGGAACGCTAGTTGAACGTACCTTGCCTGAAGCACGGTACAGCAGAAAAGCCAGCTACACATCTCTGGAAAGACTGTTTTATTATGCAGGAATTCATGAACCGGTCTCGGTATGATCACGGACCATCCGGCGGATCAGGCCCTGGCTTTCAGGGTCCGGGTATCAAGGTGGTGGATCCGGTTTAGGGTACCAAGGCAATAACGGCAACCACAACGGGCACAATCAACATAACCAATAGCACGGCCAGGGCGGTTATAACAATTTGGGGAATCAACAGCGTCAACAGCAGCAGCAATCTAGATATCAGAATAATCCGAAGGAGCTGAGCAGTGGGTAGTATCATGTCTTCACCACGAGCTTGTGCAAGCGTGATCAGAAAGTTCTAAAGAGGGCAGTACATTCTGTTGAACCGGCGGTGCCACGTTACCTACGTTGGTCAGAGCAGCCCATTGTGTGTAGCAAAGAGGATCATCCGCCCCGGGTTGATAATCCGGGTCAGCTGCCTCTAGTCATGGCACCTCAGGTGGGTGGCTATAAGTTTACCAAGGTGCTTATGGACGGAGGCAGCAACATCAACATCTTATACTATGAGACTTTCCGGTGCATGGGGCTGACAGATAAGAAGCTCCAGCAGCCCAATACAGTTTTTCATGGGGAACTGCCCGGTAAATCGGCATATCCAGTTGGCAAGATTGATCTAGAGGTTACCTTTGGAGATGAACATGACTCCCGGTCGGAGACCTTGACTTTTGAAGTGGTAAAGATCAAGAGCCCGTATCACGCCTTGTCTGGGCGGCCAGTTTACGGCAAGTTTATGGCAAGGCCGTGTTACATTTATCTACAGCTCAAGATGTCAGGCCACAAGGGAACTATTACGGTCCATGGGAGTTGCAAGATTGCATTGGAATGCGAGGAAGGTGATGCAGCTTATGCTGAAGCGGTTTGTGCAACTGAGGAGCTGAAATTTTATAAGGACAATGTTGATCCGGCGAATATGTCTCCGCTGAAGAAACCAACCACAGAGCATGATCCAGCTTTAAAGTTCAAATCAGCTGAAGAGACCAAACAGGTTGACTTTGTTCCTCGCGATTCATCCAAGCAGTTCACTATTAGTGCTAACCTAGATCCAAAATAGGAAGGCACGCTCATCGAGTTCATCCGTGAGAATCGGGACATCTTTGCATGGAAGGCTTCTGATATGCCAGGTGTACCGAGGGAACTCGTTGAGCACAATCTCAATATTGATCCTAAGTTTAAACCGGTCAAGCAATTTCTGCGCCGCTTCAATGAAGAAAGGCGCAAGGCTATTGGCGAAGAAGTGGCTAGGCTTTTGGCGGCAGGATTTATAGTTTAGGTGTTTCATCCATAGTGGTTGGCTAATCCGGTGCTAGTACTTAAGAAAAATGGCACTTGGCGAATGTGTGTTGATTACACAGATGTGAACAAAGCTTGCCCAACTGATCCCTTTGCCCTCCCCCGTATTGATCAGATCATTGATGCTACAGCAGGATGTGAGCGACTAAGTTTTTTGGATGCATATTCAGGTTATCATCAGATCAAGATGGCAGTCAAGGACCGGGAGAAGACGGCCTTTATAACTCCCTTTGGATCCTTCTGCTATGTGTCTATGTCGTTTGGGCTTAAGAGTGCCCAGGTGACCTATCAGCGTTGTGTGCAGAATTGCCTTCATGGACAGATTGGGCGGAATGTTCATGTGTATGTGGATGACATTGTGGTGAAATCCAGGAAAGAGGAGATGTTGATAACAGATTTGAAAGAAACCTTCGACAATCTCCGGGTTTATAAAATGATGCTTAATCCGGAGAAGTGCATTTTTGGTGTTCCGGCAGGCAAGCTCCTGGGGTTCCTAGTATCGAATAGGGGAACCGAAGCTAATCCGGAGAAGATCAAGGCGATTACATCATTGGCTAAACCAGCGTGCATCAACGATGTCCAACACGTGGCGGGCCGTATTGCGGCGCTCAGCCGGTTTATCAGCCGTTTGGGGGAGAAGGCTATCCCTGTTTATCAGATGATGAAAAAGACAGATCGCTTTGTCTGGAGTGATGTTGCTGATGCTGCATTTGAGGACCTGAAGAAGCAATTAGCAGAGCCACCAGTCCTTGCTGCCCCAGTTGACAATGAGCCATTGTTGTTGTACGTGGCTGCTAATGCCCGTGCAGTAAGCGTTGCCATTGTGGTAGAGCGTAAGGAGGCAGGCAAAGAATATCCGGTTCAGCAGCCGGTTTACTACATCAGTGAGGTGCTCATTGAATCAAAACAGAGATACCCGCATTGGCAGAAATTGGTGTATGGAGTCTTCATGGCAAACCGGAAGCTAAAGCACTATTTTCAAGGCCATCCAATCACCGTTGTCAGTTCAGCTCCGTTGGGGGATATAATCCAGAACAGAGAAGCTACTGGACGGGTTGAAAAGTGGGCCATTGAACTTAGCCCGCACGGATTAAAGTATGTGCCCCGTACTGTGATAAAGTTCCAAGCATTGGTGGATTTCATCCACGATTGGACAGAGTTGCAAGCACCTGAGGAAAAGCCGGATCACA
The DNA here is from genome assembly GCA_902687465.1 of Secale cereale. NCBI lineage: Eukaryota > Viridiplantae > Streptophyta > Magnoliopsida > Poales > Poaceae > Secale > Secale cereale. The sequence continues at coordinate 201,649,072 of LR738715.1, read as the reverse complement.
CATATTGGACTATTCACTTTGATGGATCAAGGCAATTGGAGGGCTCGGGGGCTGGAGTCGTGTTAACTTCCCCACGAGGTGATAAGTTCTGTTATGTCCTCCGTTTAATGTTCCCTTGTACTAATAATGCTACTGAGTATGAAGCTCTCCTCCATGGTCTGGCCAAGGAGATGAATTTAAGCCGGGTTAAATGCTTTGGCGATTCAGACCTGGTGGCACAACAAGTATCTGGCAAGTGGGATTCCAAGGATCCACTCATGGCAGCATATTGTCGAGAGGTAGACGCTGTTGCTGGACACTTCAAGGGTTATCAGGTGGATCATATAGACCGGCGAAAGAATGAAGCGGCTGACGCATTAAGCCGGCTGGGTTCTCAACGCAAACCGGTTCCACCCAATACCTTCTTGGATGAATTGCACAATGCGTCGGTGCAGTTACCTTCAGAAGAGGACTTGGATGTTCCTGACCCGGAGGCACAATTGGTCGCGACACTTCATGTTATTCTAGATTGGACGCTTCCCTACCTAGCGTACATGAACCGAGTTGAGTTACCAGAGGACGAAGTCTTGGCTAGACAGACAATCCGGCGGTCCAAGTCAATGACTATTGTCAATGGAGAACTTCATCATCGCAGCGTCTCTGGGGCGTTTCAGCGGTGTGTGTGTCACCAGAGGAGGGCTGTGACATTCTTAGAGAGATCCATGAAGGAGATTTTGGTCATCATGCCGGTTCAAAATCTTTGGTGGCTAAAGCTTTTCGTCATGGGTTATATTGGTTGACGGCTCATGCCGACGCAGAGGACTTGGTTAGAAAATGTGATGCTTGCCAGAAATTCTCACGGCGTGCTCATATACCGGCGCAGGAATTGAGGATGATTCCAATTACTTGGCCATTTGCGACTTGGGGGCTTGATATGGTTGGACCCTTCAAGAGATCCCAAGATAAAAATACCCACCTTTTGGTGGCGGTGGACAAGTTTACCAAATGGGTTGAAGCGGAGCCTGTCAGTAAGTGTGATGCGGCAACGGCGGTTCAGTGCATGAAAAAGGTGATTTTCCAGTTTGGCTTTCCACACAACATTATAACTGATAATGGCACCAATATATCCAAGGGGGCTATGGAGGAGTTCTGTCAACGAGAGCACATCCGCCTTGATGTATCATTAGTAGCTCACCCTTAGTCTAATGGCCAAGCTGAAAGAGCTAATCAAGAGATCTTGAGAGGCATCAAACCCCGGCTTATGGTTCCTTTGAAGAGAACACCGGGTTGTTGGGTGGAGGAATTACCTTCTGTGCTATGGAGCATCAATACTACACCTAATAGATCCACAGGGTACACGCCTTTCTTCATGGTATATGGAGCTGAAGCGGTCCTCCCTAGTGATATCCGTCATGCCTCACCGCTGGTGGCAGCTTACGTTGAAGTGGATAACGAAAAAGGAAGGCAAGATGCGTTGGACCGGCTGGACGAAGAACGGGACACAACAGCAGCTCGATCGGTGATTTATCAGCAAGATCTGCGCCGGTACCACAGCCGCCGGGTTAAAACCAGGACGTTTCAAGAAGGAGATCTGGTGCTCCGGCTCATCCAAGACTAGACAGACATGCACAAGCTATCCCCACCTTGGGAAGGACCTTTTGTGATCAGCAAGAACCTGCACAATGGATCATACTACCTCGTCGACGTTCGAGAACATAAGGACTCACGTACGGCGGAGGAGGAGACCAGACGGTCGTGGAACATCACTCTTCTTCGACCTTACTATGCTTGAGCCATAGGCTCCGCTTTATGTACATATCTTTACAATGTATATATTATGATCAATATAATAAACCAGCGCCCCCGATAAAGTGGGGTATCAGCCGCCTTTTTCATAAGAGTATCACATGGGGGCTTCTGTGGGCAAGGGAGTTCCTCTGGCTTCTTAAACCGGCGACCACATCAAGGCCATCATAAGAGCATAGCTCTGGTTGCTTTGGCAATTTCCACATGATGATGAGGGGCAAAAGAGAGTTTATTTCTAGCACAACTCAAACATAGGCCCCGACGAGCAATGCTCAAATGCTACCTGGGGGCTCCTGATGCAAGACATCAACGAGTTGACAACCCTTGTAGTAAACACGGCTTGGAAGCTTGGTGTATACACCTAAAACCCCGGATTAACCTGCCTGCATCAAGTAAGTCACTCCGTCCAGGTAAACCTGGTACGACCCGTCGACCGTATACACAAGTCAATCTTTACAGACCCTGAACTTGGCAACATTAAATTGACGATCATCAAGTGATTACACAAGTCAATCTTTATAGATTTTTGAACTTGTTAGCATTTGACATTGATGATTTGGTTAAGGATTGAGGACCATCTTAACAGGCTTTGCAAAATGGTTAATGACAGTAGCCTGGCAGCTCATAAAAAGCCTCGAATTTGGAGCCTGGCAGCTCGTAAAAAGCCCCGACTACATGGTCTTATTTGCCTAAAACTTTATTTTTATATTTTATGTTTTATCAAATCTTTAACCTCAAGGTCATTGGTTTTTCAACCAAGTCCATCGATTCAGGGAGTGGATGACTATAAGTTGCCACTACATCTGTGTTTACAGAGTTAAAGTCTGGGTTATAAACACCAGCTCTAACTACAGCTAAACCGGAGTTCATCATAACCCGGTTCGGTTTTCATGGCGAGCCGACAAATAATCAAGGGAGTCATCGACACTTGCACCTTGGATCGCTATTTCTTCCTGCCGGATTAAGGTTTATTAAGATACACTTAATCACAGGTATGATACATACTTATACTTTATACACAGTTCAAGTTATCAACTTAGATCATGTGCTTGGGCTTTATGACCCGTCCGGCGGTAAACCGCCAGGACACTTTGAACATTGTTTAATGCAGAAACAGGTAGAATAAACCGTCAAAAGCATTGAAAGCAGGATATATTCAGGAAGTTGCCAATCAAAGGAATCTCACAAAATATAAGTCTCGGACGAACGCAGAGCATCTCAGCTATCCTATTACAAGGCACTGGAAGGCCCAAAATATATCTATTTTTCTCAAAAGTACTAGGGCATAAAGTTAAACCGGCGCTGGTTTAAGATTCTGCATCAGCTTGCCGTGAAGACTGATGATCGGCTTGCTCCGGTTCTTTGGCGGTTTCTTCTAGCTGCCGGAAGTCAGTTGTGGTCCAGTTAATCTTGGCAAGAGCTTGGAAATAAACTTCGTCATTTATGAGTTCTGACGGATCAATGTCAGGAGCGAAGGTGTGCTTACGGACGGGCGGAATAAGATTTTCAATATCATAAGACGGACGATTTGCCTGCACGTTCTCTGCATCATATCCTGGATGATATCTTGATAAATCGGCCTCATTGGCAAGTTTGCTCGCAAGAGGCCGCATATCCTTGGTTAAAGCACGTAGATCGTCACTGGAAAAGGCTGATCCGTCTTCCTTCATGCTTGGATAGCCGTTCATTGCCTCCGCCGAATCAAAGTCGGGAACCCAAGCCTTCGCCCGAGTCAAAGCCATCAGGGCACCTACTCTTGCGGATGACTTCTTTACCTCAACGAGGCGGGCAGGCATAATTGACAGTTTTTCCAAAGTACCTTGGATGGTGGTAGGAGCCGGTTTGTTGTGCGAGATAGCGCTAATGGCCCTTTGAGCGCCGGAATATAGCTGCTCCACCAGAGTGTATGCAGCTTTCAGTTTCTTCCGCACATCATCACCAAGATGAGTGATACGCCTCCCTGCATTACAGTTATGAGTTAAACCAGAGCAGTACAGGATTGCAAGGATAAGGTTACGTTAAGAATATGTACCGAACATGGCAGATGTCATGTCATCTATTTGCTGCCTCAATCCGGACAGCTCCTTTGTCGCCGGATTAAGAGCAGCCTCTGCGTCACTGGCTCTCTTCCCCAGAGCAGCCTTTTCAACCTCCCAGGCTGACCGCTCCGCTTCAAAGTCCTTTTTTAAATTCTCTATACTTGCTAATGCAAGTGTCAGCTCATCCTTGACCTTGAGCGCAGCAGTTTCCTGGAACTTCAAAGTATCCCGGAGCTCAGTTACTTCAGAGTTATGGCGGTTTAAGTCAGCCTGGTACAAGGAAGACACATTATATTTTCATGAGGCATTTGCAGTCAAAGTCCCAAGCACAAAACAAGTTATGCACTTGACACTTGGGGGCTAATGTGTATTCGCAGTAAAACAGACAGTTTTCAGACAAGTCCCAAGCACATAAACAAATTATATACTTGGAACTTGGGGGCTAATGTGACATTGTTCTAACTATAAATAGAAGTCCCGGTCCATCCTAAAGGAAGTAAACGGCCCTTGGGGGCTACATATGTGCAAAACAAAGCTATCTATTGGATCTACTACAGTCCCAGTTCACCCTAAAAGGCTAAACCGGCACTTGGGGGCTACTATGGAGTAAAGATACAGTTACAAGACACAAGAAGAAATAGAAGACAAAGACAGAAGAGAAGTTAGCTCATAACGCTCCTTCATTAATTTTACCAATCCAGCTTCAAAATCACGGCTGGTATGCAGCCGGTTTAAGTATCCGGAATGAAACTCCTGAGCGTTGAGCTGAGCATAGCCGGACAAGTCAGTATTCTACTTGCCCTTATCCTTATTGAGAAATTTCTCCTTGGCAGTATGTTTGGACAAAGTGACAGGCTCTCCTGGGGTGGTAAAACCGGTCCCAGTGATTTCAACATCACCAGGTGAAGCGGCCGTTGGCTTAGGGGGATTAGCAGGAGCAGGATTGACAGGGGCAGGACTAGCAAGAGCAGGGTTAGCCCGGGCAGGGCTGGCCGGTTCGAGATCACGTTCCATGGGATCGTTCCCTTGATCAACAAGGGTTTCTTGGTCCATCGGAGGAGGATCATCATACGGAATCTCAACGTTATCTTCAAAAGGATTAGCTGGCTCAGCATCTTCTGCCGGTTCATGAGCAGTGTTGTCGGCTGTCGTTTTGCTTAGCTTGGCCTTTTTGCTGGGCCTGGGCTTACTGTGCAAGTTAGAAATAATGAAATCAGAAGTCAAAGATGAAAAGTTAAACCGGAAAAAGCAAAATATAACTTACCCAAGAACAATCTTGAGTGGAGGAATTTGTGTGGCTGTTGATTCACCAGAGGATGAAAGAGGAGTTTCCTGATAATCCGAATCAGAAGGATTAAGGGGTTGTCGAATAAGACCTGCTTTGGGATAAAGAGCAGTTGGAGTGAGTAAAACCTCGGAACGACGCCTTCGAGCCGGAGTGTGCGTTAATCCGGTAGATTCAATCGCATGGCCACTATGGTGAGTGGTGCGGCGAGCTTCATGTTGCTGCTTCTTCAAAAGAAATTTTGGATCCAAATGAGCATAAGGATAAGAAAATTGAAATATCCGGACTGTCCGACGAATTTTTGGTGGCGGGAGCGGTTCTGAGTCAGAGGAAAGAGAGATTACCTCAACGTCATCCGCTTTACTGCCTTCAGCAAGACCCTAGGAACAGTCATTATTAATTAAAAATGCAAGCAAAGAAAAGACTAAGGGATCATAAGAACTAGGTGGTACCTCAGAGGCCGGATCATCTTCCTCCGCATTGGATCCCGATGCGGCAGTGTTCTTCTTCTTGTTCCTTTTGGCAGCTTGGGTCTTTTGGCGAGTTGCCTTTGCCGGTTTGTCCTGGGTCTTCCTTTTCTATAAAGGGTCATTGTCCTATTTAAAGAGATAAAGACATTTCAAGACAAATGCTGCAGGAGGATTAAAAACAAAGAAACATGACAGCAGGGATTCTTACCGCTAGGGGTTTGTTGGTCCCACAGAAGGGTGCTAGACCGGTTTGATTGCAGGTTTCTAGAGGTAGGTTCAGCAGCTTCTTTATAGATTCATTAATCTCGTCTTCTGGTAACACCATCTCTGCGTGGCGCAAAGGGTCCTTAGGATTCCCAGTATACTCACACATTAAACCGGAACGCCGGCTTAGCGGGAGGATACTCCAAGAAAGACAGCAGCGGACGAAGTCAACTCCTGTTAATCCATTGGCCACAAAGGCCCTGAGCTTTGAAAGTTGAGGGGCATATTGAGCTCGCTCCTGGGCACTTAAACGCTGTGGAAATGGATGGTTCTCTGGAAGACGGTGGGAGCGATAACCCGGCAGCTGATTTTCGCCTTCCGGTGAAGTGTCCACGCAGTAGAACCAAGTCTGATTCCAGTCCTTTGGATGGTTGTGGAGAGTGGCATGAGGAAAACTAACATCCTTCCTTCTCTGAATATTCATTCCTCCAAGTTCAGTGTTTGGGCCATCATGAAATTCAGTATGACGGTTTAGGTGAAAGAAGTCCTGGAATAGCTCCACTGTTAGCTCCTATTGCAGATAAGCTTCACAAAAAACTTGGAAGTTGCAAATATTTGATACAGAGTTGGGACCAATGTCTTGTGGATGAAGCTGAAAGTTTGCTAACACATCGCGGAAAAACTTTGACCCAGGAGGGTTGAATCCCCGGGCCAAGTGATCAAAGAAGACAATGATTTCTCCTTCCTTGGGCTCTGCAGGACATTCTGATCCGAGAGCCCTCCAGTGAAGGACATCCTTTGGGCCTAAAGCGCCAATTGAGGCCATTTTCTCTAAATCATCCTCGGTGATCCGGGATTTGACCCAGTTGCAGGAGACAAACTGTTTGGCTTGGGTAGTCATCTTTTCGGAAGGGAGAGGCTGAAAAATACAATGAAAGGCCGGTTTGTAATCTAAGCAGATTTAAACCGGCATGCTCTATAAAGGTATTTGTCTGAACGACGGTTTCAGCAGGGCCTAATGGTATCTATCGGGTTAAATATCCGAAACAGCTATAACAATGGCATCTACCGGATTATGAAGTTGAAGAAAGCTAAACCGCCAACATAGGCAAACAAGACGCAGATCTGAAGTTTTGGGGAAACAACTTTCACACAAACAGCAGTGAAATATGGATCTACAGCAGGTGAAAAACTCAGAAACAATTCAAGTTATAATCAGCAGACGCAATGAAGGTCCTAAACAGATTTAGTCTAACTAATTGTATTGGGAGAGATAAAGCTACAACGATGGAGCGGAGTCATTCTTACGGTTGTTAAACAAAAGTTGAGATCTATGACGAACTACTGGCTATGGCGAATAACCGCGAGGAACAAGGACTTATCTACGAGCTCGCGTGAGGAAACACTAGAACTGAGATCTATGAGAACAGAAGAAGAGAACGTACATATTCGCACACGAACACGTCACCGTGTACCTCCAACGCCGAGGGTGATGCACCGCAGCTCGTGTCGAAGGAGACATGTCCGGAAGCGCGGTACGCAAGCAATCTGGTGGGCGCTTTTGAGCACCCGAAACCCCACGCACCCGGGAGGGACCCCGTCTGGACACGCGGCGGCTATGGGCTGCCCTAGGTCGGTTCGTCCGCCCCTAGAGCCTCGAAGATCGCTGCCCTTCAATGAAGAACGAACGAAGAATGAGAGAGAAAGAACAAGGGAGAGATGTAAAACTAGGGTAAAAAGTAGATGGGTTTTGCGATTGTGTGTTGTTCAATCGGCCGTCACCCCTTAGGTATATAAGAGGCGGCTGGACTTCCCGTGCAAAGAAAAGGCTTGGATTCACGTCCAAAACCCTAGCCAAATTCGGATTGGTTTTGTCTGAATTTTCCAAAACTGTTCGGTTAAAACTGGTTGTACCTTGAGGGTAATTTTTGAGGTGGTAAACGACCTCGGATGGAAAAGAGCCCAAAATCAATCTTGACCGTTTCGATGAGACAAACAACTTTCATGAACGTTTTTTGATTTGAAGCCATGTTCTAGGCCAAAACGGTCATGCAATACAGGCTGTTATTCGCGCTACCCATCAGACATGTGGCTGGTGGGGCGCGCCACTTATGGCTCTGTGACAGGGTTGTGTTCGGATGGCTGTAACTTTTGCGTACGAACTCGGATTGGGACGATTTTTATATCAAAATCGACCAATTCGACGAGTCGCACAACTTTGATTTTGAAACTTTTTCCATTTGAGGCCATCTTAATTGGGTTGCGGTCCATTCTTTAATCTGCTGTCAACATGAGCATCTCTGAACTTGTCATATCTTTTGCACTTGAGCTCCGTTTTGGTCCACTTCACATCTATTTCGATCATCTTTGAAGAGAGTCATCAATAGGTTACATGAACTCATAATTTTAACCTCATTCCATTATAGCCTCAAGTCACTCTTTGTGATCATGACATTTTTGAGCGTCAACACATGCCCCCCTGTTTTTCGGCAAAGCTAGCGTGCCGAAAAATATCTTGCAACACGTTGGTCTAAGGACGATGTCAACACTCCATTGACCATCTATATGTGCTTAGGGAGATAATTTATATATCGGCCATGTTTTGAACTTCTTGTTCACATCATACCTTGTAACCGATTACCACCAATCGGCTTTAAAGAGATGGGAATGAACCCATTTCTTGTAGCACTAAGGAAATCAAACTCTGAGAGGTCACGCCCTGTTAAGCAAGTAACATCAGGATGATTCCAATCCACCGAAGCATCGGCCAAAGCAACACAAGCCGAATTATCTGCGTGAATGACTTCTACCTCATCATCAACACATTGTATTAAGAATTGATGCATGGTAGATGGCACACATTGGTTAGCATGAACCCAATCGCGGCCTAATATAACATTATAGTAACCTTGCACCTCCGTGATGAAGAATGTGGTGGCAAAGTTTTGCTTCCCACGGCGAGTTCCATGCATGTCACACCTTGGCCTCTGTCTTTTCTTTACCCTCAAATCCTTTAAGTACCATATTGGTCTTCATCAACTCATCATCATCTAACCCCAACTTTTTGAAGACTGAGTAGGGCATAAGATTTACCACAACACCACCATCAACGAGCATCCTAGCAACCTGTGATCCGTAAATATGACCTTTGAGGTACAACGGCTTCAAGATTTTCACCGGTTCTTTTGGCTTCTCGAAGATAGCGTTCTTAGGACCAAAATCCAGCTGGGCTACCTCCCCTTCTTCACCTATAGCATGAAACTCGGCAAGTAAGTAATATACCATATTAACATCCATACCTTCCCGAACAGGCGTAGATTCATAATCCACCATCTCATTTTCATCTCCCAATGTGTATATTGGGCTTAAATATTCCTCAATTGAATGGGTGTTTCAAGTGATGTGGACGATGTAATAGGGGTCGCATCATCCTCTTTTGATGGTGAAGGTGTTGCTGGAGCTAATGTAGAAGCATATGTGTTCTGTTTTTGTTTAGGCCTCCACACTTGTTTTATGAGTGCCATGGGCCGAATTTCACTTAACAATTCATCCCTTTGCCTCTCCTCTTTGTGTTGTACCTTCTCGTGGTTCCTCATGCGTTGTAATCTCCTTTTCATGGTCTTGGTTAAACCGGGAGGACACCACTTAGGTTGAGCATATTTGGGATCCCTTGGTTTAGCCTTGCTTGTGCTCGCCTCATGATCATTCAGCATGGAACCCTGCTGAACAATAACAATATCACCATTAGAAGTAGTCGGATTACCAACAATCGGCTTTTCGATCTCCTTTTGCTTGTCGCATACTGCAATTTCTACATTAGGTGACTTAACACGCCACACTTTTTTGTTGACCTTGCTTGGAGAAACTTTTGTTGGCCGATGAGCTCCATAGCTCAAACGGCCTTGTGTGGGATAATAAAGGATCTTGCGAGCAGGCCTTCTAGGTGCTGCCCACCCAATATGGAAAGTATAAGGAGCCATTGGGGGCTGCCCCCATCCTCCATTGAAGTCTCTCATGTAATATGGCGCATAGGAGGGTTGTGACATCCATGGTGTCGGTGCCCATGACCCATATGGCCTTGCATGGCGTTGAAACTCTTGCTCCGGAGGCGATCTTGAATGCTTTGAACGCGATGGCTGATTAGAGCTAGAACCGGCCGCTTGACTTGCATATTTGGATAGCAACATATCAAAAGTTGGCTTGATTCTCTTGCGCTTAGCTTCACTCTTCCCACTTGCCAACTTCTAAACTCTTGGGCTTGATAAATTTAACATGAACATTTTCTTGTACTTGTGGTTGCCCCCCGAGTTCAGGATTTTTTATAGTGATCTTCAACACTTCCTTGCCATCGGGTTGCTTATCAAGAACAATCTTTCTTCCCAAGACCTTGTCACCCTCCTTGCTATTCCTGGGTTCACCAATAACAACATTATCTTTATTAGCGGATTCGGCTATGTTAGGCCGAATTAACATTTTCCTCCCTTCCAAGTCCATGGTGTTTATCAGGAAGGGCTGTTTATCAACTTGCATCGCAGCAAAATTCAATCGTCCGTCATTAATGGCTGATTGTATCTACCGTCGAAAAACATTGCAATCGTTAGTAGCATGAGAAAATGAATTATGGTACTTGCAATAAGCACGCCATTTTAGCTCCTCAAACGGCGGTATGGTGTGTGATATTCTAATCATCTTGTCTTGCAAGAGAGCATCAAATATTTTATCACACTTTGATATATCAAAAGTAAACTCATCTCCTCATCACGATTCTTGCGAATCGGCTTAAGAGCATTGCACATATAGGGTTTGGCCTTTGAGGACCAAACAAATTCAGTAGTATAGACATCAACCTCATCGTCCGAATTATCATCATTGTGTTCAGTCATATGCATTCTAGAACGATCGGTTGTAGACCCATGTACTTCTTTACTTCGACTCTCTTGGGCCAAAGCTTTCTGTAAGACTTGATTAATGCTCAAAAACTCATAACTTTCTAGCCTCTCTTTAATGTGAGTTTTCAAACCATTAAGAACAAGATCCGCCAAGTCTCTCTTAGTTATCACTAAGCTATAACATCGGTTTTTTATATCTGATATAATCGGTGACCGAGTCATCGCGTTTTTGCCTAACCGATGTAAGATGTGACAACTTAAGCTCATTATCGCCGCTATAAAAGTGATCATGAAACTTCTGTTCTAATTGCGACCATAAGAGAATTGAACCATGCGGTAAAGAAGCAAACCATGAAAATGTGGTGCCAGTTAAAGATAATGGAAATAAACGCACTTTCAATTCTTCTATGGAACATGCTTCACCTAACTGTGCTAGATACTGACCAACATGCTCCCATGTTGTTTTTGTGCCCTCTCCACTAAATTTAACAAAATCAGGAACCTTGTAACCTTGAGGGTACGAAACTGCATCAAAGTGCTCAGGATAAGGCTTTTGGTACACACGACTCTTTACTTTCGGCTCGTTTCCGAAAGTTTCTAGAAACATCTTATGGAAATCCTCCCTTAATTTAGCTAAAATTGGATCTGAGGCAGATGAAGATGTTTGTGGGAATGACATCGGAGCAACCTGAGTACTAGCTAGTGGTGCAACTTGTGGGATGGGCGCCGAACCATGATTCGGCGGAAGACCAAACATGCTTGCGCCTACGGATGGTGCGACAAAGTGATTCGACATTGACGCTGAATTGGGCACACTCATAATAGGATTAGGATATGTAGGTGCAGCCACAAGCTGGTTGGTTTGACTAGGGTAAAAATTCAACGGCATATAATATTGTTGTTGCATAGGAGGTGCCGATGAAATAGGTAAAGTTGGACTAGGGTTTTCAGATGCACCAACAGTACCACTAGATGACGGAGGCATATTTTTCTTAGCATTAGTATTTGCCACAAAATAATTGTACGTCATCACATTACCCTTACTAACAAGACTTTCAATCACAGCCACTTACTCTGGAGAAAAAACTTTACTCATAGTGATTAAATCTTGTTCGTCAATGAGAGGAGAAAAATTGACGTTTCCAGCGGGAGTGATGTTACCTTGACGGTCTTTCTTGAAACTTGTAAGAAACGCCTCCAAATCCTCCTCCTCATGCTTCTTCTTGAGCACTTCAAAAGCCTCTTCACGCTGCTTATTGCGCGTTTCATAGGCTTGGCGATGTTCCTCCGATAGTTCATCAAGACTGGGCTTAATGATGTTATCGGCGTCAACTTCTAAGGGCTTGGGGAGATTAGACATGGTTGATGATGATTCTTGATCTTTCGTCCCCAGCGGAGTCGCCAAAAAGTGTGTTCGCACACGAACACGTCACCGTGTACCTCCAACGCCGAGGGTGATGCCCCGCAGCTCGCGTCAAAGGAGACCCGTCCGGAAGCACGGTACACAAGCAATCCGGCGGGCGCTTTTGAGCACCCGAAACCCCACGCGCCCGGGAGGGACCCCGTCTGGACACGCGACAGCTATGGGCTGCCCTAGGTCGGTTCTCCCGCCCCTGGAGCCTCTAAGATTGCTGCCCTTCAACGAAGAATGAACGAAGAACGAGAGAGAAAGAACAAGGAAGAGATGTAAAACATGGGTAAAAAGTAGATGGGTTTTGCGATTGTGTGTTGTTCAATCGGCCGTCGCCCCTTAGGTATATAAGAGGCGGCTGGACTTCCCGTGCATGGAAAAGGCTTGGATTCACGTCCAAAACCCTAGCCAAATTCGGATTGGTTTTGTCCGAACTTTCCAAAACTGTTTGGTTTAAACTGGCTGTACCTTGAGGGTAATTTTATAGGTGGTAAACGATCTCGGATGGAAAAGAGCCCAAAAGAAATCTTGACCGTTTCGACGAGACGAACAACTTTCATGTTGAACGTTTTTTGATTTTAAGCCATATTCTAGGCCAAAACGGTCACACAATACAGGCTGTTATTCGCGCTACCCATCAGACACGTGGTTGGTGGGGCGCGCCACTTATGGCTCTGTGACAGGGCTGTGTTCGGATGGCTGTAACTTTTGCATACAAACTTGGGATGGGACGATTTTTATATCAAAATCGACCGATTCAACGAGACGCACAACTCTGATGTTGAAACTTTTTCAATTTCAGGCCATCTTAATTGGGTCTTAAGCCATTCTTTAATCTGGTGTCAACATGAGCATCTCTGAACTTGTCATATCTTTTGCACTTGAGCTCCGTTTTGGTCCATATTTACATCTATTTCGATCATCTTGTAGAGAGCCATCAATAGGTTACATGAACTCATACTTTTAACCTCATTCCATTATAGCCTCAAGTCACTCTTTGTGATCATGCCATTTTTGAGCGTCAACAGTACCCGAGGCGACGGGTGCGGAGAGGCACTCGCGAATCTCTGGAAATGTTTAGGTTGATGCAGCGGCCGGGCTCGACGAAGATGCAGAGTTCGGCGGACGGGGGCGGAGCTCGAGCGCAAGAGGACATATGAAGAAGAAGAGGCAAGGGGGAAAAAGGAGGTGCCCCTCTGCCCTATTTATAAGCCGAAGGGATAAAACGGCAGGCGCGGGAATCGAGGAGCCTAAAAAGCGGATATGGACGATGATGTCGCCTCAATCTTCGGAGCTTTAATGAATAAAAGATAAAAACAGGTACAAGTATTAAATGTGCAGATGACGTCACGCCGGTTTAAGGCGATCGAAGGAGATGATGTCACGCCGGTTCATGAAGCATTTGAGGATGCAGAAGGGGAGATCTGTACAAGACTTTGAAGATTGACATGAACATGTTCAAATCAATCTGGGGCCTAATGTCAGGGATATAACTACCAAGTATAAACCGCCCAAGAGGGGCTGTATACGTTGACAAGATTACTTTGAAGCCCAATAGAGCATGAAGCAAAAGACTTTAGCCCAAGAGGTTTAGAGCCCAAGTGTTAGGGCCCATGATTTGTAAATCACCATACTATGTAACTTGAGATGTAAGATAGAAAGAATAGAGACCGAGGCGGACACGGTTATGAACCGGCCTCAGGACTCTGTAAACTGGACCGGGCGTCACCTCTTATATAAAGGGACGACCCGACGACAGTTCAAGGCAGACAACTACAGCTCGAGACACAGGCAAAGCGGATTCGCTCCCTGGTCGTCGAAACCCTAGTAATACACACCAAACTAGACATAGGTTTTTACCTTCATCGAAGGGGCCGAACTAGTATAAAATTCCTGTGTCCTTGTCCGCTTTAACCCCTTTAAGCTAACCCGTAGCGATGGCCTCACGACTAAGTCCTTTTGCTAGGACATCTGCCGTGACAAAACCACGACAGTAACACAAATAGGTGAAGTAGCAAACTTAGGATCACATTTCGTTATAGCATTCGAAGATTTTTCTTTCAGTTTGTATAATAATTTCTTAAGATCATATCTTTCATTGCAAGCAAGGAAGTCTCTAGTTGTCTCTTCATCCATAACATAACCTTCCAGCACTTTAGGCAATTGATATCTAGGATGGCTAGATCTATAATAAGTGTTTCAAATTTTCAGTTTCAAGTACTTCATCAGTTTCAGCATTCTCAATATCATTAAGTCTAGCAAGTTGTTCATCAAGTAGTTCACCCAATGGCACAGTCTTATCAAGCAAGGTACTAGCATCATCATAAGCATCATTCATAGCGGAAGTAGCATCATCAATAACTAGTGACATATCAAGATTAGTAGCAGAGTGTGGTGTAGCAAGCTTACTTATAACTGAAGGAGAATCAAGTGCAGAGTGTGATGGCAATTCCTTACCTCCCCTCGTAGTTCAGGGAAAGATCTTAGTTCCATCATCCTTCAGATTCTTCATAGTGATAAATAGATAATAATCCCAAGTGACTCAACAAATATAGCTATGCTCCCTGGTAACGGCGCCATAAAAAGGTCTTGATAACCCACAAGTATAGGGGATCACAATAGTTTTCGAGGGTAGAGTATTCAACCCAAATTTATAGATTCGACACAAGGGGAGCCAAAGAATATTTGCAAGTATTAGTAACTGAGTTGTCAATTCAGCCACACCTGGAGATTAATATGAAGGAAATATGCCCTAGAGGCAATAATAAAGTTGTTATTTTATATTTCCTTATTCATGATAAATGTTTATTATTCATGCTAGAATTGTATTAACCGGAAACTTGATACATGCGTGGATACATAGATAAAACAATGTGTCCCTTGTAAGCCTCTACTAGACTAGTTTGTTAATCAAAGATGGTTAAGTTGCCTAACCATAGACATGTGTTGTCATTTGATGAACGGGATCACATCATTAGGAGAATGATGTGATGGACAAGACCCATTCGTTAGCTTAGCATATTGATCGTTTCAGTTTTACTGTTATTGCTTACTTCATGTCAAATACATATTCCACCGACTATGAGATTATGCAACTCTCGGATACCGAAGGAATGCCTTGTGTGCTATAAAACATCACAACGTAACTGGGTGATTATAAAGATGCTCTAAAGGTATCTCCAAAGGTGTTTGTTGGGTTGGCATAGATCAAGATTAGGATTTGTCACTCCGAGTATCGGAGAGGTATCTCTGCGCCCTCTCGGTAATACACATCATAAGAAGCCTTGAAAGCAAAGTGACTAATGAGTTAGTTGCGGGATGATGTATTACGGAATGAGTAAAGAGACTTGCCGGTAATGAGATTGAACTATGTATGAAGAAAGCGACGATCGAATCTCGGGCAAGTAACATACCGTTGACAAAGGGAATAACGTATGTTGTCATTATGGTTCGACCAATAAAGATCTTCGTAGAATATGTGGGAACCAATATGAGCATCCAGGTTCCGCTATTGGTTATTGACCGGAGAAGTGTCTCGGTCATGTCTACATAGTTCTCGAACCCGTAGGGTCCGCACGCTTAACGTTCGATGTCGATATTGTATTATATGAGTTATGTGATTTGGTGACTGAATGTTGTTCGGAGTCCAGGATGAGATCATGGACACGATGAGGAGTCTCAAAATGGTTGAGACGTAAATAATGATATACATGATGATGATATCTGGACACCAGAATTGTTCCAGATTGTATCGGGTATTTATCGGAGCACCGGGAAGATTATCGGAACCTTCGGGAGGACTAGATGGGCCATATGGGCCATGAGAGGGGAGCACACCAGCCCACAAGGGCTAGCGCACCCCCGACAAGGTGGGAGGCTGAGTGGTAATAGGGGAAGAGGGGTGGCGCCCCCTCCTTCCTTCTCCCATCTCCTCCTTCCTTCTCTCCTCCCTTCTTCCCTTCTTTCTCTCCGTTAAACATGGTAGGGGGCGAATTAGACTAGGGCCCCAAGTAGGATTCCTCCTACATGGGGAGGGGGCGCCTAGAACACACACAAACATCATTGTTAGCCGTG